>JAYJLV010000011.1:13625282-13646726 GCA_036873485.1 Torymus texanus
ATGTAGATCTCATATGTTTGAAATTCGTATACCGATCTCATATGAGATCTCATGTGAGATCTATATGAGATCTACATAAGATTTCAATTACGACCTCATATGAGATCTACATGAGATTTCAATTACGACCTCATATGAGATCTCGTATAATATTTTTACGCGGGTATGCCAAATCTTGGAATTTTTACAAAATATTGTGCTCAATAAGAGTATAACAAGTGCAGAAAGTGGTTCAATTTGTCATTGAATATGTGTAATTTAACGACCTTCAAGAAAAGTTTATTATGTTAAGTAATATTAGTGAACATTTTTTTTCCCTTGATCGATAATTGTTTTTTATTTATTTATGCATTTTGAATCTCTTCACGAGATTATTTTGCTACATACTTCAAGTATAAAAGTATATGTGTGAGACTATGTGTAATACAAATAACGATAAATTACAATAGATTAAAGAGTTAAGTTACAATCTTTTAGGAAGATATATATCATATTACATATTTTGATTGTTCGTTGCTGTAATAAAATCAAGCAGGAAAGTGGGAGCTGCAAACTTGATTGTCGCAAATTTTTCTACATTCCGTTCGTTGTTCATCGAATCTCGGACATTGTCACATTATATGGTTTCAGTTTTCGTAATAGTAGCAGCATGGACAACTGGGATCGCTTACCATACTGATCCTGGCTATAGAGTGATTTGATTATAGTGAGATGATTTACATCTATTTATAGTGGAAACATTCTCACGTGGTCGATTCCTATTAGAAACCAATATAGTAATGTTTAATGTGCAATATATTAATTAGTAATAACAGCATACTTTTCTATGTAAAGAAATAGCGTAGAACTGTTGTATATAAATACGGATATATAAAGGTGTTTTGCGGTACATACAGCATCGTCAATTTCTTTGTAGCCTTCCTCTGTGATGAAAATGTGTTCCTAAAATAAAATTCCTAACAATCACACAATCTGAAGATTTAGAAATGTATTGTAATTTTATTGTATACATAGGGATAGCTTGGAAATCTTCCGCGGTACTTACAGAGTTGCCCATTTTTTTAACCACCGTATACATCAGAATAAAAGAGGCTAAATAAGATTTTTTTATAATTTCAAGAGTAAATGAAGGGGGAGGGGGTGATTGGTAGTGTTTTTCGGTACTTGCAGCCTTGTTAAGTTTTTCTAACCTTCCTTAGAGAGTGCATGCCAAAAATTTTTTTCGCCATTTTCTGAGGTTAATAAGGATGGTTAGGAGTACTCTGCGGTAGTTGGAGTGTTAAAAACTTTTTCGTAGCTATACAGTATTACTGTATGTTAGAAAGTGTATTCCAAAAATTATATTTTTGGCAATCTCAAAAGCAACTAAATTCGAATTTTTCTGATTTCATCCCGACAAAGTGGCGTGTTAAGTAGGGTGAGTTTTTGTTATCTTTTTATGTTTTTTCATTTTATCTAACCTTTACATAAGTTTTATTGCTATGAAATCGTTCTTCAGCGAAAATAATTTTTTTGGAATTTTCGTTAGACATACAACGTTGCAACTTCAACCACTATTTTGAAAATAAAATATATATATGAATTAATGAATGTTTACTTTAATCAGCTCATTTTTATGATTCTTTCAAAAATGAAATATTCAGTATGAAAAGAATTTCATCTTATTAGACATGCCATTTTTACTACACGTAGACTCTACAAAAAAATTAGGTCAATTAGAATCGAATCAAATATTATGCAATAGATATAGATCAAGATATTCTAAAGAAATTCCATAAAGATTATTTTTGAGAAAAAATTAAATAGCTTAAAAAATACCGTATATAATCGTAATAACAGGCATTTGAATCAGTGAAGGAAGGTAACCGGTACACAATCTGTATGAGTAGTTTGAAGTTAACAAGCATACTATCGTCTGACAATGAAAAAGAAAAATTAAATAGTATAGTGAAACTTAATCATAATATCTAATTTTTTCAATAGTTTTATTCGTAATTTTTATTTTCAGTGCTGTATTATAATTTATGATTGTACGAATTTCTCATCCAAAATCTTAAGAATAAAGATCTTTAGAAAACTACAAAAATAATAATTCCGGGAATCAAAACGCACACTAAATACTAATCAAATTTATATATAACTCGCAGTAAAAAATAAATAAAATAGTCGTTTTGTGCACCATTATTTGTAATTTAACGGAATTCAGTTACTAAAATGAATATTAGATATACGTAAACTACTGCATATAATAACTGCACAAGTTTCCATGTATGTGTTGGTCACTGACTGTATGAATATAATGCATTATTTACTAAGAAGGTTAAAAAATTCGCAAAATAGCAGCAGTTTGAAGATGATATTGAAAAATAAAATTTCAAAGTTAGAATTTGGTAAAAAAAATTTTGAGCATTACAAACGGGATAGAATTTTCGTGTAATCGAAAAATGAAAATAACAGGTGTCGAATCATTTTTAGAGACGAACAGCGATATGTAAATTACAAAATCATCAGTGAGACGGGCATACTCTGATTGTTTATCTTTGTGTATTAGAAAGTATACAAAATAAATAAATATCTGCGTACTAATGTTAAAGTTTTTTATGATTATATTGCTAATAGTCCATCTAGTATATTAATGAATCTTTCGAAAATATTAAAGAATTCAAAAGAATCGAAAACGTCGAATTATCAATTTTTAATTTAATACAAATAAAATTAAAGAACATATAATACATAAATACTTAACCTATGTATTTTCATTCGTGGATATTGTATGTAATTGAGGGAAATATACATGTGATTTCTAGCATTTATAATTTTAAAATATTTCTTCGACTTCTAATTGTTTCGATTCTAAAGATTCATTTGTTTATTTATATTAAATCAAAGTACGAATACAAGTAATTGTAATCTACATATTCATAATATATAAAGATACCAAAATACTTTCTGTAGAGATATAGTATAAACTATTAACAAGATAAAGTATAAATATTTGCAGGATATTGTTTCCATGACTAATTAAAGACGCTTCTTTGCAAATTGCAACAATAAAAATTTAATTGTTAATGTTATCCAAGACGTAATTCGCCATTGAAAATTAGCAATAATTTAGGAAATATTTGTTTTTTTTGAATCGTTTACATCGGGATAGCGCGAACGCAGTCCCGGCTAACAAAAATTATACGCCCGAGATATCCACATTAGGGATATTCGCAAGGGTCAGCTCGACCGTAGTGCAATGGAAGAGCCTCGCCCTGGAGGAACCGCCTTTGTGATCACGGTAACCTCTGCGCCAGGTAAGTATGCTTTCAGCGGTCCTGCCTGGTCTTATATAGCTTGAACAAAGTATTTTTGCTTGCGAGAGTAAATTTTAACGGTCGTCACCGCCTAGCGGGTGATAGTATTATCGCAAGACGCGGGAATATTTAAAAACTTCAAATATCTTATTTGAAGTTTCCTAAATGTACACAATCTTTTTTTGATATTCAATAAATTTTACATAAAAGAAAATAAATACTTTTATAGTCAGAATGATTTATTTAACAGATATAAATAAACAGTTACCGCAACTTTGATACAATAACAATATTAAACTAGAAACATTTAAAGTATTATGTAAATTTTATATTAATATGAAAAAAGTATATTTTTTTATTAACATTAATTAAGAACTTTCAAGTTTATATTTAAACAATTACATAATTTTTGTTTATAATTTTAATTCTAAAATTAATTAAACATATATTACAAATTAACACATTTGGTCACGAATCATTTGATCAACTGAATAAAACTTTAACAAAGATAATGAAAGCTGTTTAGCAGATATTTTCAAAGCGATTTTGGTTATAAAAATTTGTTTATGTTTAGGATTTTCTAAGCTAGATATTTTTATATACAATAAGTTAAAATAACCGCAGTACTCGTATCTCGTCTGATCAATTTATTTTATAGATTGTGTAATTGTTTTCATGAAATTAGAAAAAAATTGTTCTTATTCTCTGCAGAAAGCTACATGGCTAAAAGCGTTAGAATAAATATTTTGTAATGCTATACAAATATTTAAGTAATAACAAATATTTATGTAACTCGTACATAGTTGCATTGCACATAAGTTTCACATGTATTAGATAATCAATACAATAAAATCAGTTTCTATATATTTATAAATTTGCCGGTTCTTAAGTATTTATATAATTTATACGAATTTCTCTACTAAATTAGTAAAAATGAAAGCGAATTTGGGATTTCATTATAAGAAATAAAAAAAACTAAAAATTTTAAGAAGAAATAAACGATAATAGAAATAACTGTTCCAATTTAAATTACTTAGCAATATTTAATAATAATTATCTATTTGACTGTATTTATATTCCAATACTTTCAAGAGTTCACTAGCCCTAATACATTATAAGTCAACACTTTGAACAATGCCTTTCTCTATTCTAAGACGCTTTCCCTTTTCAGTAACACCTGTTCCAAAGGCTATCAATATAGAATTTTCCGCTGAAAAGCCGCGTCGTGGACAAGTGCCACCTGCTCCAAACTACACGGTTCCTCGCGCCCCGGATAGATGACGCCCATTTCCCAACCAACCCGAAAGAACCTGTCTTGCAGACACAGACCAAGTGTCCGACCAGCACCGATCATCCCCGAAGGCGAAGATAGTCTGGATTGTCGGCAGTCGCGCCTATTCTGGCACAGTGCAAAAGAGGCGAGGCGCTTCTTTTTATCGTCTGCCGGTCACGGCAGAACAACGAGGATTTTATGACATGGACTTGATTGCTTTATCGAAAAAATGAATGAATTATGCCAAAACAAAAATCCCGAAAGTCGAATCTAATCCAAAAAATCACGTCTTGTCGGTGAATTTGCTTTTATTAATGGATCACGGGAGCCTCTCCCGAATCAGCCCGTACAAGTGCACTGAGGAGTGAGCACGGCGCTGATCTCTGGCGCCCCCGCGCGCCTGTCGGCCGCTCTACACACGCACACAAACGCACACTACACCAGTCGACTCGACCGTCCGCGACAGCGGCAGCAGTGAGCAAGCGCGCGGGCGTATAGCGTACTTTACTAGCGCAGCCAGACAGGCAGGCAGTGCTCCGCGAGCGGCGATTGATCTCGGACGTGTGCGCGTGAGTGCGAGGCCGTGTGTTGTCTGGAGCCGTGCATGTCGTCCTCCCCCAGGAGCCAGGAGCTCTCCAGCAACCTGAGGCGGGTCGCTACGGCTATAATGTCATTACCTCGTCGAACGACGAGTCGCCAAATCCGAGCCACGAGCAGCTCCTGAGGAAGGTGACACGGATCCGCAGAGAGAAAGAGAGTGCGCGCAGAGAGGGAGAGAGCGTCCGGACGACGCCTAAAGCAGAGGAGAAAGAAGCAAAGGAGCGGCGTGAGAGGGAAGCGCGCTCCGAAATACCGAAAGGAGGAGGAGGAGAGAGGGAGGCTGTTCGCCGCGCGGAGCCGCAGCGCACACACACACACGCGAGCCGAGTCCAACGGCTTTCTGGTGAGTCCATCTTTTCTCTCACTCTCCCTCTTCCTCTCTCTCACTCACGCACTTGCCTTATCTCTCCCCCTTCTATAACCTATCGCCGTCTTGACGCCTACGTATCGCGCTACTTGTACGGCGAGAGAGAGAGACGATCGGTTTTTACTTTTCCTGGAAATCATCATTGCCCCTCACTCGCTCGCTACGCCAGTGCGGATCACGTATATATACGAGCAAGAGTGAGTGAGAGAGAGAGCGTGAACGAAAACCCACACTATCACTGCTGGCCGCCGCGAGCGCTCTCTCGGCACCGTGACGTCGAAGCTAGGGGTGTGTCGCTCTCTCGCACCGCCGCTGCTACTCTTCACGAGCCTTCAGCAGCTCCGAAAAAATAGCCCCGGGCTAACCCTGTCTATCCCCCGAAAAAAGAAGAGAGAAGTGCCTCGACCTACAGTAAACTCTCGCGGTGCTCAAAGGGTTCAGAGGTTAGGGTGCTCGTGCGTTGCCACGGCGATTGATTACGCGCGCGCGCGCCGGGCCCGGCGGCGTCGCCCTCTCCTTCCGTCTCTCCTCGTGTATATATTGTATGTGCATGCGCGCTTTATCTCTCTCTCTCCCTCTTCCTTATATACTTGTATGCGTATCGTGTGTATTTGTATGTATGTGTGTACGTGCATGTGTCAGTGATATCTCTGTCTCTCGAAATTCGCCGCCATTTTCTCGATCGGAAGGAAGATCGAAGGAGAGAAAGAGGGAGTGAGAGTGTGTATTACACACGCACGCACACCTTGCGCGAGCGCCGGAGACAGTTATCGGGAACGCGAGATATTATATATAGTTTTGAGTGAGAAGTCGATCGGTGCGGTGTACATATTAGTCCAAGTCAAATGGTGAGATGAGAAGATTTCGTTGTTTGCTTGGAGAAATTGGGTAAGTTTGGCTCGTTGATCACTCAGACGATTTTTGTAGTAAACACGGGCGGTGTTCGTGTGACTTGTGAGTAGCTCGAAAGTTACGCTAAGCGAGTTATTTTTAGCCAACGCCGGTCTCGCGCGATAAAAACGCTTTCTCGTTGCCTTCGGAGCAATTTTCCGCGAACAGCCGCGAAGTCGTGGGCTTTCAGCGAAATCGGAGCTCACGGCGTATATACTGCTTAATCGTCAACCGTCGCTGTATATAAGAGAAAAGGAGGGATAGAGAGGAACAATACGCTATATAAAATCGTGAAGTTTAAATCATCGTCCTTTGTGCTCGCATTCGCTTGTCTTTCATAAACCAACATACTTTACTACAGCGTATCCACAGTTTTAAGACAGAAGCGTTTCGGTTGAGGAACAATATCTGCGAACGTCGTCGGCCGATCATGACCATTTCTCCAGCTCGCGGCTACAAAAACCGGCATCTCGCTTCCGATTGGTGCGGCTTACGCTTCATTTCAGCCGGCTCATACTCTCACTCGTATATATGTATACACCTGGTATATATACTCACAGGCGTAACTTTCTTCATTGTGTGTGCGCGCATGTATATACACTGCGTGGAGCCGGTGGGGGGCGGCGGCTTGACTCTTTCCTCGCGGAAGGGCGTCGAGTGCCTCGAGACACGCACCGCGAGCGAGCGCGCGTACAACTCGTAAGCAAGCGGGTGTATATACCTACTCCCTTCGTCGTTCGTTAAAACAAAAGAAAGCGACGAGGGTTGCTTGTGTTTCGAAGGAAAAAAAGGGGACTATATTCGACGGGGCTTAGCTGACGACATCGACGACGCGCGTGTATATAGTGTGTTTCGCTTTCACCCTTTGATACTTATCGCTACGATTTGAGGTTAGGTGAAAGCGAGAAGACGACGGGGAGTGTCAGGAGTAGTGCGCGTGTGCGATTCTCCGTGAAGTGACCTTGGGACTATTAATAATTGTGGGTGATTTAACGCTCCTGCCTCTACTCTCCTGGTGATAAATGAAATTTTTATTGTAACCGAAGGGGCGATAAAATGTAAGTGAGAGGGGAGGATTTTCGTTTGAGAGGAGATGTAGAGAGTGCTGCGCTACAATGACAAATGTTCTCGGTGCACAGTGTTTGGTTTCGCGCTGAAGCGAAAGAATTCGAATCGGTGAGTAAAAGAGAAAGTTTTTGTCTGTCGGCTGATTTGCATTTTTAATTAACCCCTTTGCAAGAGTGCGTCAAGAGGTACGCGCGCGAGCGCGTTAATTAAATCGCTGAGAACGAAAGTCTTTGGATAATCATCTCTTTTAGCAATTAATTACGGTTAATTAACTATTTAAGAGGTTGCTGTACCTTTGAACAAACATGAAATTCGCTAATTTAAATTCCCATTTGTTTTCATTAAACTGGATTGTGAACGATATTGCTTTATGGAAATATCAACGAAACGGGTGTATTTAAATGTTTTAAAATCGCTTCTTTTTCGGTTCGACAACCGTTTGTTGCTGCAACAAACGTGTATAGAGTGAAAGAAATTACGCGTACGCATAATAAAGAAGCTTTGACGCGGAAAAAGTGTTCGCGTTCAATCAGATAACTTTACAGTAATAAATATTTCGAGCAAAAGACAAATAAAACAAAAAAGAAGCGTCTGAAATTCAAATTATTCGAGACTTAAAAATACGATACCTACGGAATTTATGACAGTGGCAAAAACTAATGGTTAGCACTACTTAAAATTTATCTCAACGAATTCTCATACAGCGCGTGCAATCCATCTAGATCCTCGTCGCCCACACGAGAATCATTAAAATCTCTCTTCTTTTACCCTTCCATAAACTTCCCTTATCGTCTCTTTTGGAACAACAAAAAAGATGAACATGACCAAGACAAAAACGGCGTCCACGAATCAGCAGCAGCAACGGCAGGATCTCGTAAAATGCGGCTCCGTTTTCAAGTGGGCGATAATTTCGTTTAATTCGCCTTTCCCTTCTCTCCCTGCTCGTTGTAAAAAAAAAAGAAAAAAGAAATACCAAGAGCCGCCACGCGATATTCTCTCTCAACAGATATATATATACGAAAGGCAGCAGCTCAGGCAACAGCTCTCGTGTGTATACGATGCGCGAGCTCTCTCGCGCTCACGCGCGCGATAATCTATGTTTAAACCGTGACATCATCGAGATGCCAGCGACGACGGCAACGACGACGACGACCACGACGCTTAGAAATTTTGAATCACGCTGCTGCTGCTGCTGTTCTTCTTTCTCTCTGAAAGATGCTGATGCCATGCTGCTGCATTATTATTTTTTATCCAAGAGCAGAAGAAGCAAAGAGGAAAAAAAGGTTATGTGATGGGAGTGTGGGTCGTTTGGTCTTAATGGCCGAGCTGTATACGCGGACGTTCTCTCCGCTCTTTTTTTCGGGTGGGCGGTCATTTATAACGCGCTGTAGTTTTGGATTCGTCGGAGCTACTTATTATTGATGACGCAGGGAGAGCATATAGCGGTATATATGTACCTGAGCGTGGGCATGCATACGGGGAGCGGTAAAAGGCGTTCTCTCTTGGATAATTTAACGAGCTTAAATTTTCGGCTCTGTTTGGTTATCGATGCTGCGCTGCCTGGCTCCAATTGAATGAAGCAAAAGGATTTTTAAGTATTTGTGCAGTGTTTATTAAGCTGATGGTTTATTTAATAGTGATATTTTTTTTTTATCCGTCAAGATACACCGCACGTAGCAGTTAATGAAAATCTTATCTATTTGACACATTATTCATTGCGATAAGCTTTGAAATAAACATTAAAAGTGATTCGATAACTAATTACAATCACATTTTCGTATTATCACTGACTTTCGTAATATACACAATTTTAAGATTCACATTTAATTAACTAAAAAGAAAAAATCTTTCAGCTCGTAAGTTCTCGTCGCTACCAATCTATTCGTATAAACTCCGTAGTTTTTGAAATTTGTTACGAAACAACGCCTCTCTTTCAAACCACTCGTTATATAGCTCAGCTGTTCTGAAAGGACCCTTTTCCTGGAAGACGAAGAGAAAGAGAGAGAAAAGTTTGAACCGCAATTTTCGTAATTTTCGACCGACAGCGCTCCCCACATTAATGAAAGCTTCGACACGCCCCGAACCGGCCGTCGCCGCGCAAGCGGTATATCGTAGCTTATACACCGAGGCGCACGCGTACGCACGATTACGCAAAACATCACCGGTGCTCGTGCACCGCTACGTTGAGGAAAGAGAGAGACAGGAATTTTATACTTGTTTTTCTCACCATTGTATAGACGACGACGACGACGAGTGTTCACGGGTCTCGAAAATTTCCTCCTTTTTCGTGTAATACAGCCTATGCCCTCCTTTTTTCATCTTCTAAAATCGGGCGTGATGCAAGCGTCGCGATTATTCAATCGTCGCCATGCGTATATATGTATATATACTCACACACAGAACACGTATACCTGAAAAAGCATGAGTTCACGTCCGTATTTACACTTTTATTCGAGACTCGCTGCTCTTGCGTATAGCCATCTCTTTGCGTATACCGTGTGTACACCTATTTACATTCGTTTCTATATGCCTCTCGGACTTGTAAATTGATCAATCTCGTATAATTTACAAACGTGAACGAGAGTTTACTTACATGCATGTCCGTTGATATTTTTTTTATCCATTGACAGTGATAGATTGCATGCAGTGTACATTGTTGATAAATTTGTGCACACGCGGCGCCGGATAGGCAGTCATGTTGTATATATATGTACAAGTCAAATTTTATCGCAACATTGTATTATAATTTCACCAACTACAGCAGAATGCATGATTAATCCAAAACTATACTACTACTATTCATAGAATTTTAAATATTCTTTCGTGAAAATTAACAAAAGACATGCGAGCGAATAATAAAAAGCAATCTACGTAAAAATAAAAGCTAAATTTAAAAACTCCATGCCGCACCGTGTTATGAATTGCCTTTAAAAAAAAAAAAAACCGATCGCGTCAGCTTTATAACCTGTATGCGCGCGCACGTGCGAGCGAAGTTTGTCCGCTTTGCATAAGAACACACATATACACACAGCGGATCCCCGATTCATTTCCACGAAGAATTGAATCGTTCTATTTCGGAAAATGGTGGCGAGTGGATTCAATTATTTTCGTCCAGCGAAAACGAGGCGCACGCGAGAGCTAAGCGCGCTTCCCGCGCCTTGGAACGCGGCCAGAGCGAATTTGCAAAACACGAGAGTGTGTTTTCGTTTATCACCGTACAACACGAATACGCCTGCCTTTCTCTCCCTCTCTCTTATGGTTATCGATGCCCAACGTCGTCGTCGTCGTTGGGGTTCATTGTTTACAGGATGCTTCGCGTACATGTCGGACTCGGTGGTATATTATCGACGTACAGCTATTTCACGTTGATTCGCTTATCGGCTTATCCTCGTGTTTGTATATCAATTGTCAATAAGGATTTTCAATGAAACGTTAGTCAACGTTTGATAAGTGCCTCGAATTTTATCTAGAATTATTATCAGTTTTCATATTTCTGTTAGTGTTGTGTCAAAAGTGTGCGAACAGCAGAAAGCCAGAAGGTATTGCTTTTGTACACAATGTATAATTTAGTGGAAAATGTTTCTATTTACATAAGACAAGAATTTGATATGATCCGATCGGCATACCTTTCCCGAATGAATTTATAAAGGCAATTTTACGCGTGAGACAACGGTTCGATCTATTTCGATCGTTTGGAAGTAAGTCAAGTCGTGTATATAGGTTTATCTGAATGAAGGAACACTTTGTTCGCGTTAGAATAAGTAACGAGGTACAACACTGGTCTGCGTAGTAAGGAGTAGTAGTAAACCAATAAATTATCGTGTCTATTTGGGTTTAGAGCAGAGAACAACATTAGTATTGATCAGTTTACGCACTTTGTATATTTATCAGCTGTATTGGATTATTCCTAGAATCCCATCAACTTTTATTTCCTTTTAATGAAGATAAATTTTAAAAACTGCTATAACCTATAAAACAAAAATTGCTACACTTATTATTAAATAATTTATGTTGATTTATAAATTACCGGAGACTCACACTTACGGCGCTTGAATCACAGGCATTATACCTACGCCTAGCAAATTAACAGTAGAGACACACACCGGTTTCTCACGTAATCCATCAGAATAACCTCGACACTTGTTGATGCGTGACGACATTGACAGTTAACTTTTTTCTCAACGTGAATATCGACTATTTACAGCTTATTCAAAAAGACTCATTGCCTCGCTAAATTCATTAAAAATCCTTTATTTCATTCCTATTAATCACTCAATATCTACATTCAAAACTCAGAATGCAAAAACAAATACAGCATCACTCTTCAAGACAAACAGCATATTTGCTTATCCGGATATACCGATGAAAGAAAAAAATATTCGTCATCGATCAAACAACGCGAGCATCCCAAGCAATAACTTCTCTCCCCTATACCCCCCAGTCCGATAAATCAAAACCATTCCGCAACATTCTATACACACTCTCGTCTCAGTATCTGCCGACAAACGAGCATGCTTATCTTCCTCGTCGTCTTTGCCATCGTGTTATTCCTTGCCTCGCGCGGCTGTTCATGCTCTCTCGGTGTCTTGACGCCGTAGCCACCGCTGCGGCCGATCGATCGGTAATCCAGCGTCAATTAGCTCTAATTAGACTAAGCGTCTTACTTCCCCTTTTCTCTACGTGTACGCGTACAGCAGCAACACCGTATGTGTATAAGCCCTCAAGTATATATATATATATACGTACGTCTCGCTAGGCACGTATAGAGACGCCGATGAGGGCGGGGTCGGAGTCATTCTTCCTGCCGACGGCGACCGTGCGCGCGCGCTTCGGGTAATGGGAATGAGTCACGGTCGACAAGCGAGCGAGCGCGTCCCCCTCGCGCCCCCGCGACGCCCGAAATTCCGGGCGTGTACGGTTCACTCGGGAAAACGAGATTTCGTCGCCCCCCGCGCGCGCGCGCGTGTAAGCACTGGGTTCGTTAGTCGATGCCACCGATGCAGTTTCAATACTCCCTCGCGTGTAATCTTTCGTGCAGGCTCTTTTATTTTCTTTTTTCTTTATTATAACATTGATACTATGGCCTGATTCACCAGTTTTATCTCTCGAAGTTGTTGAGTGATGAAATATTTATTGCTTTCTTACTTTTGCAACTTACTGTGGTTCTGTAGATTTCCATTTGTAATCTTTGATTAGTATATTAGCAGACCCATAATGTGTTAATCTAAACAATACCTATATTGCAGCCACCATAAAGATTAACTTTGTTACTAATTAAAGTACATTTGAGTAAAATTGTTCAACTTAATTTCAAACGTTAACACATTCTAAATTTAATATAAAACATTAATGATCTCCAAAATAAAAAAATGGTTACTTTACTAAAATTACAATTTTCATCTCCGTACAGAAATTCTCATTAAGAAAATCTTAATCGTTCTTATCACAGCCCTAATTCGTAATGTCACGGTTGAAATTGCAACTCTGACCATTCAGAACAATCTTTCCGTGTGCGTATACTTTTCCATTACAAACACTATTATAGCCAATAATAACTTATAAAAAAAAATATATATATGCATTGCACATTCATATATAAAGTTATTCTCCTTTGGTATTCAGATGAACGTAACACCTTTAATACATCCAAAGGAGTTGCTTAACGCTGTCAATTTCATATCTCTCGTCAGCTGAGCCAAACACTCTCTCACTCTCACAATGAATCTCTCTCTCTCACTTCACGCACGCCCGAAAAATTAGGTCACGCGCGGCGCACACGTCCACACATACGCGCGCGTCGTCGAGCTTTTCAACGGCGAAATTGCCTTAACTAGGCGAGCCTTGTGTTTCTTTACGACGGGGCCTTTTACGAGTTGATAAGAGAGCCACGATATACAGGCGTGTGCGCGCGCACCATGCGCGTGTATATGTGTGCACGCGTTCTCGTATACAGAAGAGAGAGTGAGCTTGCGGTGTGGTGTTTCGTGGGCAGTGGCTGCTCGCCGATCAATAAGCCTTCTTCCCCCCTGCAAATACCCCCTGCAATACAAAGCCGAAAATGTACGTGGAGACGGTGAGCAGCGATCGAATTCGAACTCCAAGTCGATTAAAGTCGACGATCGACTTTTTTTTATCGCTCGAAACGTGAAATCTAATCTTGGTAGCTGAGTTGCCTTTTTCATGCGATGCCCAGCATTGACTCAAGATAGAAGACGTTTCATTTTTTACACCTGCTCATTGTATCGGTGAATTATTCTTTTACCTTTGAAAGAATTTCCATTTAAATTTTAGCCAACTTATTTTTTAACAAAAATATTCCTATGCCCAAAAAGTTGTCTCTTCTTAAATGTTATAATTTAATGCTATTTTTAGCTTCAACGTGGCTTCAATTTTTTTTTTTTTAATGTCAAAATATATTCCCTATAAATTTTCAACCTTTCAGCGCTTCATATTCATCACTCTTCCCGCACCGGCACTTCTATTTTTAACTTCAAATGGGCACGCGTAAGCTGTACATATCTTCCCCTCCAGCATACGTACATGTGCGCTCTCTCCTCTCTCTCTCTCTCTCTCTCTCTCTCTCTCTCTCTCTCTCTCTCTCTTCCCACAAGCGCGAAGCATCCGAAAGAGACTTTGTGCCCGAAGAAATTCGATTCGCATCATCAATCCATTCCTCCGCCTCTGTCTTTCTCTTCCTCGTTTTCACAAGCAGCATACGCGCCTTCAGGCTTATACGTCACGTATGCACCTATAAGGCCTAGACATCTTCTATTTCCTTGGTCGAGCAGCAGCAGCAACAGCAGCACACGTACGTGAGTGTGCGCCAATGCGCGTACCACAGAGAAACGCAGCGGGGGGACAACGACGACGACGATCGACGGCTGCGGTCACCTGTCACACTCCCTTCATTCGCCGCGGCCCCGTACCGCCGCGACTATATTTGCGCTCGCGTAACCGAAGACGCGAGAATACAAGCAGTCGAGTATTATAGGCGACGACTCAGCGTGGAATGGTATATAGAGATATATACGCTTAGGCCAAGCCCACGACTGAGACGACGGCGATAGCTGCAGACTGACGAAAGTTTGTTTTTCTTAATTGATTGTCTCGGTCTGTTTGCCGGCGACACGACGACGATGGCGACGACGCTTTCCCAGTTGATTGGAGAAGAAGGGCGCGAGGGGGAAATTGTTTTAACGATCTGGCGGGAGGATGGATAAAGGGACTAATGGTTTTGGATTACTAAAGCCGTATAATCTATGAAAAAAGGAAGAAAAGACTTTGTTTGGGATTTGAACTGTAAGGGTTAGGTAACTTATGGGAGTGGAAAAATCCGTTGAATTTGCAGTGTAATTTGCTGCATTTAAAATTCTTTTCCTACATACTTAACTATTATTTTACGAAGTAGTGAGGTAGCAATGATAATCGTAAAAATCTCGAGAAAGATGAAAAGAGGACGTTTCCAATATTTTTTTCTGTGAAACCTCTTTGCTTTATAACTGAATAATAACTTTTAATTGCTCTTAAAAGAAGCATAACTGCAGAGTAAAAATGAACGTTTCAGGAGATAAAAACTGAATTGTATTCTTGTAAATACAATAGTAAAATTAGCTTTTAATTATGAAGTATTTATTGGAAATATCTAATAATTATATATTATAAATTTCTAAAATACAGAAATTAGAGTTCACAAAAAAAGTATTGTCAATAGAAAATAATATTTTCCAAGTTTTAATTCTACCTGTTAAGAAGTAAAGAATGAAAGGCTTAAGAACCGGAATCCATTGTCAGCATTAAAGATCTGAGCTTGGAGATTTCTCGCATATATTCTATGTACAATGAACTATAGCTATATGTGTAGGTTGACTTGTAATAGAGATCTAAAACGTGAATATCAATGTTCAAGGCTGAGTTACTCACAGAAAAGTTATTCGGTCATACATTCTTGACATTGAATGAAAGATAATAAATAATAAATTACTTATTATTACGTTTATTATGAAAATATTTCTATAAAAACTTTAATGTTTCTTTTGAGATTAAAAATTTGTATGAACTATTAAAACGAGTATTGATTAAGTTAATTTAATAATGATTATTGATCGGTTTATTTTTTAGACTTATGTTAATTTTTTGTGTGCGTAAAAAGGTGATTTCATGCATTATTCATAATCTTAACTGGTCTACAATTTATCATTCATGTAAGCATCGTGTATAAAAAGTGAACGCACAGGATGATGGGAAATTTTATTCTGAGGTAGTTCGTTATGATTTCCGGTCAGTGCAAAATTAGTAAAAGTAGACAGTCGTAGGCTTAGAATAAGCCAAGATATATACTTTATTATTACTCTTGCAAAATTATATTTAATTTATTTAACGAGCAATTCGTAAAATCTTATTTACACTTTCACATTTGTAACAAACTCAAATGCCTTATTACCGTACCGTAAAGTCATTAACTTCAAGCAAACTACAAACCAATACTACGTTACATTTTCCGTAAACTAAGTGACCAACTAGATGTAGACCGGCACTCTCCAGAAATCGCACACCGAAGAATTCATCGCGAGAAAAATTCGCAGGAGACCGCACTCTCTCGCGTGCACCGTCTGCGGTGTACCTCCGGTTCTACCGCGCAACGGAGACACTCGTACACGCCGTACAACAGGATCTGACGACGACGACGCGTGATGCATGCGTATGTGAGAATGTACTGTTGTATTCCCTCCTCTCTCTCTTTCTCTCTCTCTCTCTCTCTCTCTCTCTGCTGTATCTTCCTTATAATGTAATCCATATCGTTCCTTACGCTATCGGTCGCCTGTAGCTCTCTACTTTATTGATACAATAAAATTTCGTTTTTATACAATTTATACGTTTCTCTGAATCCTCGGATAAGACTGTCATAAAATAAAGCCGCTCAGGCCGCTAAACTCACACATTCACACATTCACATATACTTTTGTTCTAATATACGAAATTGGTTCGTAGTAAGTCAAAATTCGTGCAAATGTAATTGCAAAAGTTATTGAACTCCTATTTATCAAATTCCCAGTACACGCACATTCTTGAGAGCTCCTCGCAATTTTTTCCAAAACTCGTGCAAGCATATATACTCTCCATTTCGTCACGACGTTTTATATATATATATATATATACGTGTACTCACCGTCGTCTTTGCTGGTGGCACGTGCGTGGCACGTCGCGGGGTCACTGCACGCGCTCGTGCGGGCGCGCGAGCGAACGACCGACCGACCGACCGACCGACGCGTTCGCGCCCCCTCTTTTTACTTACTCGTGCGAGAGAACGCGCGCAGGACTCGAAAAGTGGGAAGGGTTCGATATGCATATATAGAAAAAGCCTTCGGCGTCTCTGTCGCGTGCGCACGAGTAATCCCGAACGCGTGGGCGAAATGGCCGTTTTTTCTCGGGCTTCGTTTTCGTGATAAGACGATTCTTGGATGTGTATATGTATAATATGTATCAGCAAGAATCGCACGCGCTCAAGGGGATTATGACATTGTTGCTCGTATCCAACGGTCGATGAATTCTCGAGATGTTTGGGTTGGTGATATTTTTTTTTTTGACATTGGTATATTGTGTTTATGTGTACACAAAGGGGATTGAAAACCGGGTGTAGTATAATGAAGTTTTTAATGAGGTCTGACTTGACTTACGTTTGAACTCTCTTGTTGTTTGTTTTGTTGAATATGTACAGCATACATGAATATTTATGTTTACAAAAATAGTGCTTATGTTCGCGTAAGGGTTACTGTTATTTATACTCAAGTTTGTCTTTCAAATTACTTTTGAAAATATGTGTCTCATCATGTAAATATTTTTCATCCTTTTTATTTATTTTTTTCATCGGTCGCTGCCTTTATTTTCAAATTGAATAAATTTCAACGTTCATATATTCGTCATTTCTAAAAATGATATTTTTCGACTCTCCTAGTTCTATACTACCTAGTCTAGAAAAGGGAGCGTAATGAAAGGTGTGGGACACCTGCTTCCCTTGGCCGAATACAGAAAAAGTGGGAGGAACAAGCCGCACGGTGGCGCGGGGGAGAACCGTGGAAACAACCCTAAGGGCTTTTTCCGCGAAATACCAGCGGAGGATCGATATGTACGTACATATACACGTATACGGGGGTTGTAGTCGTCCTCGACTACGTTATCGAAGGACTCGCGCGCGCGTGCGCTCGTAGTTTATATTACCTATACGCCTTCTCCTCATTCTTACCTTGTACAAGCACTACTGCAGTGGGAGAGGGGCGGCCGGTGAAAATGGAAAGTGGGTGACACATGCGGGAAACTATTGATCGCGTGTGTATACTCACGCGTTGCCCCGTGAAAAGATTTTTTCCTTTCGAAGGTGGCTTACAGAAAAGAGAAATATGCTCCCTCTTTGACCCCGGAGGGAGTCGTTCGTGAACGGAGCGCGTGTTTGCTCGGCCACTTTAGTTATTTATCGAACCGATAACTGGAGTACAGTCGGTCTCTCTGTTAAGGGATCGGTTACTTATCGAAGCGTTGGCATATAAAGGTTGTGGTTTTGAGCAAAAGCTAGAGAGTTTTAAGCGTTTTCCATTCCGAGAGTGGCGTCTTTGGTCAATACGAGGTTATCGATTGGATATGAATGGAGATTGATATTCAATCTGAAAATTCTATATTATAAATATAGCTTGTAATTTAATCATGCATTAATTTGTTTTTATAAAAAAAACTTATTAAAATAAATTTATATAATGCAATGTTACTTATAATAAGATTTACGTAATCATTTAGAAACGCCTGTATTATAAATTCAATTGTATTGGTTGTTCTTTCATTTAAAATTATTTTTAAACATTAAACGCATCAATTATTCATGAAACATTACATAATAAATAAATTCATTATTTTATTATTCATTCACGTAAGAATGTCATTTCTGTTGCGCTCCAAATACCTTATCGTTACAGTAGTAACCGCGAAGAATGGGCAAAAATCAAAAGAGCATCTATCAGTACGCGACAATCTTGTTTCCCAGCTCGTACTACCGGCGTCCGTTATGTATGTGTCTGTGTTATGTATATTTGTTTCCATATGAATAAATTGAAACGCCGGGACCCTCTTTTGTCGCGACAAAGTTATCATGTGCATTTTATTTTCTCGCCACCTGCTTGAAGGCACAATGGGACACGCCTACGCTTCCGGTCGCGAACGAACGGAACGCCGGTAGCTCGCAATATGTGTATGTATGTGTGTGCATAGTCCCCGACGCGAGGCAATAAAATTCGGTCGCTAATTTCCAGTGAATGCGCGCGTTATGCACGCTTAATTTCGTATTCGTAATTCGTGGACGACCCGTGCTGAGCATATAATTGGAAAAAAATTACGTTCACGTATTGGTTAGCATAATATCCAAATATATCACGTATTATTGTAAATGATGAATTAAAGATACTTTAAAGGTGTATTGTATATTATTTTATTGAACAATATTTTAATGTAATTTAATATAATTCCTAAAATACGAAGATATTCGTTTGATTTGTATGCTAAAATAGCGCTGCCTTTACTGCCATTGAGTAATCAAACAACTCGGGTTCTTTATACAACTGTAAACCGAACTATGCGTTTTCTATAAACTCCTTGCTCAAGCATAAATCCAGTAGGATCAGAGACATGGCCACGTGACATTTATATCCTTCCGCCTTCTATAGATAGTCTCTGAACATTAATAAATACAAAATACTCAGCTTTCATTCATTCACTATAGCAACGCACACTCTTTTAACGCATCTGTCTCTTCTTGTTTCAGGTTGCCACGGGAGCTCGAAGCCTAACCTCGCATAGGTAAGTAAATCAACTTCAAATGAATTCATCTCTCTCTTTCCTCTCTTCCGTTCCCCCACACTTCCCTCTATACATATATTTATACCCACAACGCACATTGGATCCGCGGAGGGGAAATCAAGGCGCCCGAGGGTCGCGTTATCTAAATATAGACACGCGCGCGGGGGTAAAAGAATTTTTAAGTGCACACAACGCGTGCTACATTCGTACAAATTGTCCGCACACGCGCTTGCATGTAGTGTATACATTTTCAAATCGTCGCCGCAAGTCGCAGAGGGAGGAAGAATTCCGGTTACTATAGTGATGCTTCTCTTCACGTTGTTCTCTCGGGCATTTCGGGCATTCCCGCTCCGGAAATAGACGGCCTCTCGCAGTCGTCGTCGCCGCCGACTCAGGTTTGAGGACGACGGCTGGTATATAGACGAACTTTGGCTTGTAACGCACGTCGGCGGCGAGTTTGGGTCGATGCACCCGCCGCGCGATCCGCGCACACCGCGCTGATGCCTGCCTATATGCAGCAGCGGCTGACAACGACGACGACTACGACGGTAGACGGAATCGTCGTTAACTCTCTAACTGTGTATAACAACATGATGACGCCTGGCCAATTGTGTGTGCGCGCTCGCGCCGTCTCTTTCTCTGTCTCTCTGTTGGGCTCTCTAGGGCTTCGGTATTTTTCGTTGTTGTCACTTGGGATCGAGAGCTTGTTTACTTTTTACTCGAGGCTGAAACTATATTGAGTGCCTGCGCGAGTTTCAATTGATTTGTTGTCGCCTTCAATTGAATTGTAAAGCTACAATTTCTGTCTAGAAATATTTAAGAAAATTATATTAATCTTAACCAAATAATTCTTGTAAACGAGTTGTTTACAATTAATGAACAACCATATGAACCTACCAAAACACGTTAATCACTTTTCAACCCGTAAATTAAAATATTTCTGTTACCGTTCATATACCAAAAAGTTAATAGTCGCTCTTCTATAATAAGCCCAGTAGGCCAAAGAGAGAGAGAAAGAGCTTTCCTGATTTTTTGATGCCAGAGTGCGCGCGTCGCAGAGCACAGCAACGGGGGGTACTTCCGGATTCAGTATAACGCGTGCACTCACGCGCAGTATATTCGGCCGGCGGCAGCCCTCTCGACGATTTTCACCGTGTAAAAAAAACCGTATAGGCTTTTTTGCCTCGTCCATCAAAGGAGAGGCGAGCACGCCAAGCTCATCTCGCGTAGCAGAGAGCCATGTAAGCGCGCCGCTGCTGCGGTGAAAAAAACTAGGCTACGTTTGCCTGACCTCGCTCTGCGCTCTCTGAAACGACTCTCTCTCACTCGCCGCGTTGCCGCCACTGCGTCGACGACGCATCGGCTTTAAAATCGTATGCTATTGCGTACCTGGTAAAGCTAACGCCGATCAAACGTGCAGTAGCTTTTGGCAGAGAGAAAAATCGCTCGGATGAATCGACACGTGCGAAAAGAATCCAAGAGTGAAATTGCGCGTAGAACTGAATTGGAGAACAGGCAGGGAGAAAGAGCTAATCGACACGATGCGTCGCGACGTCGCACCTTTTTGTTCTCGAGCAAGCTATATAGTCACGGGTAAAGAGGGCAAGGTCAGTGCAGCAGTAGCAATAGCACTGGGCACCGAGTGCAAGCGATTTTCATTATCGAGCGCGTCGGATGATTCGAAAGCTTTGCGTCCGAGCTGTGATGGATGTAGTGTGTATGTGTGTGTATTTGTGAGTGCGTGTGTGCGCGCTTGCGTGTGTGTGTGTGTGTGTGGAGAACTGAAGTGCCGGAAGCACGCGCCCGCGCGTGTTTTGTATTGGGTCAGTTCAAGGCCCCGAGCATTTTTCGCGTGTTTCTCGTCGGAATCGTGTGGCTGTTCCCTTCTTCGCTCGTATCACGAGAAGCATCTGATGTATTGAATCGAAATCAGGCCAAGTGATTTTATTTTTTCTTTTAAAACCTTGTATGTACTATTTTATTATTTATTCTGACAAATATTTTGTTGTTTTTTTGATTGCTTTCAAAACATAAACTAGTATCCCCCGTTATGCAAAAACTTCGTTTTTCCATTATAGGCACGACCAAACTGCTCAGGAGAATCTTGT
>JAYJLV010000011.1:13655491-13681023 GCA_036873485.1 Torymus texanus
CTCTCTCTCTCTCTCTCTCTCTCTCTCTCTCTCTCTCTCTCTCTCTCTCTCTCTCTCTCTCTCTCTCTTTCTTTCTCCTCTTGGCGAGATAAGACGTTATACGTTTATCAGAACTAGCCTTTTCGAGCGTGACGCTCTATAAGTATACCTCTTCTAACGTTCGTCGCCCTCGTTTTTGTATTCTTGCAGACGGTTCTAGTGGACGACGAAGACGACAAAATGGCCGACACGAATCAGCAGCAAGAGCAACAGCTCCAGCAGGAGGCGACGGAACCGCCGCAGACGAACGGCGCCATTGACGGACTCACCGAAGAGGAGAAGAGCAAAATGAGGCCCGCGGACATTGACGCCGTAAGTACACACACACAGACATACTTTACACATATACTAGTCTATGATACGCGCCGGTTGCTTTTTTTTTCTCTCACTCGCGTCGAGAGTTCTCCTACCTGTTGCCGCGCATGGGAGAGACCGGTGTACGCGTGCGAACCCGGCTATATTGGGCGTGTTTGACAAATACGAGTATCGATTTGGACAGAGTTTTCTCGGTTTTCCTTTCGTCCTGCAAAGGAGCTAATCTAGTTTACACAAGATATACGTATAAAATTGCATATTTACTTATTTGACTTTCTGATTCTGTGGGCGATACATTTTTGCGTAACGTGAAAAATTCTCCTATTTATTTTTCCTTCTTAGTAAAGAATTTCTTTATTATTCACATACTTATAATATGTTGAATTTACAAAATCTACTAGCTTTTTATTAAACTGTTTAGTTTTGTGTTATTTAAGTATGGAAATGTGTTCAACGTCTTGTGAAGGCAAACATAACCTCTCTCCCTCGAGATGTTTTCATTTTTACAGACAGACATTATTTTTAGTTCAGCCCTGTTGCTCGAATTTCTTGGAAAAACGTTTGTTGCGCTTTGATATATTTCGAAGTCGATCAAAAACTTATAGCTACTCAATAAAACTTTGACCTTAAACTAGCTTTAATATTGGAAACTAGCCAAAAGTGAAGTAACTGCAGTTTAAATTAGTATAATCGATGTGTTTATGTTACATTTTTAATGGATTTTATGAATTTAAAAAAATTTTTATTTGAAACGTGTTAATAGGAAAAAAAAATGAATAACTGTGTTTGTTAATGCTGTATAGTCAATTAAATTAAGATGAAGATAGATGGTGTTTGGCATGTGAATAAAATTATGATATATTTTGCAGGATATGAGAGAAATGGAGAGGAGAAAGCGAGTGGAGATGATGATGAACTCGCGTCTATTTAGAGAGGAACTCGAACGTATCATAGAAACCCAAATGAAGGATGGAGCCGGTCCTTCTGGACTGCTGCAGCAGATCTCTGAAATGATGGGCCCACAAGGAGCTCGTTTTAATGGCAATGTGTTCAGAAGTGAGTATAATCGACGAATGAAGTATAAGCTTTATTAACTCGAGTATCTATTTCCCAATGTCCATTGTTCACTAATTATCTAATAACACTTTTTAGACTCGAACTGCGTCGTCCCGATAAACGACATACGCGGAGTTGAGAGCATGGGCTACGCGAAGGGCGAGAAGCTGCTGCGCTGCAAGCTCGCCGCCGTCTTCCGGCTGCTCGATCTTTACGGCTGGACGCAGGGCGTTGGCGGCATGATAACCGCCCGCCTGAACCAGGACCAGGAGCACTTCCTCGTCAATCCTTACGGTCTTCTTTACCACGAGGTGACGGCCTCGAGCCTCGTCAAGGCTGACATGCAGGGCGGCGTCGTCGAGCAGGGCACGACGAACTTCGGCGTCCACATCACCAGCTATCAACTGCATTCGACGATCCACGCGGCGAGACCTGACATCAAGGTCATCGTGCATATCGCGACACCATCCGTCACAGCTGTAAGTACAGGAGTACAACTATTTTATATTTTATTGATATAAGTTAATAGGCATTTCTATGAAAGTGTTGAATAACATAGCTTTACTTCTCTCGCGTGTATGTACCTTTGAACATACAATGTTTTCTTGTATATTAAAATGATTCATTTATCTTTTGTTACTATAATAGAATTATACGATAAAGTTGTTACGTGAATTTATTTACATATATACTGTAAATTTATTTATATTCATTAAATATTTGATTTTCAGATCTCGTCGACGAAAAACGGTCTTCTGCCCATTGGTCAGGAGAGTATTGTTATAGGCGAAGTTAGCAACCATCATTACACTGGAAATTTGGACTCAGAAGAGCGTGAGAAGCTGGCACGTAACTTTGGCCCTATCAACAAAGTCATGCTGCTGACGAATCGAGGCGCGTTGTGCTGTGGCGAGTCGGTTGAAGAAGCCTTCTTCAACGTCTACAACACGGTACTGGCGTGTGAGACTCAGCTGAAGCTGATGCCCCTGGGCCTTGACAATATCGCCTTGATCACGGACGAAACGAGAAAAGCCATCTACGATGCGTCACGAAAGGCTCCGGTGCCGCAGCACAGCAGTGTAGCCGAGCCCTCGCCACTCGCTGAGAAGCTCGAAAAGCGCTGGCGCATCGGCGGCACAGAATTCGAGGCCCTTATGCGCATGCTCGATAATGCAGTGAGTATCAGCAGTAGCAGTAGTAGCAGCAGCACCAGCAGCTATCACAGCTCGCGATTACTGGGAGCTTGCTTACACTTATATCGAATGCAATTATGGAGGTTATACGTTAGAGAAAATCAAATAGTGTTGCTAATAATATCGCGTGTTTATTTAGTACTTCTAATTGCCATTGATAGTTTATAGTTACAATACTTAGAAAAAAAATAAATTTTTTTTTTATTTTTGTCATAGATTTATCATTTTTATTTAGCAATGAGTCGATAACGATAACAAAATATTTTTTAGGGCTTCCGTACGGGATACATTTACAGACATCCTTTGGTCAAAAGTGAACCTCCTAGGCCACGTAACGATGTTGAAGTACCTCCAGCTGTTTCTTCTCTTGGATACTTGTTAGAGGAGGAAGAGTTATACAAACAAGGGTGAGATATTAATATTTACATAAACTATTAGCTTCTTCGATTGATATTAACGTTTGTTAAAAACATTTTTCTCGACTTCTATTTAATATTATAAATTATCTTTCAAGCTTGTGGAAAGGTGGACGTAAAGGAACTGACAGATCACGTTGGTTGAACTCACCAAATGTTTATCAGAAAGTAGAGATTCTGGAAACTGGTACACCAGACCCAAAGAAGATTACTAAGGTAGAAGTCATAACTTTCGAAGATAAAACAGAATAACTTTTTTAATCAAAAATACTTTTTAATATTTTAACTCGCATAGACGTATTTTAAACAAAAAATAACTCAACTATCATGACGCTTAAAAAGTCGTTAAACATGTTTATCGGCGTCGCTTTTAATATAGAATTTATGAATGAATTTAAAAAGATCAAATATATAAATATATATATATATACATATTCAACGTTGCTATGATGAAATGATGTTCAGTGATATAAAATAATATTAATCAATTATAATCATTGTTCGCTGCTTCAATGCTCTTCGAGCTTGCTTCGAATTTTGTAGAAACTCTTCGAGCATTCCAAGCAATGCATTCCATTTTTTATTAATCTATCTTGTCGCCTTATTTGTTAAGTAGATTCGATGTTTTTTAAATGTTGTGCAATTCGACAATGCCGTGACCGAACAAAACGGTAAAACTCATTATATAGTCTAGTTCCTCAGCACAGCGCTGTTAACCAACTCGTATATATTGTTTTTAGGTATAAGACGTGAAAAGTAATATCTATTGTAGCTTTTCAATGTTTCAATAAAAATAAATATTGCTCAATCTTAATTACAACAAAACTACTTAAATATCCTCATACAATCACTTACTAGAAAGTAGCTTCTTAGAATACTCAATCAAAGCATGAAATAGCCTCTATCTGTATCTCTAAAAATACTTTTCTTCAAACGAATGTGTGCCTGTTGGTCATCATCAAAGCTTTCGGTGGCCTCGGCATGAAACATCCACTGCATCCACAAAACCAGATTTGTCGATGAAAATGATAAAGTATAACTAAGTTTTTTTAACTCGTGGAACGCAATGTGAGGAGGTAAAAAAATGATAACATAAACAATAGCGTCGATGAAACGACTCCGCAAGCTTTATTTAGGACTAGCAGGCACACAGCTCGCGTGATAGAGTGGCCAAAAATTGATTGTGATTGTATTGCGGTGAAATTCGAAGAGTTTTTCTGAGAAAATGAAGCAAAATTTAATTTGAAATATTAATTGTTTTGCGGGGTCGAGCCGACTGTAATTTTCTGGTTTTGTGCGCAGTGGGTGTCCGATGACTCGCCGACGCACAGCAGCACACCAGTCAAGATTGAGGGAGCCTTACAGTTCGTACCGAAAAACACAAACCCGAAGGAATTTAAACAACTCCAACAACAGGTGCGTATCTGATGTAAAGACCTGCAAGGATAATTTGAACGTTGCTGTTTTAACTTCAATATTTTTATATTTCCAGATAAAAGATTACCGAAGAGCTGATAAAATTTCGGCTGGTCCCCAGTCACACATTCTTGAAGGTGTCACGTGGGAAGAAGCAAAGAAAATGCAGGTTCGTAAATATACTTATAAAATAGTTATTAAAAAAGAGATGAAATTGTAAGATAATTTTTTCTATTAACTTTTAAAAGGATGCGACAATAAGTGGTACTGGAGAACAAGTAGTCCTTGTCGGAGCAGCAAGTAAGGGTATTATTCAGAGAGGATTCCAACACAATGCTATGGTATACAAGACTCCATATGCAAAGAATCCATTTGATGCCGTCACAGATCAGGAATTAGATCAATACAAAAAGGAAATTGAACGTAAAACTAAAGGAGATCCTTGTATGTATATAAATGAAAAAAAAAATTGTTACCTACTTTTATTTTAGTAAACCAAATAACGAAATTTTTCTGCATTCTTTTAAATAAATTTTGTTTAAATCTCTTTCAAATATCATATAAATTTTCTATTATATTCATAGATGATGAATCACAATCGGAGTCCGAAGCGCTTTCGTCCTTTAACATCAGTCGCGCGACTCATGAATCAAGCACTGCCAAAAGCCCAATTCAGTCTCCAGTTTCTGTACCATCAGAAACAGAAGAAGAAAGCAGAGATGGTAAACAAATTTGCGTTTTTTTTTTTTTTTTTTTAGTTTTATCAATAATTTTTAGTAAGACTCAATTTAAATCTATTTTTGTTATATTTGTTTTGATAGAGCCAAAAGTATTACGGATAGAAACCAAACAAGTGCCTGCACCAAGTCAACCAGAAGTTGTGCTGAGCGATGGTGAGTATTGTTATGAGTGTTGTAAAATAAGAGTAGACAATGTAGAAATATAACTCATATTGTTGTTCATTTGAAATATCAAAAAATTTGAATATAAAAATTACACATTGCATGAAATTGATGCATGAGCATGAACATTTGTGACGCAGAACGGTCAGTAGAATCTTCGGTGGTGGAAAATTCAGTGGCACGGCGGGAGGATATCACATCTGAGCACTTAAATGCTCAGTGTGGACAAAATATTAAAACAGGTGAGACTATGTTCAAGCCACCACTGTCAACATTGTCAGTATGTAAAAAATCTTACATTTTTATATTCCCTTCGACACGTAACGCCCAGACACATTTAAATATGTCTAATAAGTACGCATTATGTACAATAACGCATAAATATTTGTTACTAATCATTTATTCGTGCTTCACACTTTTTTTATTGTAAGGACATTTAAAGAGTTATATTCTTTTCGGATTATTTAAAAACATTTTCACTGTAAGATTCGTTACACAAATACTTTTTCAATCAATTTCAAGTTATCACCTGTTCTTTTAACATTCATAGATAAAAATTTTAATTAACCAAATGATCCATATTACAACTAAAGTAGAAATTTACAGATTTAAGTGTAATTATTAGTGTTATTGAATATAGTAATATTAATTACGAGAAATAATGCTAATTTCTTTTAAAAGTGACAGGTCAAGTTATCGATTTTATTTTACCTTTTGCATAAAATTCATCAATTTTATGTGAATTTAATTAAGCATATAGCATATAGATTAAACATAGCACAAACGTAATGATGATAATCGTATATAATACTGATTTGATATGAAAATAAAGGTTATCTATGAATGGAAATTTTTGTCACTAAGCATTTGTAAATTTAAATTCAATTGATATGATACAGTGAATGCTGATTTTCTCAACGAGCAACGCCGCTCGGAGATGATGACTCGTAGGAATGCCAATGGACGAGGTAAGTTCTGTGGGATTTCATTCTGCAGAACTAACAATCAGTTTAACTTTGCATACGCTTTTTGTGCTATATTTTCTCCTCCCAATGTGCTGAGCCTTTTATTTAACTTATTTAGCTTTTTATTTTAAAATTTGCTTGAAATGATTTTTTTTATTCCAGCACTCGCACCCTCTTGCTATTAAACATCTACCCTTAAAGTCCTTCTGCATTCATCATACATTGTTTGCTTAATACTATTTTCACATCATGTACATTTTTGTTGAACTAAATTTTATATTTATTTTAAAGCAGATAAGTTTCCTAATATGCCTTGATTTCGGACTCTTTAACACTGCTTTTAACACTGCTATAATTCAATACATTTCTGTATTTTCATTTAATTTATTTATATACTTATATAAGTAACAAATTTAATAACAATATCTTATAAAAAATGTATTCTTCTATACATAGAGATTAAGTCAATATTTCAATTAATTATTTTGTTTACGATTTTAATATTTATATTGAAACTTATAAATTAATATTAAATTATTTAGTAACATAAAAAATAATACTTAAAGAGTACATTTCATTAATGCTAAAAGATTATGTATTTTTTTTATTTTACGTACATATAGTAGTTTCTCAACTGATATTATGTTTTTATGTTCTTAAACATGTGAACCAATCTCTTGTAAACAGATTGTTTTTGTTTATTATCGTAACAATAATTGGATGCATATAGGTTTAAGTATTACTAAAAGTATTTACGTATACTTCTTTATGATTTATTATTATGCATTAATTATTACAATAAAATTATGTGTGACATTGGTATGCTAGTTTTAGTACTTAGTAGGCAATATGGATGTATTAATGGTAAAAAGATTAAATAATTTTCATAGAAATTTGTGAGTTTTGAAAAGAAATTTATCGATAAAATCTTTAAATTTATTTTCAAAAGTAAGGAATATATATTTTTTATTTGATATTGTTAACAAATACTATTTTTATTATTCATTTCATACTGAATGTAGTTATAACTTTAACAAAGTTATAGTTATTGTTAGATATTTTTATTAAAATAACTGTAAGTATTACTTAGATTATCAGAAGTCTTTTACAATTGCAATTGGAAATATTTAATGAGACAAATGAAGAAATGATTGATAATCAGGGGGTGCGTGGAGCTCTCCGTACTGCGTCTTGTCCAACTTGACTGTCTATTCTTCTATTGCAATTTATACACTAGCTATGTGTGTGTGTTTGCTGAATGTATGGTTGCAGGAATGTCTGGAGTATCAAGACTCAGTAGCAGTAGAAGCAACAGCAGTTGGGAAGATTTTTCCATGTGGAGTGAACATGATCATGATTGTTATCTTGCAACTGTACAAACTAAAAACTTAGCTCGGCCTGAGAGAGCACTGGTCACTAATGTTCGTGATATGTCGAGCATAAAACGCAAGTTAAAACGTCGTGAATTTTTCGACAATTATGAGAATAGAATGAACAACAAGATTTATGAAGAAACAGAAAAAGTGACAAACTCTAGTTCTCCGAAAGCAGTATCAAAATTAAAAAGCAATCGAGCCAAATCCAATGAAAATGAAAACATAACTGAAAACTCAACTCTGAGAAGACAGCTAAGCAAGGAAATAAAAACTGAAATTAATGAAATTCAATTTGGAAAAAATGCTCACATGCATTTTGCTGAAACAATCAACTTGTCTAACGACAGTGTTACTAGTGAAAATAATATTTATAATTATAGTGACATGAATAAAGAAAACAATTTTACTGAAAACAAAAGTTATCAAATAAATAATGTTGAAAATGTACTAAGTAACATCAAAAACTTTTCACCCAATGGGATTAATAATAATAAAAAACAAAATGTCGAGTGCAAAAAAGATATTAGTGATTCCAAATGTGCAAATACATACGTAAATGAAATTGAATTTGATGTTCATTCTGATGAAACATTTAACAATAATTTTGTTAAATACTCCAAAGAATACAAAACTAATAATGTAATAGATACAAACAAAAATACGAAAATCTTCGAAGTAGCAAATTCATTCAGTAAGATAGAAATACAAACGGATGTTAATAGTGATATAACTAATTATGTTAATGAAGTAGAATTTTTTGTTTGTAATAATTCTTTTCAACAAGACATTGAAACTACAGAAGAAAAACATATTTATGAGGAATCCACAATTTTATCAGAGAAGGAAATAATTGCAAAAACTCTTTCTCCAAACACCAATGAAATGGACAGTGAAAAGAATAATAATTGTAATGCTGAAGCAGTTAATTATGTACACAGTAGTGTAGAAAGTTCTTTAAATAATACCTTAAAAGGATTTCCAGAAAGTGAAATAAGTAAGATACAAAATAGAAATAATGAAATATCTACTGTACATTTTAATGGTAGAAACAAAGAAGAATTTAATAATTATATTAGTGAAGTGGAATTCTGTCCTAATAGTCCTGAAGAACAAGATAGTGGTCTACATGGAAGCATAGATTTGATTGCAGACATTATTAAAAAAGATGTTCCAAAATTAAAAATGTACACATTGGAAGAGTGCATACAAAATTGTAATGATCAAATTGATAAAAATAAGGGAAAATTCACTAATTATATGAATGAAATAGTATTTTGCCATAACAATATTCACACAGAAGACGAAAATTCAGTAAAAGATCCCCCAAATATTTCATTGTATGATGAAAAACAAATTTCTAACAGTACTAGTGTACCAACTGATAAAATTCAAACTAAAAATGATTCTCACATATATAACCACTCAACTCCATTCAAAACAGATGAAATAGAAGATAATCCTCTTGAAGCTAGTTTGAAAATGTTTTTAGAGAATGAGAAAGGTATAGAAAACTTTGAAGATAGCAATTCTACAATCAAAGATAATACTCAATCACAAGATGTGAATATAAATTCCCATAAGTTTGATACCTCCGAGCATCAATGGTTAACCATAACTAGCGATAATACTAACTTCTTTGACGACGATATTCTGCCAACAGATAAATTTCCCAGGAGACGACCAAGTTGTTTAGATTTTACATTTTCCGAAATTGATAGAAATAGTGATTTTAATTCAACTTGTAATACTTCTACAAGTTTCTTTAGTGATGATGATTTAGTAATGAGGCGACTCTCGCGTCGGGACAGCATTGCGGAAGTCGTGAGTAGTATTAATGTTGACTTCAAGCCTACCAATAAATTAATATTTGATACATTGGCAGATACTGAAAATTCAGTAAAATACAATTTGGATTCACAAAATATGAGTCTTCTGTATAGTATTACACCACCTTATGATATTGCTAACTCTAGTAAAGACACAACTATAGAAGATATTTTTGAAGACAATGAAAGAAATTCTGGGAATGGTATTTTAGAGGGTAGTGTAATTAACTGGATTAATCATTCGAACACGGATGTGAAAGAAAATATCAATTTAAATAAAACTGTCGAATTATCTGAAACTTCTTTTGTGTCAAATGCATCATGTCGATTGTCAGTCATTTCTAATCAAGGATCTGATATTTTGGAACTGCCTACTTCTACATATCTTGAAGTGCAAAAATCCAGTGAAGAACTATTTCACAAAAACATGAGCTCATCAGTAAATCAGCTACTTGCAGAGATAGATGATGCTGAAGTTTATGCAAGTGCTGAGAATTTTATTGATGAGTTAATATTTGATGTTAATTGTTTAATGTTAACTCGGGATATCAGTAATTATTCTAAATCGGAGTTACACGATTTCGTACAAGAAAAAGTTGCCATAGTGAACTACGCCAGGAAAACAGCTAAGAAACTTGTTGGAAATCTACATTATAAAGATATTGACAACAATGTGAGTTCAAAGGTTAGTAATTGCAGCGAAGAATCAAGCATGGTAGAATCATTAGAGGATGGTGTGTATGTTATTAAAGAACTCATTTATCATGTAGTAGATAAGGATAGTTTAGGTAAGTTGGATTATAAATCCAAAAGGATTGTTACTGATAAAAATGTAAAAGAATCTATGAATATAGAGTTAAAAGGTCTTAAAGATGATTATGATGCTACCGATGAAATAAGTTTAAAATGTTCAACACCAAAGAACTCTTTATCTCCAAATAGAAGTAGAAATAATAGTTTTTCAGAAGAACCAAGTAAAACGACTGTTGTTAATGATGGTGAAAATTCTGATACCGTTGAAGAAATGGCAATTGCCAATTCAAAAAGTCCTCAAAGTTCAGACACGGTTGGGTCGTCGAATTCCTCTCCATCAGCAGAATCTCAAAATTTTGCAGAACAAGAAGTAACCTCTGAATCAACAGATAATGATACGAAGTCTGACAGTAGTAAAGAAAAACAGATAGATTCTGGTGAAAATATGAAAATTGAATCGATTTCTCCTAATAATCAACTGAATTTTTCAGATTATAAAGATGCTACAGTAAAAGATCAAAGTGAACATTGTAATCTAATACAAATCTATAAGCCAAGTTTTTGTTTGATTGAATACACAGGCGAATCATCATTGGAAACTGAAAAAGCAAAAGAAAATGGGGATAACGATTCAGACGGAAGTATTCAAGAATTTATGGAGAGTTTTATGGATCATGAAGAAGAAATAAATAACATGTGGCAGGTTAACGAAGCTAAATCCGAACAGATATACACTGCACAACGTCTTAATGACATAACTGACATACAACAAGAACTTCTAAACTGTGAAGGGAAAATAAAACAGTTAAGTCAAGAAGCTGGATCAGACTTCTTAAACGAGTTTTCTGTAATAGAAGAACAATCAACTTCCTTTATTTGTAATGAAGATGATACTGAAGAAACCGCGGCAACGCATTTGCAGTACGAAAAAGTTGATGAATGCTGTACTTGTTGTGCAGATCTTGATAAAACTTTTCCAATAGAGATAAATTCAGCATGTCAATCATTACCACCGATATTAGAGGAACCAGAATTAGAAAACATAGAATTATCTAAGTCTGGAACGGAAATTGATAATTCTTTTGAAACACTACCACCGATATTTGAAGAACCTGATCTAGATTCATCATATGAAACCAAAACAGTGGAATTTTATTCGTGTCATAATTCTGCATCAATGAAGTCATGCGAAGAAATAACTACATCTACGCATACTACATTTACCGACGAGTGCAGTGATGCTGGTGGAATCGACAGTCCTGATGTTTCTATGTGCAATGAAGTTTATCGACCAGACTCTCCGGTTTCTGAACGTATGAATGCAACCTGCCAAAATGATAGTGAATATGACAATGTCGGTGATGAGTCTACTGTGAATTCAATGAATAGCAATAACGATAATGATGTAGTTACATTGGAATTGATGACTTATTCGTACGAAACAACTGAATTTTTAAAATTGGAAACGGCTTGCTCGAATAGTAGTGACGACCCTAACCGTGTCTGTTGCGAATTACCCTAGTCGTTAAAAACTATATCATATTACCTATAATATAATTATATATTATAATTCCTGAAGCAATTATAAACTAATATGGATTCATATAAACGTAATAAACCTTTCCTGCAGCAGGATTGCAAGGAACAAATTTTTAGTCTTATAGGAAAATAGGTTTTACGGAAATGTACGGATCGAATACAAAGTCGATAGTTGTTATATTTATAAATTAGTTATGGTTTAAGTTTCAAACTTTAATCGAAGAAAGATACAGTATCTAATAATTATAACAATTTTAGTTATTTGTGATTGCCAAAGAATATTTAAAAAATATATAGGTATAGATCATAATTTTTTCTAGTAAATACAAATTCAATTGTATTAAAAGATACTTAAATTTTAGTATAATAAATAGTTCTTGTATGTAATATTTGTTTTACATAAATTTCTGATTAATATAAAATCTCTTATAAATCGCATTCCAATCGCAATAAAGTTTTCATATTATTTTGATTAATAAGCATTTGTTTTCATTTTCACTGTTTACTGCTTTGGTTGTTTAAGGGTAAAGTTTTAAAGAATTATAACTTTTTGTATACTCAAAAATCCGTAGGATTCTCATAAATTATAAAATAATAGAATTTTGTATTTATTTAAATCATTACTTAACAAGATATAAATTTGTTCTGTCATATAATTTGTATCTTTATACTCTACCCTTATACAAATATTCTCGCAGTAACCGTATACAATAAGCTTTTTCGTACTTAACTTTTGATGGAAGAAAGTTTTTTTATTTAAGAATGTTTTTCTGATACAAAATTGGATACATATTTTTACTTTTTACTATGAGACGATACGCTTTTTATTTAGAAAAAAATTAAAACTTAACTTTCTTCTTCATAAGTTTATTATGGCATTATGGTGTTTGATATTTATAAGAGCATGCTAATACTCCAAGATAATCTCTTCATCATAACAGAAGAAAATCGGTACTTTAACTAACAGGTAAGCTTGGTTTCATTTTTTGGCACTCACAACAATTCAAAGACGCGTTATCACACATTAATAGATCAAACTAACACAAAATATAAATTTAATGACGATTTAATTCATTTTAACGTGTATAATTTGTTGCAGGAGAAAATACCGTCAATGGTGACCACTCGGATGCCCATCACAGCACTTTCTCGCACAGTAGCAAAGAGGTATAGGATTTTTACGTAAATTTTATCGTTCATATCTTTTTAAAAGTAAACTATACTAAATTTAAATTTTTAATGTTATATAATACTTAAAATATCGTTTTACTATTCTTTCAATTATCTTAATATCTAACGATTTTATCGATGTTATATATTTTTATTATATATTTGATTTCACTTTAATTCACATACAGTCTATATGTAAATAGTTTTCAAATTTATAGATGTTTTTCAAAACATATTCACTTTTTAAATCCATTTATTTGTTCTAATAATAATATTATTTATTGTAAAAAAGATAAAATTTAGTATAGTGAAATTCATAAATGTTGAAAAATGCCATGGATATTCTATTCTTGAAACATCTACAGTCATCACAATCCCAAGAATGAAGTATTTTATACAATAATTTACTTAAAATTTCATTCATTAATAATTGTATCATAGAAAGCTATTGATTTATTCATTAGAATTGCTGTTTTATTTGAATAAAGCTAAGCTTTCTTGCTGATACGCTGCTTGCATGAAATTTTTCAATTAACAGTTGAGAAGAGCCAACAAATTGTACTTTGAATATTTAAAAGTTGCAGTAATTATGTAGAAATAATTTTCAGGTTGAATATATATATTAGAATCGGTTAAAAAAAAACATCTTGTTTGTGTTTAGCGATTATTCGTATTATTATATTTTGTAATCTCAATTAAAAATTATATTATCAATAGTAAAAAAAATTAAACTTCTAAATGAAAGTATTATTCGTTGGCTCGTCTAAAAAATGAAGGAGAAGCAACATTTGCATGTGCATGGACAGAGGTTTATGGTTACGGTTGGGACCTTCCATGTTAAGGGTTCCATGTCGCAGGACGTGAGTGTTAGCGAGGAGTCACCCAAGAAGGAGAAGAAGAAAAAGAAGGGTCTGCGAACGCCGTCCTTCCTCAAGAAGAAGAAGGAAAAGAAGAAGCCGGTCGAGGCGTAGGTAGTTCAAGCCCAGGTGCGTACACATTTAACTTTGCATCACCAAATCGATCTTCGTCGGAATCCACAATGAGGAAGGAAATGAACGAATGAAAATTTTTCGATTATATTGATAATTAAAGTTTTGCTTGTTTATACTGCTGATGACTTACTTTTATATAGATAGTTACAAACAAGTGTGTAGAATAGAGTGGACCGAACAATTTTTAATATCAAATTGCCAAAATTCATTTTAAATCTTGAACACATTTAAAGAATTCGTGTATGGAAAAATGAAATCGACCCACTCTAGCAAAAATTATTAGATATAGAGTATTGAAAAATAAGTGAATAAGCAGACCTTGATATTAGACTAGAGCATTCGCTGTGCTACCATTAATTGGCAGTTTTTGCATAAATCATAGATAAGTCTTATAGTTTGCTTGTAAAGTCTTATTTGTCGACTTAAAGGTATTGATTTAGATTTCAATTTTCACCTTACATACAAATACTTGTAGATTCATGAGAAATAATTTTAATTATATCAAGTTTCTATACGAGTTAAATAATAGAATTGATATTTAATATAATATTCACATTATCCTTCTTGATACGTATCACGTGTAAATACAATAACAGTTAATGTAGTCTATTAACAAAAAGTACATTCTAATTTTTCATGTGTCTTTTAGCCACTGCCACAAAGAAAAAAAGCTTATTTCAAATGAAGGAAGAACAATCAGCAGCAACCGAAATGTGAAGCGCTAAAATTGCAAAGTCTGGAGGAGAAGAAACCAGCGTTAGGAGATTCAAAAGGGACAACGAGGTGCGATGCGGCATTTTTCCGGAACTCAAGACTGCCACTCCATAACCACTGCGATCTAGCGATTTTTATGTTATCATTTTTTTCTATTACAAAGCATCTCTTTCATTAACGATAAAAGAAGATTTTAAAACTATATAATCCATTAGGCATCATGTAATTGTCATTTATTAAATGTCACGATGAGATTTGTATGGAAAAATGCCGTAAATAGCTGCCACGTATAGATAAGTAATACTGACAAACGGGAGAAGACTAATTTCTCGCGAGCTTTTTAATCTTTTAATGCAAAGCGACTACGATGAGCACGAAGAGAATAAACAAACAACTACCGTTCTTTTCTTCTACTCCGTTTTCTTCTCCGAAACGGCCTACGGAAAAAGTGAATGCCGAGAGGCTTGGAAAGCCACGATATTCTCGACACGGCGGAACTCAACTTCGAGTTTCACCTACGAATCAATTCAAGAAAAGAGATCAATTGTGCATACTATACAAGAAGTAATATTGATAAAAGAAAGAAAAAAAAAACAAAGAAAAAAATGTAAACCGCGCTATGTGTGTCGAAAGAGCAACGGTCGTAGTGACATTAGTGTAATTCGATCGATTCGGCTTTTGAATGCTTGTGCTTGCAAATTGAAACCGTGAGAGTGCTTTTAACGCGTTTTATCTTCAACCTCTACGTCTATTGTCTTTAATTACTTTACTCTTTCTCTCTCGTGGCTTCCGTTGCCTGGAACAATACGCTAGAGAGAGGGTCCAGCGGTTATAAAGCAAAGAGTCAGTCAGAGAACGCAGCGAATTTTTAACTGAACAGAGAGGGTAAATAAGAAAAAGCGAAACGATAGGGTAAATGCTGAAGAATAGAACTCATGTGACTTGTCGCTGTTCGTTTATTGACGATATATTTTATTTTTTATTGTTCTGTCGTTTAGCTTTTATCAATATCATTGATATTAAATTAACGACTTAGGGACGGACGAAGTGCGAATGTACGATGTAAACGTCTTAACTTTCTTTGTACAGAGAAAAAGATGAAGTAAATGATTTATTAAGTGCGTGGGTGGAATTTACGCTCTTCCTCCCTTAAAAAATTTTATTCGCTGCGAGTGCCTTTCGTTTTATATCGTGATCGATCGACAGATCGTAAAACATTTGTGTTGTTAACGTGCTATTTTATTGATTTTTTTAATATTTAAAATTATTTTGTCGCAATCAAACGAGATTTTTCGTTTTAAAATTCGACAGCTGCAATGAATTTGTATTATACGAGATGAGTTTTATGGATCGTCGTTGGAAATTGTTTTTATATAAAGGGTTTAATGAATTTTTTTCGGCCGTTTTATTTTCAATTAGTCCTCCAGGGGAGAAAATTTTACAATGAGCTAATGAAAGGCACTTGAGATGCGTGTCATTTTTCTCGTTGCATGTATGCACGCCAATCAATTAAAGAGAAAAACTATATATAAAACGCGAGAAATTTGAAAGAAAATACATGCGACAAATGTATACACAAATACACCATGAGCGACAAAATACATTGTATGTACACAGAACACAAAGCGAAAAGAAAATTAAAAACCCTATGGAGTACTATCATACATAACGATAATGATTGTATTATTGAGCGATATGATAATTGCAGTTTATCATTGTAATAGTTAATATATATATTATAATATAAAATTAATATTATTAAAATATAGGGATAAAGTACTTTATTCGACGATCCTGCTCGTTACTTCACTTTTCACAATTTTAACGACTTCGCTTTAAGGACGAAAGAGACATTGTGCAAATTTAGAACATTCAAATGAAAAAGAAATTATTACAATATTGTTAGTAAAGTACTTTATTTATCAGAAACTGAAATCGTTTAATTTTATTGTCACTTCGTAATTCCCGGCGATTAAATTCTAACTTTCTATTTTAATTGATATTTATTTATTCGATAAAATCCTATACCTGAATATTTGAATAACGATTTTAAACTGAAATATAAATATTATTTTAAATTTGCATTTGTTCTTAAAAATCAATCCCAACATTACATTTAATATTTTCAAAATAAAATAAAATGATGAATTCAGAGCACTAGAAACTTGTGTACTTTTATTCTTAATACAAAATTATCTTCATATATTTGCTCGAATTCATTTATTACATTAAAAATTATTTTCATGTTTTCACGTTATGCATATTTTAGAATTACTGATATTGGAATATACATTCATATAGATAGTAAATGAATCGGTAAGTATAATTTTCAGCTGTAATGAATTTGCATTTATATCAACTAGGTATGTCTGTCATTTCCGTATTACAGAGAAAACGAATGTATAAATATTTAAATGATAATTCTTTTTAGTATCAAATAAAAATTAAATTTTCGAGAATGATAATAGTTAATCAATCGATCCAATTTTGTTACCATATCATAATTGGAAAATATATTATAGTGAGAAAAAAAAAGAATTAAAAAATGTGAATTTTATTTTTATTATGTTTCTTTTTATAAATTTATTTTTTGTCTTTAACCAATATCTTTAAAAAATAACTTTAATAGTATTATAAGTTATACTTTACCCATTTAATGTTTTTTAATCTGCAAAAGTAATAAGAGTATAAAAATGATAGTGAAATTTTTTGTATGAAAGGTAAGGAAATGGAAGATACTATTTGAATATTGAAAAGAAACAAATAGACTTTTATTCACAAGAGGCGGGTGTAGTTACATTGTGTTATGTCATTCGGTTGCTTCATACAATAATACTTGATCTCTTATGAACTTATGATAATCATCAATCGTCTTGACTACGCATATAAATGAGCGTGCAAGCTCTGTTATTTTTTATTTTACTTTTTTTTTTAATAAAGATGTTATTTACTCTCGAATATTGTATTCGTGTACTGGTGCGCGTCAAAACGTAAACTCGCAAACATTTTCCTTCCTGACATCGTCATTTAGCAAACCTCAATAATCTCTCTCGTCAATACGAGAGTCCGCTCGAATGTCTACATCGACGAGCGGAAATTTATTTATTTTTTTTCTCTTTTTTTTCTGGTAACATTCGCAGTACCCTCAGTTTTTACTGCAAAACCACTTATTTATCATAGATCGTCGACAATAACGATCGCAATAAATATTAACAAAGAAAAAAGCTCACCTACTCGCGAGATTTTTCAGCTTGACGCATTGACTCGGTTTTCTTTTCTTCATTTTATTATCGTCTTACTTAGCGGTGAGTCGACGAATATAATATATGTATTATATATAATATATTGATTAAATAATGATCGAAACAACGAAAGAGGATAAAGGACGAACCAATTTTTGATTGTGAGATCCTTTGTCGTGTATGTGTGTATGTGTTATGACGTAATGGCGGTTATAAAGATGAGAAAAGCAACGGTGCGGCGCGACACATTATCAAGTTATTTAACGCGACAATGACGAAGATGATAAGTATTTAATAATTACAACAGCATTTCAACGATGACAGATGATATTCATATATCTCTTAACTTCGTAAATAGCGGCTGTCTGGGCGCGATGGTAGGTAAATGTACCATGACAATTATAATTGTACAAACGACCGTGAGAGCTGATAATCATATAGCGAACGCAAGGTTGAACCGAGTGTGTATTTCGGCGACCCAATATTTCAGCCCTCAGTCGACCTCTTTTTTCCTCGATTCTCATTGTCATTCAATTGTACAATTAAACATCGATATATAAACAGCGAAGAACTGAGGACTCTTTCCTCGAAGTACACGCTCGATTCTACAACCAGTTTACGAGGTTTAATGATAAAGATCTTAGGAGATATAGTATTTTCATTTTTTTTTTTTTTTTTTTTTTTTTTCGAAAGATTATAATACCATGAAGCATCGCGTTTTTTGTGCAGAACAACTCTTCACTATCGTATCAGCTTTGTTTCCATTTTTTTTTTTCAATTAGGGTACGTAATACATCTCACATTAAATACAGTAGGTCGCTATAAGCTAGTTTTCAGCGCGTCGCGAGGAGTTCGTTTCTGCTCCGAGAGATATAATTATCGATCTCCGCACGGAGAAACGCCAGCTCCTCGCGCTGTTTTTTCTCTTTTTTTTGTTATCTTTTAGTCGGCGGTGTATGTAACCTCAACGCTTAAGAAGAGACAGTTTTTTTTCCTTTAAAGCTATGCTTGTGTGTATTCGCGCGTCGACGTGTAGTTTGTGTGTTTATACTTATTCCTCCTCTCGGTGAACGTCATTAGAGAAAGTTGTATAATAGGTATACATGTGATTCTGTGAGTGTGTATATGTGATTATGCGTTCGCGATTCGACTGCGTGTTCCTTGCTGGTTCTTATATAATGTGGATTTTCGTCTTGTACCTTCAAAATTTGCCCTTCGCGTTCAAACGGAAAATACATATATTAGTGCACTCTCTATTCAAAGTCTAAGCGCTAATTCTACGAAATGTTGGAAATCAACGTACAGATGCTTTGGTATTTACATTAAACAATGAAAGTATCGTTTATCCGTTATACAATAATATATCAACTATTATATAAAGATTTTATAAAAAAAAAGTCATGACTACAACATGTTTAATATTATACTCACACTAACAGAAAGTAGTAAAAAAAGTTCCCCATACTTTGCACTTGGGTGTTGATACGCTTGGCGATGACAAGCATCCCCCTTAGTTTTTTTTTTCTTTTTTACATCATTTAAGAAAATAGCGGCTTTTCAAAAACAACATAATAAAACACTTGTACTCTCTTTCCCTCGTCTCCTTACACATTCCCTCTTCGACACAGCATCCATTATCTCTTCGGGCGTGTTATTATTATTATATGTAAATGAGTCAAAAATACGGCCTACGCTGCGCTGAGAAAAAATCATTCGCTAAAAGTATTTTCTTTAGTACCGTGTGTTGCCCCTTGTTTGGAAATATAGTGGCCCGCGCCGTCGCGTGGGAAAAAACTGACGAATTTTCAATTTTCCGGATGATTCTGATCCGGCAGCACAATTTCCACGAGAACGCGTCGTTTCGTCGACCTCTTTTTTTTCCCTTCCTCAAACGAATTTTCCATCTCGTTTGCTCGCCCGAATATAAACATCTGGCGTGTATATACACGAACAAAGCCATACGCACGAGAATGGAAGAAACGAACGCAACCGGATTGAATTATTGTATTAATATCGCGCACGCGCTCGCGTCTCCTTTCATTGTTTCAAAGCTATATAACTCGCACGACGAAAATGCCCATTTATACGTGTATAATGCGCGCGCGTTCGTGTAATAGTGCAGCCTGCGTGTGTACGCGTGCGCAGCTGGAAACTATAGTAGTGTTTGTGTGCGCGCGTGTTGATGTATATGGCGCGATTCAGCAGAGGTGCAAAAAGTATGTTATCTTTTTTTATTCGTTAACTCTTGCAAATGTCTTCTACGAAAATTGTCGTTTATTTCACACGGGACTTGGATTAGCAAGTGCGGGAGTGTGTTGCATGTGTGTTTTTGTATGCGTGAGTGTGTTTACGTGGCTGTATAGTTTTTTTTTTTTTTTTCATAGCGTTTCTTTTAGATATACGTATTTACATTCAAGTCGCTGAAGCTGGATCCGGCAAAACGTCAATTATTTACAGCACTATTAGTAACCCTTGCTCTTCTTTACGCCACCTCTTATACGTCTCTCTCTTTTTTTATTACCTTTCTTTCATTATGCACGTTTATCTGGTTAACCCGGGACATTATTATTTTTTTTTTCTTTCTTAAATTCTAACATATTTTCTTTCTTTCTCTGTTTTCGCGAGTGTGTCGATTCGTATCTTCGAACAAAGGATATATATAGAAAAAAATCGGTAGAAACAATTACATCGATCTATATCCTTCGAGGATCAACCTTGCGCTTTGTAGTTATCTTTCATTCGAGTCTCTTTCATTCGTCGTCAGTCTCTCGCACTCGGATTCTCCTCTGTTTGTGTCTGTTATTATTTTTTTTATTTTTCTTAACCCTATCCTATACTGTGGAATCGTCATCCTGGGTCCCGCGTAAGTTTGTCATTCTTCACCGTAAATTCGACGTCCTGCGCAGACTATGCAATTTTTTTTTATTAATTATTTTTTTTTTCGACAGGTTTATTTATTATTCCTCTCTATAAATTTCTTTTTTTTCATCATTGCGCTTAGAATTTGCAAAAAAAAACTATAGGAACGCTCGCGAACCGATTCAACGTCAATATCAAAAGTTTTCACTCGCGTTGACTGTGCAAATCATTGACTCAACAAAATTACTATCCTATCGAGTTAGTATACACATACGTTAACAATTTTTTTTCTCCATCACACTGCACTTCATGCGTAATTCTTCGCTGTAAAAACAATGTGAAACAATATAATATAACATTTTCGAGATTATCGTCCTTGGAGTTCTTGACTTGTCGCGAAAACGTTTGATCTTCAACAGTTGAACCAAGCATATAGAATTTTTTTTAACGCAACTCGAAAATGGCATATACGACGTCGTGAGTTAGCTCATCAGACGGCGCTATACTCCTACATTTAAATCTTCATTTTGCTTTCGTAAAGTACGGCGTGTTTGTGTTATCTTCTATTGTAAGAGTCACTCGTTACTGTGTGCTCCCGTATATTATGCATGTATATATGTGTGGTTGTGTTTAATCGTTCTCTCTTCGATTTCTTCTCATTTGCTCTTCGTTTCGAATACAAACGTGTGTATAGGTGTGTATGTGTGCCATATGCGGTGAGAAGTGCTCGCGCGTCTTGTTATACGCCGTGTATAATAATAATACACGGGCGGCCGGTTGTGCGCGCGCGCGGAAAGAAAAACTTAAGGCTCTCCTCTCTTTCGGCCTACGATCAATAATATTTTTTTCATTTGTCCTATAGAGCGCTCAAGCTTCTTACATTTACGTATTTTAAAGATAGAGTGAGAGAAAGAGGAAAAGAAATTTCTACGGGGTTTTTTTTCTTCCACACGCGTCTCTTTATATATTATATTATATTATAGACTCGCGCGAACCTCAAGTTTTTCTGTAACCGCGCGCGCAAGGGACAGTTTCTTTCCGCGTCGCTTCGCGCGTTATACATCTTCTATTTCGTCGTGTGTGTATGTTATAATACTCCATATTATTTGTATCTTCTTTTTATTCATTTATATTTATATATATTAAATATTTTTTTGTTTGTTATCGGTATAGCGCGCACAACTTTGAAACGAGATAACGTCAGGGATCGCGCACTCTGGTATATTTGTCGTATTATAATCGTAGTCCTATTTTCTCTCTTTATTTTTATCCACCTCCTCACGCGCTCACACTTCTACATTATATCCACTCATAGCTTCGTGCTCTTTCTTCCATCTCATTCCGGACGCGCGCACGAAAATTTCGCTCATCGCTACTTGCTCGCTTCATCTATTTTTTTCACCACATATTTCAATTTCCTTAAATACATTTTTTAGACTCCTTCTTCCCCACATCTATTTCTCTCATTATTATTTTCTTATTATTTTTTTTCTTTTATTTCATCGGCATAAAAAATAAATTCCCTATTAGCTAAACGCGTTTGTTTCAAACACCGGCGGGACTCTATTTTGTTTCACCTTCTCACCTCATTTTATTAATTAGTCCTACTACAGATCAATTCGAATATGCAACGTGTCGTATTGTTTTCTATTTTTCTCTTTCTCTCGCGCGTCTGCGTCGACTCTGCCAGTTGGACTTATCCTTGAAAGCGCATATAATCGAAGATTCTCTCCTATATAGTCTCGAATATGTACAGAAACTAGCTCCCCCTAACCCTCGCACATACAGCGCTCAGTTACACTCGTCTATCCTTCTCTCTCTCTCTCTCTCTCTCTCTCTCTCTCTCTCTCACTCTCTCTCTATCTATTTCTCTTTCCTAGGGGACGCGTAGGAAGCGAAGGCGTGCGCGCGCGCCGCACTCCATCTCTTCTTCCCTACGGTATTATAAACACGTAACATTGCCTCCTTGCCTTTTATTTTTTTTCCTCGTAAATACATCAACACGAGACACGTAAGCGTAGTCCACCTTTTATAATTTAGCTAAAAAAATGCGCAGCCTTCCACTCGCTCTCTCTCTCTCTCACTCTCTTTCGATCGCACGGCGCGTGCGCGCGTATGTGAGCGGGTCGTCTTCGTCGACGTCTTCGTCGCCGTCCCCTGCGTCGGGCCATCTTCGGGGTCGTGCTTAAGAGTTGCTGCTCTCCCAGCGGGCGAGCTGGATGCGCCTCGTGTCCAGGGAGGGCGAGAGCAGCGACTTGAGCGAGGCACTCGGCGGCGATCCTCCGAAGTACTTGAGGGTCAAGGGCGACTGCAAGTGTCTGTGTCTGATGACCTCTCGCTCGGCAGGTAGTGGCCACAGTTCCTGTGCACGATGACATGTCGATTATGAGAACAGAGTTTATTTTTTCCATTAATTACAGATTTTTTGTTACTTTTTGTTGCAATTGTGATTACCACTGTGATGTGCTCTTGCAAAGAAATTTTGTAAATTCATATGGGATTAGAATTGAAACAAAATGAGTAAAAAAAACCGAAAAAAATATTTTTAAGCATACTATACCAAATGCTTACTCTCTACTGCTTAGACAGCTTCATTTTTTAAATTTAAGCATATCGAGTTCAACTTACAAAATTTCGTGATGTTTGAATGTGACGGATAGTGTAAGTGAAATGACGAAGAAAATATTACATGTACAGTTCTGTAATTCAAACTCCTAAAAAAATTATTTTATTTTTTTATAACTGAGGAGCAATGATATTAATGTGCTCTCATAACTATTATAAAAATCTTCACTCTATATCATCTTCAGTTGATGATTAAACAAATAATGAAGTGCAAATAAAAATCATGAAAAAAGTGTTGGAAACAGTTAGAAATATTAAAATTATTAGTGATGTATGGCCATATCAACATGGTTGATAATACGGCCATTTTTTTACATATGTGATATTTTCAACGTGTATAGTTGAGGCTAAGCGAGTTTGCACTCTAATATTGAAATTAGCAATGATCAATGAGTAAAGGCTTTTTTTTTAATGAAGTCGAAAGTTGCTGATAATTTACTGATAAAATAACAATTTTGTTATGCATGCTCTGAAAATTGTTAAAACTAGTTTTGAATCTCGCATTGAGATCCATTAGAAATGAATAAAATGACAGGAAATTGAAAATTCCATCCCTTCGCAGTCTAATTTCGTATTAATCCGATAATTTGAATAATGCAGGCTGCATTAGACTTTGTACTTGCAGGTCCGGCGCATATAATGTTCGGCTAAAGTTCACTTTAAATCAATTTCCGTAATGACAATGCAGTAACGAAGTTAATTTTCATGAAATGTTTGCCTCGAACGAACCGTACTTGTAACTAATCAAACTGCTAAAAGCTGCCCGGCGCAGAGGCACTTACCGCCGCGGTATCGATTCGAGCATCGAATTGAAATACTCGCCACGGAATATTTGAAATATTTCTTCGGCTCGAGTAATCGCATGCAAAGGTTTGAATATAGATTGAAAACAAAAATACATTTATATCGCTACGTCAAAAAGTCATCGGTTCGCACCGATGCTTTTTGAATAATACAAATAATAATACGACATAAAAACATACCCCGGGCAATCAATAAACAATTACAACAACTCACGACAGAATAATATACAGAAAAGTCTAGACAGCTCCAGTCAGGTGACAAAGTATGTTTTTTTTTTCTCTCTGGAATATAAATGTAACCACAACAACAATAGACACACAGAAAAAACCAATTGAAAACGAGCAGATAATATAATCCCGGTATAGTAATTTTGATAAACCCTGAATATAATCATTGAGCTTGCAAGAAGACTGCAGGCCCTGTTTAATAAAGTGCAAACCTCACGTCGGCCGTGTTTACAAAAATTCATCTTTATTAAAAAATTTTTTTTTTGATTCTTAGCCATTAGCTTTAGCTCTAACCTAGCGGAAAATCGCGACGCACCGGCCGTCCCGTCGTCATGGCTTGATGTAACGTCCTACGATGCTCGCCTTATACTTAGCATTCGCACATCCATCACGCAAAGTAGTAGTAGTAGTAGTAGTAGAAGTAGTAGTAGTAGTAGAAGTAGTAGCGGTAGCGCTCTTACTACACACCTGCAGCGAGAGAGCCTCGTCTCAGGACTCGTTCGCCTTGTTTTTCCGACCAGTGAGCGAGCCGACGAAGGACTTGAGGGTAGCGCCGAGGCCTCGGCCGCTCGGCGTGTTCACGCTGCTCGCGTTTCTGAAGCCCGGTGGATGCGCGTCCAAACACTTCTGGTACCTCAGCTAAAAATATTATCAAGTTATGTAACATGCCATAATACTGTCACTTGGCGACACATCGATTATCTTTTTCTTCTTGTTCTCAGTTTTACTAATTTTATATTTAATAATTCACACCAAAGTTCAAAATTACTGTATTTTAAAGTAGTTAAGCTTGAAAATCGATGAAATTTTCGTAGAAATGTTCAAGTATATATACAACATACTGCACCGACCTAATTTCGAATTAAAAAAATCAATAAAGAAGACAAGATGATCTACGTTTCTACGAAGCGCTACTTTTAGAATAAACATGAGAAAGTAACCGCGGTGTTATCTCTTCCGCGCTACGGCGAATATGTATAAACATTAACATACTTATCGGAGAGGGTAAGACGTGGACGGTGTGTGTATGTGTGTGTATGTGTGTGTGTGTGTGTGTGTGTGTGTGTGTGTGTGTGTGTGTGTGTGTGTGTGTGTGTGTGTGT
>JAYJLV010000011.1:13681123-13694745 GCA_036873485.1 Torymus texanus
GTGTGTGTGTGTGTGTGTGTGTGTGTGTGTGTGTGTGTGTGTGTGTGTGTGTGTGTGTGTGTGTGTGTATATGTATAAAGTATACACTGGGACGACTCTGTACCTTGCAGGCAGCTTCGATCGTTTTGCAGAGGGCGCCGCTGCTTGGCTCACAGTTAAATACGTGGGCTATGAAGAGGTCTTGGGCTGTATGCATTATGAAGGCGCACTGCTTGACGTTCTGACCGATGCCGAGGAACGATAGGTAGCGTACCCGGCACTCGGTTATTAGCTTGTCGTCCTGGAACACGAGAATCGTTTCGACTGAAATTTTCTCCTATGCGCATACCATGGTGCAAAAGTAGGCTGCCGCGTTTTTTTTTCTTTCCGCGTGTTTGAATATAGATTGGAAACGAACGACGTTGTTATATGCGTTATTGGTTGGCGAGAAAATAATTTTAAAACGTCGAACCGTACGATTTTTGTATTGAGATGGATGGAAAGTTTTTTTCATATTGAATATTTTGAGTAATTTAACTTATTTCAAATAATTGACGATCTTTTTTCATTTTCGTTGAAAAGTAGGTTGAGAGGGTTACAACTTTTTAAAAAATAAATCGATAATACTTAAATTTCACTAAATAATATAAAAGCACTGCCGTGGCTAAAGCGTCAAAGTTTAATACATCAAGTATGTATTCTCGGAAAATTCCCGACACCCGAATCCATAATATATTCAATCGAGTTCGCGACGCGCCTGTCAAGTCCACGTCGAACTTGGCCATTAGCCTAATGACTTGGCGGTGGATAGTCGGACAATTACGTTTGGCGTGAGAATGGAGATCATGCTGGGCGCTACAGCGACGTTGACGTTGCGCCACTGGTTGATCGGGGTGTTCCCTACGATCTGGTCGATTGCGTCGTTCAGCACTTCCATGCCCGTTGCCTGGGTGACTTGCATCGATCCGAGGTACTGGGCGCGCAACACCTTTTTCGGCTCCTCCATCGGCGTCGGGAAGGATTGCGCTGAAAAATTAATGACGCATTAGAGAAACTGCGCCAGCGTGGTTCCCTACTCTAGCTCGCACTCTGAGCTTGGCGTATAATTACGGCTGGGAGGGAGGCAAACGCGTTAATTTTGCTCTTAGAGCCCAGAGTTCTCTCTCTCACTCTCTCTCTCTCTCACTCTCTCTGTCTATCTATCTCTATCTGGCTGTGTTTTTGCAAATATTTGCGACCAGCTTTGCGCAGTGGAATCAAACAGAATTTAATTCTATTACAGAGGTAGAGAGTAAACGTTTTACGGCTTTTTTGTTTTCATCGTATGTCGATGTCGCAGTGTAAAGGTGAAGAATGATTTATACTCGTCAACGATTCTAGTTAAGTATTGCGCCACTTCTATCAAATGAATATAATCATGACATTTATAATGAGAACAGCATATGAAGTATATTTTCAGAAGTGTATACTGACAAAAGGTAGGTAAAATAAATTCAATAATGATGAAAATATAAATAGGGCACACGTATGTAGCTGATGATTATATAAAATGTGAAATTATCAATCAAAACTGAAATAACTTGCAAAAGGTAGGTATATTGTATTCTCCATATTTTCCGTCATAATTTAATATTTACGATTACCTTAATTACGCGGGCAATATTCGTGTGTATTGTGTTTATGAACAATGAGTGTATGCTTATTGTGAATTTCGAGATGAATTATTACATTTTGCAACGAAAGCTCGGAAACATTTAATAATAGAGATTAAATTACCCAAAGAAGTTTCCTAAATATGGTAGAACTCATGGTGTTCAATGTAAAATGGTGTCAAGTTACACGTATTATTAAATAATTAATTTATAGACTAATATTTGTTACATTAATGATACCACTAATAAATACAATAAATTAGCCATATCATATTATATCAATGTTCCTTTACATTTCATTTCACTGTGCATTTTTTGTACATATATGTATTATAAATATAACACCAACAACTATTTTTATGAAATAAAAAAACATAAGAGATACAATGTGCAATTTACTATTTCAATATAATTCTCTAATCATTTTAGGTATAACAAATATTCTAACAACATAAAATTACGGAAAAAAATACAATACAAAATAAATGTCCGACTAAATTGATATTATATCTATTCTGACATCTTATCGTTAAATTATTGTTAAAAATTTCCTATTTACACTAATGCATAAAATGTCACCGACAGAATCTTCGTTCGTATCGGTATTTTTTCAGCTGCATCAAAGAATTTTACATATGACCTATACTCACTGACGAGGGCCTGTCCGTTTCTGTGGAAGCGCCGATGCTCGGTGGGCAGATTCGTAGGCCGGGCCGCTAGGCTCGTCCGGCCGTTGACGTCGACTGGCTTAGCCAGGTTCTGATGCAGCGAGCGTTCGATCATGATTTTCTTGCAGATGTCGCGCAGCGTGTTGGCGATCGTGCGGGCCGGTATGTCGCACCGGAATACGTGGCACATGTGCTTCCGTGTGGTACGGTCCCGCGCCACGTAAGCGAAGTCCCTGCCGAGCGTCGATTGATGGTTTATTCATTGGCCAGTGGGAAAGGAGGACAGTGCGGATGTGCGTGCGTGGGAATTAATCATTCGGAAGACTGATTGATGGTAGGCTCTTTGGGGGTAATCTTTTAGTATAATGTTTCGTTTTCTTTTCTTTTTAGATAATAATGGTAGCCGCTAGAGGTATGATCATTTGTTTGGGAATGGGTCAAATGATGTTGAAACCCATATATGATATTAATGTTTTGTTTTACGTTACAAAGAACGAATAATCAAACTTTATAAAATTAAAAGTCTGTTAAAAATCTATTCGTAAAGTTTTTCATATCGTCATTAAATAATTTATCTAACATTATAGTCTTCCGAATGATATAAGATAATTTTTAAATTTTATTACCTTTCTCTGCAACGATGAATAAACCCAGTGGAAAGAGCACAAGCAAGGATAAAAAAAGATAGGTAATTAATACATATTATGAGTTAACGAAATGAAATTTTATGTATTTTTGAATTATTGATCATTTAAATATATACATTTTTAATCGAATTTATTACCTTCCGTGGTCTCTTCCGACACCCCAAACTCGCAGAGTATGAATAGGTTGAGTATTAAGTACTGTAAGATTTTCTGGATCGATTAATTTTAAAGCTCCTTCATCTAAATCCATAAACAAATCTTTGCCCTGAAAAAATAATTTAACTTTAGTATAAGAAATTACTGTTATTTCTACTCACGATAGATTTTTTCCATTAATATAGTCTTGTTAAGAAGAAAATTAGATAGATGAATTTATTTAAACGTTCGTGATGTAAGAGTTTTGGAAGAAAAAAATGAATTCTAGATGTATAATCATACTGAAAATCAACTTAACTTTATTAAGTGACTAACGTTTCGGATATTTTTATTCTCTTCTTCAGGGCATTGATAACTCTTTCAGCCACTATGAGGATCGTCTATTACGGAACGTCTATTTTAAGGAATTTCGCTATAATAGATAATCCTCATCATGACTCGAAAAGTAAGTTATTAATGCCTTGAAGAGGGGAGCTAAAAACACTCCCAAAACTTTGGTTACTCAATAAATATTAGTTGAATTTCAATTTGGTCCATGCGAAATCCATTTATGTATTTTTACTTCGAAAAACGTTATTTTAAGAATTGAGTGACACATGAATTTCCAGACAATATCTCTCCAACCACATTTTCCATCACCCATCTCCCCTTTACAAAAGATTTTACATCTATCTAGACCGTGCCATCAATCAAACTCACATCGCCCCACCGTCCGACAACGTCAAGTAAATCGTTCCTGCCGAGTGACAGGTCCACAATGCACTTGTTCACGGCTTTGCTGCTCCTCTCGGGCGTGAGGTCCTCCTCGGCTATTTCCGTCCAGCCGAGCGATCGTACCGCGAATCTGATCGGCTTGTTCCTGTCCTCGGAATCGGCGCGTGCTGGGTAACTCCGTCTCCTGCAACCACGAACAATTCCTCCATACAGATTCTGCGCCCAATTTTCTCCTCTCTACATCGCTCGAAGTCTCGGATCATTTGCATCGATAAGTGCACGAGCTTGCGAGCAGCTTGGAGTCTCAAAGGGAAATATTTAACGATATATACTCACTTTAGCGCGAGTTCCTCTTTCCTCTTGTTCTCGACCTCCTGGTCCAAAGCAGAACTCGTATTACTGCGAGTCACCGTGTTAACCAGACCACCCAATGAGTTGAAATTGTTTATCTGTAGATATAGAAGCAGAGAGCCAGAGATTAGCCGAGAAACAGAGTTTGAGCGAGGAGAATGTGATTATGTGAAGCGGCGTCGAGCTCGATAAACTTTTCGCGGGAGTGAATAAATTTGCGAGCGATTGGTAAAATTTGCATGGAGATTCGGAATCCGCGATTTGCTTCACAGAGAGGAAAGGAATCCGTTTGACGTGCGGAGAACGCGGAAATGGGAGTAAGATGGCTGGGAATACTCGAAATGCGTGGAGTAGGAGCGGAATAACAAAGGCACTGTTTACTTATTTTTGGATGCTGGTATTGGCATAAAGACTTACGCTATCGTTATCTTTGACGAAGCTTCTGCGCGATTCTACCTTTGAAAGACGAGCCTCTGGCGGCTCTCGCTGAATTGTGCCACTTTTGATGTGCCAGTAGTATGGGCCATCTTTGTCTGAAATTCAAATAAAGTTCTCAACACTTCTAAAGTAATGAATTCAAAGAGATTTTACAAACTAAACTTTTCGAATCCTATTAATTAAAGAAAAATATTTTATCATATGTATATATTTTCCAATTGAAATTACACTCTCTAAAGTTGAATTAGTGAAAATGGCTCCACCATTTCAATTAGTGGAAAAAACTACTAATTTATTAGTGCATATTCATTATTTCATTTAGTAGTTTTTCCTAATTTAATTAGTAGTTTAAAAAAAAACTACTAATGAAATAGTGAATATTCACTAATAAATTAGTAGTTTTTTCCACTCATTGAAATGTTGGAGCCATTTTCACTAATTTAACTTTAGAGAACAGTTATCAACTATTATTTGTTCTTTTGTAAATGACACTAAAGATAATCCTTTTTTTCATTAATTAATTATTGATATATTTTCATTTACCATTCTTAACCCAAAACTATCGGAATTTCTAATAAGCGAATACCCCCATTGGAACTATACCAATATTAAACGTGTCTCTCCCTTCCATACCTTCGTGTTTCTCCCAGCCCGACGGCAGATTCTCGTCCTTGTCCTCAGAGTCGACCGAGTTCTCGTCTTCCGTCTTCTCTGGATTATCGACGTTGTTCTGCAGCTGCTGCTGCAATTGCTGCAGTTGCTCCTGCTGCAGCTGCTTCTCCTTCGGCTGGCGTCTCTTCACCGGCACATTCGCGTACAGGTCATTGCTCACCCCTTCCACGTGTGGCACGCCGCCCATCTCTGTCGTCACACTCTCGGGTTTCTCGCAGTAACTGCAGACAGAAATAAGGGAAAAGGGCTTTTTAATGTCTGTGCGTATATATATGTGTGAGTGTATGTGTGTGCACGCGTTCGTGCGAGCAGACTTTTTTTTTCTTCTCCTTGCCGAGTTATTACGTCGTTGCGCGCCAAATTAAGTGGCGGAGGATTAAGTGTGGCCGCGAGTCGGGAGGAGGCCTGGGGATTTTTATTGCGCGGTGCAAGCAACCCTTGGCTATTGGACGTAGTCACGGTACTTTTCACCTGTCGGCGAAGGATTCTTGAGGCTCTTACGCGTTGCTTGTTATGAGCCGTGCACTTTGTGTGCCTTCTTCGGGAGATTTTGCACGTTTCTTAATAGGTGGGACTGTTTTATTTGGTTCTTTGTTCAATGTTTCGCGTTGTTATGGTAAAAAGTATAGTCATTTTATAATTTATTCTAAATTATTTACTTAGTGATCAGGGTCAAGCGCATCGATCAATAGAATATACTACCTATATAAGATTTTCACTAGCTTTAATTAAGCTTTTTACAACAGAAACTTACTCTCAGAATACAGATAATGCATTAAAAGCTCGCAATTCAAAAGTATATATACACTCGCAATTTTTCCAATAAATATACCGCTCTAACTACTTAGCTTGATACATATACTTCCACATACGCTCATTCCTCAAAAGTTACGCAACCACTATATATTCCAGCATATATATACATCGCAACCACCTCGCCAGCATTTGCAAGCCCACACGCTCTCGACGTTCTAAAATGCAAAACTTGCGAACCCCGTGGACGATGTCAGTCCCTCTCGACCCCTGAAATTCCTTCTTCTTTCCCACAGAAAACCCAATAAAACACTTCATCAACTTGTAAATACATTTTATCCATAATAATATAAGCTCGTCTAATAGCTGCTTTTCACATAAACGAGAGACTCTGCTCGCACAGGTCTCGGCGGCCCTCGTTGTAACCAAGCGTGCGCCGCAATTAAGAAACTATCGCCCGCAGGGTAATCCGTTCCTGCAGCAGCAGCAGCAACGTTGCCTTCGCTGCCCGCTTCCTCGGAAATTCGCGCGCGACTCCCTTTTCACTTTGCGCGCGTAGGCGGTTCAAAGCGCTGGTATATATACGCAAGCGCGTTCGCTCTGTCTCGTGATGAAAGGCTTCTAATTAAGGGGTCGATGCACGAGCGCGCGCGCACGCCCGTATGTAAACCAAGTATAAGAGCAGGCCTGTAAAACTGCTGCATACATGGCGTACCAGTGCCGTAAGGAGAGTCGAGGAGTTCTCGATGAAAAGTGCGAGACGCGCGCACGCGAGGGAGAAGAGTTTCTTTGAGAGGGCGCTTTAGAAATTTACTGGCGAAAAGTGCAGGGGGATATTTTATGCTCCAATATTCGCCGGGAGTTCGAATATAAGATGAATTGCGTGGAAGATGAGACTATTCGTGAATTTTGTCGTTGGCATTGTGAGAAGTATGTTAGTACATGTAACTCATTTTTTTTAAGGCTATATTCTACTTTATGTTTTGAAAAATGGTTTACTCGCATAATTTCGGTGAAGAATTTCATTCGTTAGAGTAATGGTATTCGCTGGAGAGTAGCGTTCGAGATACTGCATAAAAGTTAGAACCGTAAAATAAAATACGAAATATCAAGGATTCTGTTCCCTTGAGAAATCAGAGTGATTAAATGCATTTATGAATCATATATGCCACAGCATCGATTTGTACTTGTAATGAAAAAATTTCTCATTTCACTGTCGAAAGCACCTTGCGAGGAAAGATCAACAATGTGAGTACTGTATAAAACGGAAATGATAGTGCAAGGACACAAAACACGGAGGACAATGTCGAGTGAGAGAAAGAAAGAGACGTGACGTAGAAAGCGAGTGACGTAAGTAAAGTAGTGTTTGTGAATGCGGGATTCGATGTTGGTACTTTGCATCGTGAGAGTGCATGCGACGTTAGCTTGCACGATGTGCCGAACTCCAGAAGCTGCCATCGCTATTGATTTTTTTTCCAGTGTGTAGGAGGGTGAAGAACTAATGCGGTGTTCAATGTGTCAAATACTTTATACTATTACGTGAGAAATGAACAATAAAAATGTTGTAAAGTTAATTTTATAATTTATTACTGAATCGAGAATAAATTATATAGTTTTTAAAAAATGACTAATTAATTTTAATAATCCTAATGCTGCTTTTTCATCGTTGCAGAAAATATTACGCATTTTCTTTGAATATAACTGTAATTCTTTTTTATCTCCCAGAGGCATTTGGGTCATAGATATGAATCTAAAATAAACATTTTGATTTGCACAATAGAAAATCCAATCTAGTACATAAAAAGAAAATGTAGAATTTTAATGCTTGAAAAGTAGGTTTTCGTTAATATTTTTTTTAATAGGCACTTTAAATAGTTTATTTAACCCTCTTCCATTAAACTAAGGTTATTTTAGAAAAGAAGTCGAAGGTTAAATTATGTGCAATTATTTCTTTTACATGACAAAGCTAAGAGTGTTCTGTATTTTTAACTTTCTAATCTTCATTATTTTATTTCTTAATATTATAAAATTTCATTATTATTTAAATAATAAATAAATTTACAACAAGATTTTCTCTAAAGCCTTATCGTAAGATAGTACAATATTGAAGATTCAGCGATAACTTATTACTTACTACGAAGAGAAAACCTACATATTGCACGTCGAGCGGACAGTAGTTAAAGTCGCGTTCTAGTCGGCCGGATTTCTCGTACAACGAGAGCCAAATGCTACCGAAGCGTGAACAAGCGCTATAAGCATATATATATATGTACGAAGCAAGAGGGAAAGAGACACAGAAAGAACAGAGAACTTCAGTTTTATGTAGTCATATACCATGGATTAGCAGACCTGAAAAGTGTCATGAATCTGCATTTTGTATTTTTAGAAGCTCAAGATATAATTTATTTTACGATATCAGGTTTTATTTTTATACTTTTATTACTTATACTTGGTAAACATCAATGCACGTAAAAAAAAGTATTTGCTATACATGTGCTGATGCATCAAGAACATAAAAACGCGTGTCAATGTGAGTAGGTGGATTAAAAATAACTCACATAAATTGAATAAAGTTATAATCATTTTTGATATTAAGAATATGCAAACATTATTATGTGCAAATATTACTAAATCTGCATTTTTTAAACACAATCGGTGGAAATCGATACGAGGATTAATCCTTATAATCTCTTAAATTAAAGTTATCAAAGTAGAATAATTAACAATATTTAATTTTATATTATTGTATAGCAGCTAAATAAAGTCCACATAATTGTTATTATTGAAAAAAACAAGATTATATTAAATAATAAAAACTCAACCACTTTTTCAGTACAGATAATTAACCGCGAGTACTTTAAAATTATTATTCCTCAAAATATCGTTGCTTAAATATCGGTTGATATACATATTTATATATAATAAAAGCAGTACAAGCATACACGAAATAATCAACTTTCACAGACACACCTCCCAAAAATTACGAAAGCAGAACAAGCGATGCATGTACAGTGGTCGATATATATATGCATATATACGCAGGAAGTACGCAGGAACGCCCACAATGCGCAACAGTATAGCGCGTAATACATGTATATATACTATACAAATGCACACAGATATATAGAGATAATATATACACAGCTACAGTGGCAGCTGGGATGTGCTATATATATACGGTATAGTCGGACGACTTCGCATATCATATATATGCGCACGTACTTTCTGATAATGGCGTCCGAGTGGCCGACACCAACATCGTTCTCGTCGTCGTCGCCGCCGTCACCATCGTCATCCACGTTGTCGTCCACGCCCTCAGGTAAGACGTCAGCCACGAAACAAGCCAAGTCCTCGGCCTCCGTCCGGGGATTCCCGTTGAGGGTGTCGTCGATCAAGCTCGACTCGGCGAAGCTCCCACCCTCGCCATTGCCGCACCTGAATCTCCCACAGACATACACGTACATACAGAGAGCAGCTCTGCAGCTGTTAGACAGCGCTTGGGAATTCGCGTGAATTCGATTGCTAGGAATGGTCGGAGTTTCCCGCGCGCACCGGGGGTCTAATGAGAGCTGACGCGTCATGGCCCTCGTGTCGAAACTGTTCCGGGGACTTTTCGCGGTTATATATATATATATATATATATGTGTGTGTGTGTGTGTGTGTGTATGTACGCGAGCGCGCGTGCTTAACGATGACTCACTCGGAATAGGGGGTTCGAGGAATAATTGTTTTTTGATGAGCCTGTGCTATATATATGTATATCGGCTTTTATTGCCGCGTTTTATTTTCGGTACCAGCCACTTCGCTTTAATTGGAAGTTAATTGGAAAGCGGCGTTCGTTTTAACGTGAACCGTCGTTAAATACATACTTTTGAATAAAAAAAGACTACTCTTTTCAGATGTAGCTCACTCAATTTATGTTCAGTTTTTTTTTTTTTTTTTTTTTAGAGGGCAGAGATTTCACGGTAAGATGCTTATAAAGAGGTCAAAAATAATTAAAATTAAAAGAGGGAAAAGGAAAACAAGGCAAAGCGCGCGACTCTCAGAATGCAGCTGAGAGCTATACCAAAATAATCATTTTTCAGTTTTATTTCGCTATTTTAATTTGAAATCGTCACTCTCTCTCTCTCGAGCGTTCTACGAGTCTTAAAGTATACGTGAGCGGAATTCCCATTACGAGGAGAGGGCTTTCAAAAGATATTGAATGCACTGCGAGTAAAAAATCAAAAGACTTTTACTAGCAGCTGGGTTTCGTAAATTTTCTTCTAGTACTTTTAACCCAGATTCGTAGAATAATTTCAAAAGTTTTGAAAATATTCTTAAGTGGCAAAATAATTGGGGTTGCGAAATGCGTAAAGAAGGGGGAGAGTCAAAGGACTTTACGTATACACGAGATTTCCTTCGATAAAGTGCAACCTTTTGAGCATATATCGCTAGGGTATTTCTCCTGCAATTTCGAGCCTGCGCTGTATGCACCTACACACAACTACAAAGTCCTCTAAAGCTATCCCACAAAGATTAAAGATTTAATCGCTCAAATGACCTTTGACAGATTAAACTTTAACAACTTGAAGTTTCTATTAACTTGTATGCGGATTGAATAAATGAAATTCACATAAATATTTGATCGAGATAAGAACGTAGTATAGCAAATAACGTTATACGAAAATAACTTCAAGTATTTTGAATGTCCGTAAAAGTTTAATATCACTGTTTCCTCTCAGCTACCATCATCTAGAATCTTTACGAACCGGTATAACATTCCTACACTTCTCTACTAATCGTCCCAGGAACGCAAACAATTGCCTCAATCCCAGTCGATCGTTCGCGAGCACACCACTGTGCAGCTACCCCCACAACGCGAGAGATCGATCGTAAAAAGCCTTACATAAACCCCGTAAGAGTGAGAGAGCTAGAGAAAAACGCGTTTCCTCAGCTTAATCGCTGCAATGAAAATCCTCAATTTTCCCTCGTCTTTTCGGCGTAGTCCGCGGCTTCCCGTGCTCTGTTATTCCCGAGTTCATAAAATTAAAGGCTCGCGCGCTTCCGCTGAGACAGAGTTTGGGACGGAGCTGAGCTCGCAGCTGTTTTAATTAACGATCAGAGCAGCGCTCGCGCGTCAAGGAGTTGGTACGCGCAAACCCGCGCTAAGCGCATCGATGTAATTAGAGGATTAACTCTCTCTCTCTCTCTCTCTCTCTCTTCTCTCTCTCTCTCTCTCTCTGTCATCCTCCGAGGTTCAGCCAGCCGTCGAGCGCTCGCTTTTACGAGCTTACCGAGAATCTCTCTCTCTTTGAGTCGCTCGTAGTGTGCCTGCTTTTTGTCCTCTCGTTCTCACTCATATTTTCTTTGATATTTTTCCCCCTGTTGTTTTCCTTCCTTTTACCTTTGCCTTTTTCATGATCGTTTTAACTAGCTGTTTGCCTTGCTTTTCCGCACGTAGTCAACTGTATTCTCATTCGTTTGTGCGTCGCCTTTGACATGTATACACGTGGGTTAGTAATTTTAAATTTTTCTTGGTGTTTTGACGCTAGAATGGTCTTTTAACGTTTCACAAATATGCATATTCCATTAAGAAAGTATTTAGCCTCAAACCTGTGTGTGTGTGTGTATATATATATAGTTAAATTTAGTTTTTAATCGTATATCAGAAATAAATACACTGCAGTCTGACTATACCCAACCATTTTCTACTTCTACTATATTCTCTCGACAATAATAATAAGTCTATTTATTTGTATACCAGTAAAGTACGACTTCAATTTGAATCTTCCTCGATCCAATTGATTCTCATTAGAATTAATTTCATCGTAAAAGACGTAAAACTCGAGTATACACTCAATCTTTATCGCGCGCGCACGCGGCCTCTCCTTTACATAAACCGGGAGTTTCGAATAATCAGGTTCGCTCGAAAGCGAAGAATTCCCGGTGCAACTTCGGTTCCTCCTCCACCTCTCCTGAGTGCGGAATCAAACTTTACAGCACTCGCGGCCCGGCAACTTTCGCACGCCGCGTAAATATAATCTCTCTTTCGAATCTCCGAAAGTTTCGGTTCTCCTCACACTTCCTCCTCCTCCTCCTCCTCCTCTTCCTCCTCCCATCCACACGTAACACAATCAGCGCCAAATCGACACCCTCCGACGAAATAAACCAGAATCGATCAATCTTCCTTCTTCTTTGCCTCGTTTTCCTTACGCAGCGAGTGTCACGTTCGCGCCTGCGCACGTGTATACAGAGGTATAGAACGCATCTCAGGAGTATCGTAGGGACATTAGGGCCACGAGCGTGCGCCTTCATTATTCCCGAGGACGCGTAGTACATAATGTATCGGGAACGTCTGCTGGGAGGTGGCGCGAGAAGGGCGGATACCGAGAGCTAACGAGATAAATAGGGCGACGGGCGAATTTACGTTTATGGCGATTAGCGATCTCACTCGCGGGAAACATCAAACGACGCTTTCCCGTGGCCGCAACCCTCTTGTATAGTGTGATGCTCGTGCGTCGATGTAAAGTTAATAAGTGCCCTTCTCACGCAGGAGAGTGGATATATATGTACTATACACGCAGGCGACGTCGGAGCGCGATTAACCCCGAGGCCGGGTTTACGAGTCCGCGGCGGCCAAAGTCGCGCTTAAACGTATCGCGCGCGCGCGCGCGCGTGTCGTATTTATGATTGGAGCGAGCTTGCGACCCTCCCTGGAATAAGGTGAGATACGTTGAGTAGTCTGTAATTTAGTATTTATTATAGTGAAATTACTAATTGAAGAATTAATTTCTAATTTATTATTTATTAGGGAAAAATATTCGAAATCCGTTCTGTAAATATATATACCTGTATTAATTAGAAGATTTTAAGCTCGACATTGCAATTTATTGCTAAAGTGATTTATCGTGATTCTTTTTACTTTAAATTAGCCTTAAGAACTGTGTGAATCTAGATATACTAAAAGCTTTTTATGAACTTGTTTGAAAAATTGTACCAAACATTTGGAGCAACAAAAAGTAAGTGGAAGTTAACAAAAACGTATTATTTATTTACAATATTTTTCTTAGTTTCTATAGTAGTAGTAGTAGTAGTACTAGTAGGAACTTTTTCCTTTCAATTTTTTTATACCAAGAACCTTGACTTGTGATCTCCTGGGTCAGTTCACAATTTATATTGCTGCTGTCACGCGATACTTTTTCCAGAAGAGTTCTTTGATTGGCCAAGACTGCATTTATCACGCTGACAACGCCAATATAAATTATAGAATAACTCTCACGAGACTCCTTTTCTCAGTTAACATCTGTGACTCCCAACCACGAATTCTATCGCAATAAACAATCGTGATTTATACTATTTCTGCTATACTACTACCATATTTTATTGTACGTAAAAAATTTAATGAAACATAGCTGGCTTTTTCTTTAATCAGTTTTTTATGTCTTGTCGTGTATCTAGAGTTTTGTAGGTGACTTTAACTATTTACTATTTATATATTTTATTTTTTTTATAAGATAGCTTAGGTGCAAACTTACTAGAAGAGGGTCAGACCTCCGGATCACGGATTTCGCTCAAACTTTGAGATATGTTTTTGGATACCAAAATATGAT
>JAYJLV010000011.1:13703730-13753043 GCA_036873485.1 Torymus texanus
TGTTTTTACCACTTTTGTTTTGGGTCTCCCCCCCCCCCCCCCCCCCCCGAGTGCGCGCACACGCTTTGTTAGCTCTACTCTGCGGTTTTGTCATGTGGAACGACGACTCTGTATGTGTATCTGTGTGCGCGCACGTGAGAGTTTGGGGTGAAATCCATACGCGTGAAAAGTGCTGTTGAGGACCAACGAAATAAGAGAAGCGGTTATATCGATTGGGATTGACCAACTAGTAGATTGGATACTGAAGAGGATAACTTTGTAATAAATCAATATATCCAAGTTGAGGTTCGAAATTAGAATAGTTTTGTAGAATCATAGAGACTATTAATTTTTACATAAAGCCGCAACGCTACTTTTGATTAGAAATCGTACAAAATAGCACTTTGAACATTAATTGCCTGACTAAACTTGACTGATTGGCTGGAACAAGAGTTTTCTTATGAAATTGTACAAACAAGAATATCAATTTTGAACAATACTCGGTAAAACTTAAGACAGGAATACGTAGTAAGTTAACATACTGGAATAACATTAATTAACCATGGTTAAAACTTTTCAACATTGTCGCACACATAACGAATTCCGAATGAACAGTAATTTTCATTTTCTGGGAGAAAAAACTTCCTCAAGCTGAAATTTTCTCCCTCTCAAATAAGAAATCTCACAAAAAACGAGAGGAAGTGAGTGCAGCGCGCTCCAGCATTTCAGATACTTCAGCCTCCTGCATTTGCATCTATCGGCTGAAAGACACTCAGTTCCCGCGTCGTCTTTCCCTCTGCCACCGCGATTTCGTAGGCCGGATGCGTTCGAGTCTCCGAACGAACTCGTTCCTTTTTCACTTTTTCTCCCCTTCCCAAACCCCCCACCCTCTCTCTCTCTCTCTCGCTCACTCTCCCTTTTTTGCTTACTCTTTCTCACACACACTCGGTAACCAAATTTATTCCCACGGCCTTTTTTCCATCTCGCTCTTACTCCGTGCACATTTTGCGTGACGTCTGCAGATTCGATGACTTGAGAAATGTAAGATGGATGTAGCATGCATTCATACGTAGGTATACATATATACGCAAGAGAAAGAAGAAGAATAATTAGTTGGATAACTGTCTAATTTTAATGAAAATGTCTGGCCTATTTGGCAAAGATAAGATTTATTGTAACAACAAATAAGTACTTTGTATAGCAGCTTTTTTATGGATTTTATGGTCATCCCTGTATGTATATTGAAACAAATAAACCTTAGCCTTTCCTTTCTCTATCTCTCTTTCTATCAGTTACTCCATCTCTCGCTCGTTCTCATTTTCTCTATATATCTATCGCCTTTTCTCTCTCTCTCTCTCGCTCTCTTTCTGTTTTATCTCTATCTTTCTCACTTTCTACGAGTGACCAAGAAAATGAATAGCGAATGTGAAAAAAACACAGAGAGAGAGAGAGAGCGAGAGAGAGAGAGCGAGAGAGAGAGAGCGCGAGAGAGAGAGCGAGAGAGAGAGAGAGAGAGCGAGAGAGAGAGCGAGAGACAGAGATAAAAGTGTGGGTATGTTCAGCGAGTGCTCGGCAATTCTGTCGGACCTCATTATTCGAATAGCGAAAAGCTTTTTATTGGACTTAATAAATTTTGTGATCAAATCACTTATTATTTTGTGTGACGGTTAAAATCGAATAAGGATGAGGTACTTTGATGGATTTAATATGCTTTTGGGAGAAATTTCATCACGGATAATCTAGTTACGTTTCAAAATATATTTAAATTGAAATTTTAAGATATACTCTAATGCCCTTTTATCCAGTTTACAAGAAAAAGTCGATAAATACATAAATGAAATTATTAACTACGTATATTAAGTTTTATATCGATTATTACTTTAATATCGATTTATATGTATAAATTGAATTGTTTAGGCCACTAGTTTATATAGGTTAAGTGACTATTCTCTTGATTTATCATTTCCTCTGACGTATGCTCAGTCGGTATAGTTGGGAAAATAAATTAAAAGAAACAATTAAGTTTAAATAATAATATAAAATCTCGACGGTAAAACGAAAAAAATAAAATAAAATAAAATAATCCGCGTAATATAAAAAAAACGTGCGTAAGTTTCCCGTGTGGAGAGGTTTTCTTGCCCTTTCCCCTTCGACTCCGAAAATGTTTTTGGAGTCGACTCTTTGTGCCCTGGAGCGGACGTAGTCTGCTCTGAGCGAGGGAAAGGGGGAGTCCTTTTGCCATGTAGCGGCGAAGCCGCTGCGGCGGGAGTCAGGCGAGGTCCTCTTCAAGAGAGAGAGCCTCTGGTGCGGCGTCTACGCCAGGAGGTTCGCCTGTCGCGGAGCGCGAACGGCGAGTGTGCTCCGAAAAATCGGAGCACAGCAGAATACCTCGGTGAGGGATGGGGTGAGCTTTTCCAGCCTGCCGGTTGGTTACCACACGGCGGCGGTAAACAGTCAGCAGATGGTCAAAAAAGTGATCACGAGCCGGTCGAGGCTGCGGCCCGTCGACCAAACTGTGCCGTCGCGAATTTCCCCGAAGTTCGCGAGATGCGTTGACACTCGAGTTTTCGGGGCAAAAGTCGGGCACGAATAAGATTCTCTGAATATTATAAAAAAAAAGTAAAAGTGCGAAACGTCGCGGACGTCAACATCTTTACATTTGTTTATTGATAAAAACTTACTTCATTAAATTCTTAATGGTTTAAATTTATGTTGAAACACGGAAAAAAATTATTATAATTAAGCTATTTCGTCAGAGTCTAAAAATATAATATAATTAAACAATTGTCGCAGGCGGAAAGAAAATTTCTCTAAGAGTGTAAACACATGTGTATATGCAGCGTCTTGAGGGAAGATAAGGCCTCTTAAGAAGTGTGTGGTCTAGTAAACTCGGGAATAAAAATTTTCCTAATGGTTCCTTTTATTACAATTATGAACAAAGTTTTTCCATTCGGGATTTGCAAAATGAAAATTTATATATATATAAAAAAAAGAGAAATTACGAAGGATTACAGTTTGAAAACTCTTGACCAGCGCAGATAAAAAATTTAACCCTTAGTACTCTGAAGTCGAGGTGGTAGTAGTAGATTAGGGGTTACGATTTTAGTTAAAAAAAATTTATTTGATAGAATGTAATCGATTCCGTTACAATTGTATGTAAATTTTATTTTTTTTTTCTATACAAAGATTTTCATAAAATTTAAGGATTAGTCTTGTAAAAAATCAGGTGAATCTTTAGGTGAAAAGTTAGATGATTAGTCACCTACTAAATACCTTTTTAATCACCTAATGTTTTTAAATGAAAAATTGTATTTTCAAATTACTCAAAAGTTGATTAAAAACTTAAAAGATGCAATTGACAAAATAGTCAATCTACAAAAATCACGTGAAAAATCAAATCAAAACGCAACAACTCAGGTGAAAGATCAGGAGAAAATATTGGTGGAAAATCAGCACATTAATCATTTCAAAACATCAGGTGAAATATTCAGCTGATGAATTACACGATTTTTTCAGCTGGGATAGTTAACATAGCCATTGTCACATAACACTACGTATAAATTTAGAAATTATACTCTGAAGCTTTAGTGGAAAAAATAAATAAATGATATAGTTTATTTACAGATTCTCGCAGTGAGACTTTCACTGTTTGATATTCATTTAACATCTTTATAGATTATTTTTTTACATTTATATATATATATATATATATATATATATATATATATCAATAAGAGTACGCACCCACTGGAAAATAAATTTTAACGGAGATTTTAAAATTAATTTCTGGTATCTAAAAATAAAGGCTAGTGCTCATAATTCCATGAAATAAACTCTGTTTGAGGCATAGGTTTTTAATGACAAAATATGCTCTTTTTGTTAAAAAAATATTATATCTCTTATATTGACGCTGTTATTTTGCAAGTATTTATGATACAAAAATGAGCAAATATGATTATAAAAGTAGGTAGGAAAAAGCTCATTTTTTCATCGTTACAAAGCTTCCTTTATGAGGAAGTAAAAATGTATCATCCTAAAGTAATTATTAATTAAATTTGATTGAAACATAATTCGTTTACATATTGTGCACTTTGAGAACCCAAATTATCCAGTATACATTTTAAATTAGCTTAGAGGCAAACATCCGATTCATTAATCAACAAACACAATTAAGGTATACTCATTATCTTTGACCAATCGATTCTACTTAACCCGGTTAAAGATGTTACAAGGATTTACAAACAACCTTTAAATCTGAAGTTCCTTAAACATTGATCAAAATTATTTGCCGAGAACCGTTTTCATTCAATTATAAAAAATATTAATATGTAAATTATTGTACTCACACGCCTATTTTATTGTAAAATTATCTCTTTATTACATTTTAAATCTTTTCTTTTACTTTTCTGATTAAATTTTTAATATCTGTTGAAAGCGGCCTCACTTTTTAAAACCAATAATAATAATAAACCCAATAATAATACCTTAATCAAACACTAAATTTTGTAGCTCTTCCCAATTATAAACTACTAAATTTTGTTTTTAAAGCATCTTCAAAAACATTTCTACAGGCCGCAGCAACAACTCTTCCCTCGGCACAGCATCACGACTCGACAAGAAAGCAGAAAAATGGTACTTGACATGAATAGACTCTCGTCAATGGTGCATTATTCGCTCGCGTAGTGGTGTTTCATTAGACTCGGGCCGATATAATATCGGACGGTCGTGCTGTCAGCGCTTTTCAACCCCTGCGCGCTCGCGCGCGTGCGCTTGTATGACGAAGAAGACGATGCGCTCGACACGCGCGCGGGGTATCGAACGTCCTTGACCGAGTTACCGGACACGGCGAAGTCGTAAACGTGTTCATATACGCGGGGATGAACGCTAGCGAGGTTGCTCTGATGGGCGAGGGTGAAAGCTAGCGCATGTGGAAGAGCGTAAACAAGAGGACAGTGAGCACATAAGAACAAGCGCGCCAAGGGGGCGGACTGAAGTGCACGGGAAAAGAGAAAAATCGAGGGTGAAGGGTGAGCATGAAGAGAGAATTTTTTGTATTAAGTATCTTAATATTTTTTTTCATTTCAGGCTGATTGCTTATTTAAGCCTGAAATGAAAAAAATGTTGAAATATTGCACTTGAAAATTTTTTACGTTCGTTACGGGTACGAGCGGAATAACGGTTGAGAAGTAGAAATATATAATATAATATTTCGTGGTCTGTGAGAATAAATGTTTTAATTCAAAGATTCGTCTAAATAATATGATATATTGATGTCAATCCTAAACGGAGTTCTAGGTAAATAGGTTACCCGTACGAAAAAAATAAAAGCTAGAATGCTGTGTCATTTAGGGCACTTTAATATGCCACACAAAGGGACATAAGAGAAAAACACAAATAACATAAAAATATACTAACTCCACCCCAGTTTTATATTCTAATAATGTTCCAAATATGTTTGAAAAACATATTAAGTAGAAATCGTCACGCAAAAAAGTAATTAGAACTTTTTTAACGATAAAAAGAACAAAATATAAAATATTAGTAGCGAAACAGCCTCCAACCAAAATAGTGATTAAAAAACGACCTTTTTTTATATATTTATCTTGTAAATTTCGTATGATAGCTTTATGTTTCAATCGATGACGTCCGAAGTACTCTCGTATAAAATGCATTTATAAATACATTATGTAATTCCAAAAATTGTGTCTAAATACTCTTACTCTACTATACGTATATATACACGAACAGTAAAACCAATAACATTCAATCTTACACATGTAGTTGGCCGGAAAATCAGTTGAGCGAATTTGTGGCCCTGTAGCAAAAACTCTTATGGAGCTGACGCGCACAGAATGCTTAAACTTCGCTTCGCTCACGCGAATGGTTGTGAAAGTACTCGAACTTCTACCAGTTTGCAATTTCGTAAGTTTGTTCGATCAACCTCTTTAGCTGATAACCGTGTGAAGGCCGACGTTATCAGACTTACATGAAACATTTGAATCATTTCTTTATTCAAGTAAAAGCAATTTAAAAAGAAAAAAAGAATAGTATTGATTTGAGGAAAATAGAATTGAATTTCCAAAAAAAAAAATATAATTATGATTACTTTTGATAGTATAGCTATACATTAATAATGAAACAATTAATATTTTTATTTTCAATCGATATACATCTGTAGGAATTATTATTATTCGAAGAATGATCGCGATAAAGTTTCTAGAGCAAAATAAATCTTATAGTCGAATAACTGTAATTTATTCTGTTTAATGAAATAATGAGACCTATATTTAATTCCCTAATGTTCAAATAACATATATTTTACGTAAATCATACGACATCAAAAACAAAATATATAAAAAACTACGTCGACAACTATATCGTTGATTTTCAATACAACAGCTCGCAGTTGACGAAGCTTTGAGAGCGCTATAATACACTCGACCCGTGTTTTAAGAGCGCGAGCACAGAGAATACATATATATGTAGCTACGCGGAAATAAGAACGAGAGCGCGGGTCGCTGTGAGATAGGCGCTACATTAAGGGCTCGGCAGTGGTGCGACTCAAGAGAACGTCAGCCGTCCATACACATATAGACACCCACCTATCCACCCACCCTCTTTCTGGGTGTGTTCTTCCCCTCTATACCTGGCACATACCTATGTATACCTCACATACATTCAAACATGCAGGGCTCGGCGCACTAACCGACTCCCGAATAATCGATCGTAGCAATCGGCGCTCCCACGAGCGTTCCCCTTTTTTTCTCACCTGCGCTCGTGTTTTACGCGAGCTCATGCTGCCGCTGCTGTATAATGAGACGGTTTGGGTTCGCGACTCGCCGGATTATTATAGCGTAACGAATAGCAGCGTGCGTTGCCCTGGGATTTTTTAGCAAACAAGGTGTAATGTTGAGGTGCTACACACGGCGCCGCTGAGTTTTGTGTAATGTGCGTATTGATTATTTTTGACTCGTTAGGCTTGGTTTAGCTCAAATCTTAATATTAGGTGGAGTATAAGTGAAACTGTGAATGGTTATTGACTTTTCGCGTGTCGTGATACCGTCTGTCGAATGTAAATATAGACTTTTCTATTGATGAGTTTGAGTAATTGCATTAGATTTTAGGTACACGACTTATATATAGGTCTTGCCCGGCAGAGGTATTTACTCTTTATATAGAAAAACGTTTATAATGTTGAATTAAATGTATTCGTTTTAACGTCTAAGTATACCGGTTTTGTTTGTAAATAGAGTAAGGATCTTTACGAGGTAAGAAAACTATTTGGAAGTCAAACAAGTGTTATTTGAAATAACAGCCTAAGGACTGAAATACCATTTTACTATTTAGTATTTAAGTTGTATAAGTAGATGTGTGTAAATCATGCATTAAACATTCACTTAAAGTTACTCTAGACTTCATAAAACAGAATCAACAAGGAAGAATACTTTTATAGCATTTAACTTGTTTTAAACAAGTAATAAATTATTACTCGTGTTCTGTTGTTAATTGTTCAATTAATTAAATTGATGAATTTTAATTGAATAGTAATTTGCAAAATTTCGTATAAAAACAATAAAAGACGTCTTCGAAAGTCACTAGATGCTTTGCGAATCAGATGTCACGAATGTCATACCAATTAGCCGTCCCCTCGTCAACTTTATGCCATACCTAGACATTGTATAGGTACAAGGTAGAAATAAAGAATCGCACATTATTGACGAAAATTTGCTAAAGGCGCGGATAGAGCTCGTCTTTCATGGTCGCCGCTTAAGTGGCGTCATCGCACACGATGCATTGTATACTTAGTCTAATTCCACGTGCTAGTCAGTCGCAATTTCAAGTCAGGGCTGCTATTGTATATGTGCGAGCTTGGGTTCAATGCAAAGTCGACGGCGTGCAACTTAAAAATGCAATCACGTCGGATGATTCTATACTTACAGCTTATAGCCTTAATTTTAAAGGCAAAGTGGCGGTGTAATAATTCGTTGCGCTGCACGAAACAAAACTTCTTCATTGTAGCGGTGAAACTTTAACAGGCGACGTACTTTCATTTATCCTGCAGTGAGCTTTACTTTGGTATAACTAAATGAACGCTATAACTTCATTTGCCGCTATGGCAACGATTCAAAATTTTTCTAATTTTCTTTTAAAGTCCATTCTATATCAATGGATAGGTACGAAAATTACATTATACTGGTTACAATTTAAATTGATTTCAGTTAAACTGCAAACATGTATTTGCAAGCAATGGTAACTTTTATACTAACTTAATTCCTCTAAAACTTGTGCCACTATATATATGTATGGTATATAAATACCATATTCTAGTCAATCGGTAATCATCTATGAATATACACAGATGCTTGAGAAATAACCGTGTATACCGCTGAACCATAACATCATTAAACTTCAAGCGCATCAAAACCCAAGTCTACCCAAATCATCATTCATATGTAAAACTACTTCGATCGATTGAATAATGCATCTCTCCCGCAACATTACCACAAAAAATCACACCGTTTAACCCTAACCTACACCAGTACTACTCCTATATATATAAACAATATCATAAAGCGTGTGGCCAGCGGCGCGCGAACCTATAATACACCACTTATCCCAATCAACAGCCCGTGCATGAGCTCCCGTATCGTCGCCGCGTTGTCTCCCCATCGCATCATCACGCATCGTATCGTGACACCGGCTAATAAAGTCGCGACGGGCCCTGCCCCCACGACGTCTCGCTCAATATAACTCATATCACGGACCATCCCACCTTCATTTACATATTACATACCTATATACACATCGAAACAATACCTATATCCAATGTGCCTGTATATATATACATTATCAGTAACGAATGAATACTTATATATATATATACTTATTGGGTTCCAAGCTCGCAGCAACAGATGAGAGAGCATGCGAGTAAGAGTAGGTAGCGCGAATTTCGATCGCAGCCCGCTAGTCGTGCGCGTAAAATGTAAAGACACAGACATTCGGTGTGGAGGTGGGGCGTACATGCGCTCCTATACCAGCGCTGCGGCTCCCCCGCGGAAACGCTGCTGCTGCTGCTGCACGCGCGTACGGAATCAGTCAGTCTAGCCGTCGACCGCCGCCCAGGTGGTTCGTGTATACCCTTATATACTGCGCACGTATACAGCGCACCGAGCAGGTTACCGTATGCATAAGTGCTGGTTTTGAAAGCGAGGTTTAAGCTGGAAGACTGATAGATAGATATATAAAAAATATATACTGTGGCAACAGGTGAACAACAGTGCTTTTTATCAAAAGTGTTAATTTGATTTTTATATGGTGGGTTATTTTTTGGAGGTTTCAGGTGATACGTGGTTAATGAAATAGCGACGATGTTATATAGATACACCGCTTCAATTGCTATTTACAGCTACAGTGTCATCGTAACTGGAAATAGCGTGCTGTGTAGTTAGAGATCTTGTTTTTCACTGGGCGTGACATCATTTCTAAAAAGCTCTTCGAATCTAGTTTCCCGAGGCTGAAAGTGTGCTAAGCGCGTATCGTATTATCAGCGCGAGCATTGTGTTACGTACTATAATATATATATAGGTATATAGGTATCCAGTGGGAGGAAAAAAAATATAGAAAATAAAAATCTACAACGGAAGTTTGATGATTGATTGATAACATTTGCAGATGGGATTTCTATTAAACATCAAACATATATTACAGAAATAACTCATCTTTAATGATGCACACGTAATCGTACGAGAATAGTAAAATTTACGGGATGAGGTAATCGGACTTGTCAAGAGTAACGTAAAGTTTAATCGGACGCGCATTAGCGATAAGGTTTTTGTTCCGTGATTCAGTGGCGGTAATTAAGCGCTTGATGAGAGTAATTTTCTGAAGCCCATATACTTTTTGAACACCCAAAAAACCATTAATTTGATGAATTAAAATGAAGAATGTGTCTTCCGTAAAATATCTATGAACACACGCTCTAAAAAATTCAAGTTCATCACAACTATATACAATCAAATACAAAGTAAATCGCGGCGTTCAAACAAGTTACTTCATCGTCCAGTCAAAACACAACTATATACATAACATAATGTTACATTCATTCAATCCTGGCTCAGCATGACTCGTCAACGAAACCGCCTCGACGCTTAAAATCCATTCAGTAGGCAACGTAAACAAAGGCTCGGCGACGCGTCCACCCGAAAGCTCATTTAAATTCATCGCTTATACTTGGCCGCCAGGCAGCTGCCACCTCCCTTTTTATCTCTCTCCGCGCGTACACGAAATGGAGCAAACTCACCAAAGGCGGAAGGGATTTAAAAGCCACGGCCGTCGTCGCACACACATGAAAATTAAACGAGGCCATCCGATCGAGGGGGTGTCGCTTGAGTTTTTGTTCGGACCGCTATTGCAGCCTCGACGTCGACGGCGACAGCAACACATACCAAAAGCTTTCGCTCCCTCTCCCCCTTTGGCCCCCCCTCTCTTACAGAGAAAGAGAGAGAGAGAGAGAGAGAGAGAGAGAGAGAGAGAGAGAAAGAACGCGCGCACGGCGCCGATCGATAGAGGACCTGCGCTCTGTGCGCGCCCGAGATTCCCGAGTCCACGCAGTTTCCGGAGAGCACGCCGCAGCAGCTCTATTCCTTCTCGCTCTCATAATAAAGCCGTCCTGGTTTCGCGCTTATACATTACATAGTACTACAGTCGCTTCGATAGCGCGCATGTGTGTTGTCGTGTATATTTGTTGTTCGTTGTCATTGTTCAGATTGAATCACGCGCGTGGTTTTTTTAGTTGCCGAGGTTGCAAGCTCACGGTGTAATAGAGAAATAGAAGAGAAGAGAGTTATTTCGGGTACGAAGAGACGAGGTGAGTAGCACGCGCGGAGGTCGGTTTTATGGATTTTCGCGAGTTGGAATCAGGAGAAAGAGAGAAAGCAAGAACGCGTGTGTGTGTGGGAAGAAGAGATTGAAAAGTGTTTTGTGGAGTAAAGCGGCGAGAGAGTCGGTCGGCGTGTGGAGAGGCTGCTCAGAGGGAAAACAGTGCGTGAAGAGATTTTTCTCGTGAGTGAAAAGAGACGCGGAGTTGAGAGGGAGCAAAAGGTAGATTTTGATGTAGATTCTGGATGTATGGTTTATTGTAGAGTCATTTGTAGGCGTATTAAATCTGGTATTGTAGAAATTTTGATAGTCAATGAGGGAAATGAACTTTAGTATTATTCATACGCGAATCGAGAAAAGCCATTGACCTAGTAAACAAATAAGTTGGTTTTAACTGACAAGAAGACGCAAAACATCGCACGGTTCATTCGTAATAGTTAACATAGTTTCGCGGTGCAGTGATAATTTGTGTTTACTTTAGCCAGAATAACTCCGGTTTTTATAAAAGCATAATAAATGTTGCTAACAAGATTAGTAATCGCAATTAAATTATTAATAAACAATGCTAATTATAAGATCAAAAGTTAAAAGTACCCTAACTTAAATATTTCAATGAAGTCGTGATTCTTGAATTCTTTCTTTCAAAAGTCGTTATATATTTATGAACAAAAATAAACTTGTCTATGTTTGTGTGTATAACACTCGACACTGACTTGACGTCCTGCACATGCGCGTATGTTGATGAATAAGCATGGTCAATGAAGCCAGCCACATCGTTTTACTTTCAACTCATACAATCAAGCCTCCAATTTATCAAAGACTGATAAGATTTGCAAAGATATCAGCTGATTAATTCTCGTTATTATTAGTCTACATAAATTTCCAAGCTATAATATTACCCGGAAGCCATTCTTTTATATGCGCATTTTCTCTCTGTACATATACAATTTAACAAAGCATCAACACCACCGTATAAACACGCGTGTGCAATCAACGACTACTTCGCAAAGTCTCACAATGCACAAAAACAGCCTGCGAATTATCTCTCATTACCTCACACATATACATACCGGCCGTTATTTATCCAGGCACCGCTAGCGCACGATCTGCGACTTTTTGCACGAACGAACGAACGAAGAGTCGCGCGCGCTGACAGCGGTGAGGCGACGATAAGGGGCCGCGCGCACATCGGTAATCTCTATTTTTAGGCGCGCGAATTATGACGCTATAGCATACCGAGGCTGACTTTCCTCTCCCTCTCTTCTCTCGTATTATGTATACACATACACGTGCACGTTTATAACATGTACGGTCTATGAGAGGTGGCCGTTAATTCGCATTACGCAGTCGGACGCCTCGTAGCAGTAACGCGTTTTTCTTCCTGCTCTTGCGAAGTTCAAGGGAGGGGAAAGCATCACGAGGCACTCGTACCGAATTTCCTCTCTTACTCGTTGCTGCTGCAGTGTATATAGATATAATAAAAGTATACCATATAGGTAACTGAGGAGGTGTGAGAACTGTGTCGCGTGAGATACGTGCGAGGTTTTCTTCGGTTACAAAGCGTGCAGCAGAGATTGCTGAATATGTAGTATGGATATTATGCGCATACGAGCAGAGAGAGAGAGAGAGAGAGAGAGAGAGGCAGCTGTACGCGCTCGATGTATATGCGGGAGGGAAATGGTGTGCATAGAGAGCGAACGGTTTATTGTGAACTTTAACGGGGAGAGACGTACGGTTTTTTTTCTCTTTCTATCCGCAGAAATGCGGCAAAGTAGCGGGGGTTTGAATATTTATGGATGGTATAGGCGGAAAAAAGGCGTTAATTAAGTTTAGTTTTTCGCGCTTCCGAGATTTTAATTACCGTTAGGTCGATTAAGTTTTTTTCTCAGTGGTCCTATGTGCTGTGCAAAGTTTGCATGAAATTTATACGTGTAATAGAGTGACAATTGTAACTGCATTATGCTTCTTTAAATTCAGTGTTATCAATGTCCAAACTACTGTAGCCTGGAGATTAGAAAATAGTATATGACTTAAGAATTATCTATAGCAATATAATGTATTTTAAAAATAATGGGTTCTTTAACGATCAAATATTTACTATATTATTAAGAATATTTTTTTCGTATGTAGACTCATCCGACTATATCCAGTTCTAATCTGTTTTTAAGAGATAATCAATAATATATCAGATAATTTATATTTTAACTTGCCGATAACATATAGAAATATAAAAATTTTAAAAGTATTAATTTCATATGGACTAAGGATGAGTCACATCCATAAAAAGTTTTATGTTAATATACTAGCTACGTATTTCATTGCGTCAGAGAGAAAAGAGTCTGCACCTGCAGTGCTAAATTTTATTTTCTCATACTGACATTGTATAATGAAATAACGTCGACTTGGGACTATCAAATATTTATGTAGTATATGATAATTATTGTCGTGTAAAATAAATCACCTGACTAAGTATATTAATTAATTATAAAAACAATTGCGTAAAAGATAAAGTCGCTACTTGACTCCTTCTCAAAAACAATTGATAAGTCGTGTCTAAGTGTCAATGCAAGTCGTTATTTATATTATATTAGTTATTTATATACTGTGTTTTTAAATTTATACCTCATTTTCTAATATTAATTGACTTAAGTTATATTTTTGAAGTATATATTGTTTCTGAATAATTTTAAGAGTAATTTTAAGGGAGTTTTTTGCTTTATTATTTAAATTAAGGCTTTTCATTCGGAGCTATCAACAGAATTTCTTCACTTCGCAGATTAGTCTTTTCTTAAACCGTGGCATTCATTTACACGTCAACATCTTCATAAGAATTACGATATATTTAAAAATAAAATCTCTTTACAAATACTCATAAATCATAAAATGTACAAAAAAAAATAATTATAATTCAGAAAAATTCCATGGCTCACGTCGAATAACTCAAAAACAATGTTCCTTTAGGTGTTGAATTGATTAAAAACCCCAGCAACCATGGACGCGGAGAAGAAAGAGGAGATCAAGAAGGCCGAAGTCCCGGCGAACAAGGACGACGCCACTAAGAATCTGGCTAATGACGTAGCCAATCTGAAAGTCGCTGATGGCGAGCAGCGTCCTGGCAGCACGAGCCCGTCAACGCCAGCGGCTGGAGCAGATGGTAAAGGAGGCGTCGGCACCGGTTCCTTCATCGCCACCTTCAAGGCCTTTTCCAAGTTCGGTGACACCAAGAGTGACGGCAAGCACATCACCCTCAGCCAGAGCGATAAGTGGATGAAGCAGGCGAAGGTCATCGACAAGAAGATCACGACGACCGATACCGGCATCTACTTCAAAAAGCAAAAGTACGCGTCGGATTTGGAGTGATAATTGTTGTTCGATGTTGAAATTATTTATCTTTTGGAAAATACAAACGATTAGAATGTTTTTTTCTTCACTTAATATCGACGTAGAATTGCGCAAGTAATATAATCTTAAAAATTAATATCGTAAAATCAGATTAATGATATTTCGCAGCTTGCTTATTGTATTATTACCGAAAGCAACACGTGTTTTCATAAAATCGCTCTTGTAAAGAAACTACTTATCACGCGGTGCATTTAAGTCCTATCAAGTTTTCACGTTCAATAATGCAGCAAAATGCTACTGTTGAAATAATCATAATAAGCTATTCTTTCTCTGACAACAGATCAATGAAGCTCAGCATCGAGCAGTACAAAGCTTTTCTCGACGAACTTGCCAAGGCCAAGAAGGTCGAGCTCGCTGATATCAAAAGTAAGCTGGCCAATTGTGGTCCACCCGGTGTAACGGGCGCTCCTATGGTACGTAGTTATTTGTTTGCTGTTATTTTTTTTTAACTTTATCATTGATGAAAATAAACTATTTGTCATATTTTTTTTTTTAACAATAATTGTAGTTCTTAGTGTTTAAAATACTAAATTTATTTGTATTTTGAAAATTTCAATGATAACTTCTTTATCAATATTAATAAAATTAAATCTATTTAGCAACAATTAGAAAATAAACTTGAATAAAAGGTAAAAATGTTTACGTATATAAAAGCGGTGAAGTAATATCTTTTTTGGTCATTGTGGAATGCTTCAAAAACAGTTAAAGATAACTAACCGTTAATGAAGTTAATTAAATGAAACGTTACACGTTCGATAATCTAATCACAAGCAGTCATTTTAAAGAGTATAATTAAGACAGATTTTTTATTGATATATAGCACAGGCACAAAAAATAAAAAAATTGGTCCTCTTCACTCATACTACCATGTATTTTAGCCTTTATTAACGTGAATTCGGTATCAGAATTGTTATTGCGCTAACCCAATAATACACTTCTCATTAACTTTAAAATCTATTTAAAATTATCCTTTCACTTTTTTCTTTGAGATATCACAGATTTAATTTTAAAAGAGTATAAATAAATTTAATTGGTAGAACATTGCGGAACATTAATATTTTCATTGATTTTAATTTAGAGAGTATATAATATATAAAAAGAAAAGTGCACAAGAAATTAATCAGTAACGTATATTTTATTTTATTTACTAATACATAGTCTAGCAAAGCCGCGTCAGCCGTTGACAGGCTAACAGACACGTCGAAGTACACGGGCTCGCACAAGCAGCGCTTCGACGAAACGGGCAAGGGTCGAGGTATCGCCGGTCGCAAGGACTTGCCTGATTCGTCGGGCTACGTGCAGGGCTACCAGAACAAGGACACCTACAAAGGCCAATAAACGATTCATCAGCCGACAGAGAGGCCCCCTACGTCGACGTGATATTCAACGGTGTCGTCCCCTCGCGAGGGGGAGGAAAACTTCTGCGCTATGCCCGCATTTTCCCTCATACACAACACACGTATACACGTACACACACTGGATTCGCTATACTCGCGCGAGACGCAGCGAAGATAACGAAAGGAACAAAAGATTATACAAGAGAGGGAAGAGTATACATATATATATATATATATATATATATACACGTGCGCGCGCGCGAGAACGTGTGCACTGAGAACAAATGTATTGAATGCAAAAAAAAAAGATATATTTATTTTAATATGTATTCGTGAGACGTAAGTGCTTTGGAAATCCGCGGTTTTGGTTGATCATTGTAATAATATACCGATGATTATTTGATTTTATAAATCAAATAAAGGCCTTTTAACGAAGTGAATATTAATGTCTGTTATAGTGTTCAAACGATGTACGTGTAGCCAGGTGTTTAGAAAAATATTGTAATGAATATTTATTTTTTAATGCAATACATTTTTTCCAGTGTATATCGACGAGGGCACGTATATATAAGTATATGTAACCGAGAGGAAGATGGAATTTCAGAGATTTTTATGCTGTTTTGTTATATGACGGTTTTGCTTTTTTACGTAATTTGTTGGGATATTTACTATTTTTCACAGATGAAGTTATTATTGAATAAATCGACTCAATTACAAAGTAATGTGACACATTGTAACAGAGTTATAATGTAGTTTCGATAAACTACTGAGATCTTCCTCAGTTGAATCTTTAAGTATTAAATTTATATTTATTTAAAATAAATATTTGTTAGTATTGCAAAATTCTACTTATCTGATGTATCAAATTATTTCGAGTAAAAAAATTTGATTGAAGTGGCAATAGTTGAAAAATATTTCGATTTTGTTGCACAAAATATAGGTTCAGCAGAGCATATATACATATATAAAAAATAGTGTGTATCATCTAAAAATGAACAAAAATAAAAATAAAAATGAATAAGATATATAATTTTGTAAAAAAATTAATTTTATAAATTTAAAAGAGTTTTGTTTGTCTTTACACAAATAATTATCGCGCTGAATCTGTTACATTTTAATAAAGTTCCTTTTTGTGAACAAGTTCTTTTAATACTTTACTTGTTAAGTTTTATTATATAGAAAAATAATATATTTTGATATTAAAGATTAACTTTGTATGTGATATGTTGTTTACATATATGTGTGGTGTATGATTATCATTAAATTATTAATACATATTGATTGTAAACTGATCACGATTTAAAATAAGACTCTCTACGATTTCGTCTTCTTAATCTCGGTCAAAATGTCATTTTTTCAATCACTTAGCTTGACTTAACAGCGTACTTTGACGTACTTTTACAACGCTTATTGCGTATTTTTTAAATTTAAATACATTCGTACGGCATAAGTCTGCATTTTACTTGAGATACTGTATTATTATTTAATTGAAAAATAAAAATCTATTATTAAGTATATATATTTGGTCATTGGATGGGTATTTCACCATGAATTAAAGGAAAAGACGAAATAAATAAGATAAAAGACATTAAAATTCGAAAATCGTTTATTCGATTCACCAGCGATTAAGCTGGTACAACGTAACATTTTTTGCTCGGCAAGACGATGCGCATTTATGTAGGCACTTTAAATATGAATATCGATTCCGATTGAATAATTAGGCAGTGACAAAATCAAACGCAAACTGTACGTTGGCCTGTTAAAATTATATTTGTAATAAAATGCTCAATTTGAAATATATTTCGCGCGCTTTTTAATTTTGCAAAACTAAAATTTCGTATACATATTTTCTTATTCATACATAATTTTTTTGTAGTCGTTATACATAACACGATTATAATTTATCTTTAAATATGAAAAACAAATAATTCCGTAAAACTAATTAAAGCATGGACGGATTGGACACGTTACATGGCCCAATTCCCGTCCAAATACTTGTAAGTAATATAAAATTTTCTCGGAATTAATTCGAGACTTACACAATTTTTTACTTAGAAGATAACGTGCATGTGGAAAAAGCGCCGAAAAATGAGATGAAGCTCTTTTTGCAACGATATGGACAACAGTGCATGTCCAATGGAAAATACTGCGCGAAAGGAAAATATTAAATAATTTAGATACTATAACAACGCGATAAAGCCATCATCATACTCGTAACGTGTATATATAATACAAGAATATGCGAAATGTGCATGTAAAGATATATTAAACTCTGCATTCGATTCTCAATCGAATATAAAGATACGCTTCTTAGTTTTACAATCTAAAAACAATTATTACATTCTTCTCTTTCTGTTTTCGTATTACCGGATAAGGGAATTAAGCGCTTGCTTTCAAAAAGATTTAAAAGTTTTGACTTTTTGAAACTAGCATAAATAATATAATAATACACTAATAGAATAAAATAATAAAATTAACGAATATGAGAATCGAAAAAAATCATTTGTGTTGAACAGTGCGTTTTAAGACTCTTAACGAGGCTGAAAAACATCAAAGTAAACCTAATACATACTTTAATTTTCGTCCCAATGTAATTAATAAATAATAGTTAATATTTTTGTTCGTAAATTATTTAAAAAAGTGTAATATAACACGTCAATCTTACTCGCCTAATGATACAACAACAAATAGCGAATAAGCTCATCTTAAAGTTTACCATTTTCATGCGATACGTTTAATACAAAAAAAGAAAACCTAATTGACAATATAGCGAATACATTAACAGTCTCAAATATATAAAATACAACGCGTCCTATTACGCTGCCACATATATGTACAAGCGCATCTTTGATGATTTTCAGTATTTTTGAAATTCGTGGTCGCGCGATTGCAGATCTTTGAGAATAGAATTAAAAGGTATGTCGGACGACGAGATCTCCGTTGGTATATGACAAACGCTGGAACTTCTCAGCTCAAAGCTCGGTGAGCGTATCGACGGACGCGCGTATCCGTGTTCGCGAGCTGCAACTTCCAAAACCAGACTGCTTGCTACTACCGATGCCTGTACCCTCGATCCTGGAAACAATTTCGTCGCGTAGCGATACGAGAACACGGCGATCCTGGCGATTCTGTGGCGGCGCGATGCGTATGCCTTCCTCGATGTCAGCGAGTGCCTGTCCCAGAAGATCGACGTCCAATTTGGCCTTGGCTCGCGCGTAGAACGCCTCATAAGAATGAGGTCGGATTTTCAGCGCCTCGTCTGCTAATTCGATCGCTTCTTCGCATTCCTAAAGTTATACAAACCAATTGTTATTTTTTTTTCCTTCAAATTTTCAAGAATTACAATCCAATAATTAAAATTTCTATCCAATTAACTTACCTCCATTTTACGCTTACACCTGCTGAGATTCAGCAGGAAGTTCATCTTGAGTTGAGCGAACGACTGTAGATGCGCCAGCACATGGTTCTGGTCCTCGTTCTCGGTACCCTGACCCGTCTGCTCGCTTGTCGTCGGGAATTTGCGCAACGCGTACGAGTATCGATGGGATGCCTCCTTCAGTCGTCCTTTACGGAATAGCACGTTACCATCCTCGAGCAATTTGTTGAGGAGTATGAGAAGAATATCCGGCTTGCCGGCAGCCATAGCCCAAGTAGCGGGTCCAAGTTTAGCGCCCCGACGCAGGAAACACTGCACAACGGGAATGTTACGGCATCCGATCGCTCGATCGAGCGGCCTCATGCCATGGAGATCGACGTGCTCGATTGCCGCACCGCGCTCCAACAGTAACTGGACCAGTTTTGGATTACCCTGCAAGTGTATACATAGTTTCCTTAAAATTCGCCCTTCAATCGTATCACATTTTTATCAATATGTCGAGAATTTTTCAATTAGTCATCGACATAATCATTAATCATCTTTAAATCGAATTCCAATTTGTCAGATGGCCCCTCACTCAATCGTCTTCAAAGACCTTCGATTTAACGCATCAAAGACCTCGCAGGATCGCCATTGTTCGTCGGAATAAAGGCGACCTTATGGCGATCATCATTCAAAAAATTCGAGTTAAAGATCTGAATATTCACGCGGTGAGTAGCACCGGCCACACGTACCTGAAATGCTGCCAAGTCCAGAGGTGTTCTTCCAGTCTTGTCGCATGTGTTGACATCGGCGCCACGGTCAATGAGGCATTGCGCTGCGCTGAGACGTCCGCGCACGCAAGCCCAGGCTAACGCCGTTAGACCCTCTTTGTCTGTGTCCTCGAGAATGGCTCCCTTATCCAGCAGAAGATCTAACACGCTGGTATGGCCCTCCGAGGCAGCCAGGGACAATGGAGAGCGGCCGACCGCATCCTTTTGTTTAAGCTGGTGCAACGTCGTTTCAAGATCCTCCTCTGTGCTCATCGATAGCGAACCTGAAAAGGTTTTTATTGTCTCTGTAAAGTGATCTGCTTGTAGTCTTTTTATTTTTTTGAAAAATTATTATAAAATGCTACGTAACGCGTAGTTGTTAAATAGTATAAAGTATCTTACCTTGCAGGAGTCTTTCGGCAGTGCCCCAATGTCCTTCCCTGGCAGCGAGCATAAGAGGCGAGTAACCCTTAGCATTAAGAGTCGCCGGATCAGCTCCTCGCGCGAGAAGTGCAGAAACAGTGGCAGTCGAACCATTTGCCGCTGCGATGGTCAGTGCAGTTTCACCGATTAAAGTGTCCGGTTTGTCGACGATGACTTCCGACATGTCTAACAAATACTCTACAATGGACTCGTGACCTTGCGCCGCTGCGGCCACTACAGCCTGTTGAGCTGCCTCTTCTCTGCCGACATCTGAGGATGTGGAAGTTGCATTGTCGGCTTCCCCATCGCTTGTTCTCACAATCCAGTCGCAAGCGAGTAGATAGCCGACCACCGATAGCCGTCCGTGTCGCGCAGCGTGTACGAGTGCAGACTGTCCTGCCATGTCGGTGTGCCCTAATGATGCTCCAGCAGCAGCCAGTCTGATACAATTAACATCATTTTTTTTTAATATAAAAGTTTCAAAATTAAAAAGGAAAAGGACTTTAAGGATAAGCGTACCTTCGCACGACGTCGCAGTGACCTCGAGCAGCTGCCAAAGTTAAGGCCGTGCAGCCTTGACTGTTCGTAAGTTCAACGTCTGCGCCAAATTCGAGTAAAAGCGAGACCATTTCTACGGAACCTTCGTGAGCGTACATGCAGAGAGCTGGCGCGTTGCCAAGATATTCCGTAATAAAGTTAGGCGATGCTCCAGCCAGGAGCAATAATCGGGAAACCTTGACGTTCGGACTGTATACGTTGCGCAACGTGCAAAGTGCCGACGATACGCACTCCGATGACGATGCTAACCACGCAGCCTAAGAACAAATATTACAGTTATTCATAGTCGTTTCTCATATATTATTTGATATATGCCAAAATATAGAACTTTACGAACCTGTAAATCACGAGATGGCCAAACTGGCATAGCACCTCTGTATACATGAGCCTTGAGTATGTGATGTCCAAGCTCCAGAGCTCTTTCGCCATCCAAAGGCGCTTGCAGTCTTGAAAGTCGGAACGCTATTGCAGCATGACCGAGACGCAGATCACAGAGGAATTTTGTCGATTCACCTTCGTCCCGCCTCATCAACCATTCCCTGAACGACGGGTGGAAGAACATGTACGTATTGTCGAGGCGTTTCACCAGGAAACCAGAGAGCATCTATAAATACAAAATGAAACATACGTTAATAAAGCTCTGTTTAATATCTAAAATCTGTTTTATTTTTAATTCAAAGGCAAAATTATTTTATATTACCTTAAACCTCTGGAGGAAATCATCCCATGAAACGATAAAGTTATTATTGAGCGCGTTAATGGAGTAGAATATTTCTGGTAATGTCAGCGGATATAGCGCAGCTAGACATATACCGAGCAAAGGCTGTACTTTATCAAACGAGGTTGCTGTTGGGAATCGCAGATTGAAATGTAAAAGATAAATCTGTGCTAGCGAAACTGGTAGAACCTAAAACAATAAGATAGTATCATTATTTATTTTTTAAACGTACTTGCACTGTCACGTGTGCCTGTCTACAAAAAAAGCAACAAACCTTGTAGCTTGCAGACTTGGCAACGAGATGTCCACTCTCCAGAAGGTCCAGTGTCAACTTGGCGAACAGAAAACTACCATTCGCCAAAGAGAGCAGGTGCGTGGCGAACCGTGTTTGCGTAGCGGAACACGACGACTCAGCTTTCCCGTTAACAACGGCTGTAACATTAGCCTGTATCGCTGGACTTTGTGCGAGTCTAAAACCAATATAATCGGCCAAGTCTTTGCTAACATTGACACCAGACGTTTCGTTGTTCTTGTCAAGACATATCCTTGTGTAGGGGAGTTGCTTCGTACACTCGGATAGTTGACTTCGCACCGTGATGACGAGTTTCAGCCAGTTCGGGAAGTTTGGCGCATGACGACTAAGGAAGGAGGCTATCGTGTCGCCTCGGTCGGGTCTATGGTACTCGGCTTCGCACACAGCGTCGATCAGTATTATCTACAAAACAGGTTACACCAAACGTTGTTAACAATCAGTTGTACTTTACACGATACTTTAAACAAAATGAAATGTAATAGCGTACCATATTCGTTTCGGGTAATCGTCCAGCTTTACGCAAGCTGAAAAGGGGTTCGATGATGCCGCGAACTAGGGCAAGGTCTGGGTCAACGGTGCACTCCTTCTGCGACAGGGAACCCTGAAGGTGGGGCTCGGAGAGCAGGTACTCACGATATGCTGCTAGCTGGGGTGCCTGACAGAGCTGAGCGGCTAGGGAATGAATGAGGTCGGGTACAAGGCACGTGCAGTTGTTGTCTGCTTGGCAAAAGTGGTAAGCCACGACGTGGGATGCCAATTCACGTATCTGGAATAACGTGTATAAAGAGAATTGATCATTGATATGAATAATTGTACATATGTAACTATAATGAATAATTAGCTGACATGAAACAAAGAATTTACCTTTTCATTGGTTTGTTGAATATTGAGTCTCGCAGAGCCAGCGGCGATTTCCTGATCTGCCTCGAGCATCGGTAACCGAAGTTCGCGCTTGCGGCCAAAACAGCTGTGGTCGACGAGCTGTAGCACGAGGGCGGTTTTGCCGGTACCGGGCGAGCCCGATATCAACGCGCCTTGACTCGAACCCTCGACAATGTTTTTTAGCTCCTGTAACAACCAGTGCCGGCCGGTGAAGAGTGGATCGCTCTCGAGCAGTGGCACTTCGAAGAACAGTGGCTTCAGCATCAGCTGCTGCTGCTGCAGGAAACGAACTGCGAGCAAACGAATGAATTCGTTTAGTTTGGATATTCCGATTTCCATTGGATATAGTGCTTATTTATAGTAGCAATATAGAAGTTAATAAACTCCTCTCGAAAAATCATATATGTACAGTCATCTTTTTGCCATACTTTATTAACTAATCAATCAATTATTTCATATGAGGAAACTAATGTATATGACAACAAACTAACAAATCAATTATGTACGCTTTCTAATTAATATCGTTAATTTGTTTTTACAAAGTTACTGTTTTATTTTAAAAGTACATTGCATAAGTCGAAATCATTTCACGATATCTATATATGTGCAACTTTCTACAACATAATAATAAACAAAATTCTTTATTATCATTATTAGTTCGTTACCACGACATTAAAATATTCCGTGCATTTACCCCGGAACGCCGCGCTTACGTGGTCTGTATATATACAGGAAGGTGGGCAAGAAAAATATAGATTAGTTTACGAGACACCGTGGGCAGAAAAATGCAGCATTGTCTTTCGCTTCCATCGATTGCGTGACAAACGATTAATGCGCGGCAGTCGATAGCGTTGCGCAACGGTGGCGGGAAGTGCACAACCCATGATTTTAACTTCATACTCGCAAAAGTATAACCATAACGTCGCTTGTCAATTTTGTATATCAAAACGAGCGACGTAGAATGGCAGACGACTTGCGTTATATTAATAACAACAGCTCTGCCTGTCTCTCATCTGTCCTCGTTAATATCAGACGTTATAAACATCAAAATCACGAGTGTTTTTAAAAAGTCGCGTAACATCGCCGACGCGCTCTCGATTGCATAAAGGCGATGCAGAGTGCGCGAAATAAAAAACGATTACATATGCGCGCCTTGCTCGATCCCAATATTCGGACGTCAAAGAACGAGAGAGGGAGAGAGAGAGAGAGAGAGAAAGAGAGAGAGAGAGAGAGGTCCACTTTCACGACACTCGGGCGCGCGTCGAGAGAAACTTAAGACGATAATTTATCGTCGATGCTCTTAAATTGTAATTATACGACTACCGTAAATTAAAGCGGGCGAAAACAATTAGGAACGAGTTTTCGGGCACAACAGCCGCCGCCAAGTTACGCGATGGACGTATAGAAAGATTCGTCAGTGCTGCTGTTAAACTGCATCTTCTCACTTTTTCCCGAGTATATCAACGCGTCGGTTATCGTACAAATTTTCCGCGCGAACGAAGAGCATATAAGTACTTGCGAAAATATATGATATTGTCGTATTGCGCGAGTATACGTGCTTGTCGTCTCTCTTAGCCGCGCGATCTCGTTCCGTAATTTTCGTAACATTACGATGGCCAGCGACTTCTCTCTTGTTTTTTATTTTCATCTTAATTTAAATTTTAAGTATCGTGTACCGCCCCAGCTGAAATTGCCCGATTTCGGGCCAGGCGAATTAAACGACGCTTTCTCGTGCTTTTTTCCGCTGGGCAATCACACACATATATATATATATATAGATATACCTTTTGCGAATTATTATATGAATTAATTCGCATTGTAATTATGAAAATTAATAAAGCAATAATAATGTGCATACATTTTGAGAGAAGACGTGGGCTGAAGGGGAAAGAAAGGCTTTTAAAAACGAATAAAAATTAAGTACAGAAAAATTATGACATATATCAAAGACAATTTTCATCAAAACTTTTAAGAATCGTTAAATTATAAATATTATCAGTTAAGATTTCATAATAGTCATTTCATTGCTTATTCATCTTTTTACAATCGACGTACCGAAAATGTCTTTAACCCCTTAACTGGCAATGGATCATATATGTACAAGTTTTTATATTGTAAATATAAAAATGTTTTAAAAAATTAAAACAGGAAAAAAAATTTATCCGCAAAAAAAATCAAAATTTATGTTTTTAACCCCTCAGGGGTTCCGTATGCAAAAAATAACATTGGAAATGAAATCAGCGACCCTAAAAACCCTTATAGACAATAGTATTGTGTAACTAGTCTTATTATTTACGGCTACCAGTTTTGGCACGAAAAGTTATAAAAGTCGCACCAGTTAAGGGGTTAAAGCTTTAGCACCTTCAAAACTTCTACAACAGACCACTATTAAAAAAAACGAAAATATGAAACTCACTTTTCGAGTCGGCGATCGCGCCCTTGACGTTGGACGTCCTCGCGGACCGCCTGACGCACGTCCTGCGGTTGCGGAAACCGTGTTCGTCGATCTGGCCAGGCTGCGAAGTCGTTACGGAATGTCTCCGGGAGGTGATCGGGCTCGAGCTGCCATTGGATAAGCCTGAGACCGAGACGGACATCGACATGGACATGGACGTGGAAGCTGAAGTCGAGATTGACCCCAGGCTGCCCGCGCTGTCGCAATCTCGCGATTTCTTTCCCTTGCATTTGCCTGCGTACAGAAAATGTAACCATTATTCGTTTATTAAAGTATAAAGATTCACTCTAAAAATGATCGAAACATAAGAAAAAAAAATTCTTTTTTAACAAAGTCCATTCGTTTTAGTTGTCCAGGTGCAATATTCTCAAACTCATTTTTCAACGTTTATTTTCCAAGGTGGACACACTAAAATAAGTTATAGTCCCGGACTTTGCTTGGAGAAGATAGAGACGTAGGAGAAGAATGATCTTATCTCGGCCGGCGATATAATAAATTCAACTCAAAATACCCACGGGGCGAGTTATGATTTTTTGCTTATCTTTTACGTTCAGAGATAAAGGATAGTTTACTGCAGTGATTATAAATGCAAGAAAACCAAAGTGAAACTAAAGTTCTTTTTTATCGCTTCAGAATTTGTTTATGAAAAACACCTTTTCAAGGTGGGTGCACTAATTTTTCTTTTTATTTGTATTGTATAAGGTAAAGTAGTTTAAGTAAGAAGTTGTACAATGTATTTTGAAGAATTTTTTAAATATTAATATAAATATACATTATTAATCATAATTAATTGTATTTTATAAGTTAAAAATTAAATTATTCGAAAAATTATTAACACTAGTATAAATATTTATAAAATACAAAACTTAACATTGTGGGAATGTAAATTGTATTAACGGATGAAAGGGTTAGAGAAGGCGTGCATGCTAGATATAAAGATATTCCATGATGCCAGGGAAACACCAGAAGTAGGAAATGATGTTCATATAAATGGAGGGGATGTCCCCTCCTGTAGGTGCGAGAATTTTGACCTGCGTGCATCAGTCCATGACACACAATCCGAACAACTGTGCTGCGTAAGTTGCTGGCGCGACGAATACCTTCGCTATGTATACTGTGTAACTGATAGTCTATGTTTGTATTCTGATAGTCTACATATACTTGTTATTGATTTAAAACATTTTATATCACATATACTCAAATTCTCCTGTCAAAATCGTTTTCAAACGAATCTATCTTCCCAACCAATATAATATTTTTTAAAATTATTCTACATTTTAAAACTTTTAAGGACACGTACCTTTGGTCTTGAGCGGGCCGCGCAGAGCAGCGGCCACGACTTCCGCTTCGCTCGACGTCCCCGTGAGAGTCGACACGGGACTCGTGTTCGCCGAGGCATGAGCTCGCGCTTCGAGGCTCGCCAGACTACCGATTGACGCCGCAGCGACGTCGAGGTGATGCAGATGAGGCTGCGCCGAGGCTGGCCTCGAGTGCTGATGTTGTTGCTGTTGTTGCTTAGGCTGTGTCGTCGTCGTTGTCGGTAGCTCGGCACTCGCCGAGGTGCGCGGGTTACCCAGGAGCAAACCTAATCGCATGTAGAGGTCCGAGTTGCCGGAGCGACGACTGCTGCTCTTCGGCGGCAACGCGTCCTCCGTCAGGGGTTTCGTATGGGTTACGCCCTCATCGTCTGCAAGAAGAGAAATGATTGATTATTTTGTGATGCAAAAAAAGTTTAGTAGGATCTATAGTGAAAACGTTAATAAATGTTGATCGTTAGATTAAATTTTGTTTCATCGAATTACAAAGGAAGCTGATTCATATTGTCACTACAAAAGTTTATAATATGTGAAACGTACTACTCAGAACGTGGTCAAAATAGAGTTGTCACGGAACAAAGAACATTTTTAAGATGCACTAATAGTATATTAACATATACATATTAATGAAAAATAATAAAATGCTATATGTGTATATAAGTAGCGGGTATAACATATTAATCGGAAACATTATTCATTATATAATTAGCCGTTGATAGATACATCTAAATCATTATACAAAGTGTCCTACAAAAGGAGCTTTATTTTTCGAAAGTTATATCTCAGGCAAAGTAGTTCAATGAAGTAGCCAGCTACTATCTAATCTATATGGATTTCACTCACATAAAACACATATCATTACGACAAATGCAATACACAAATGAGAAAAGTAAAAAAAGAACTAATAAGAAAAATAAGAAAACTATGACAAACAAGTTTTGGAAAACATGCTAACAAAAACAATGCAATCACAAATTTTAGACATTAAAATTGTAAATAACCAAAACAAGAGGTAATGTTTATTAATTATAAGTTCTCATATAGAGAAAACATCACTCAAAGATCTACAAGAAAATCGAGGGCTTATCTACAACCAAAATTTCTCTCGCTAGGTCCAATATTCATTTCCGAGACCCATTCTCTACGAACAAATCCAGGCAAGCGCTGATGAACCAAGCTGTTCAGCACTGAAAGCGTTATAATGCAATTGAAAGAAAAACCGCACACTATATAGCTTTCGTTTCTATTACTCAACTCCATGCACGAACTTGCTCTATCTCTATTGCTTGATACACACACACACACACACACATACACACGCATGCACGAATCACGCGTAAAAACACGTGAGAACTTTAACGAGCGCCGATAATCGGCTCGGCTCGCGTCAACTCGAAAAAACTTCGTGCGTTAAAAAAAACAAAAGAAAAAAAAAATAAAATAAAGCGCCGGCAGCAGCGATTACGCGGAACGAAGGATACAACAGAGAGAAAGAGAGAGATAAAAAAAACTGAGAAACATCTCTGCGTGCGTCTTCTCCCTCCTTATATATCTTTTTTTTTTTTCACTCGTCGTGCACGCGACAAGGAGACTATATAGCAAGAGCGCATATACACACACGGCACGCGCACACACACACACACACACACACACACTCTACTGGGGATAAAACGTGTTCCTGCCTGGGAGTTTGTCGGACGCGTCGATAAGCTGATTGAGGCCGTCGCTCGTTGATCCCTGGCTACTGCTCCAGAGTGATCGGATCTTGCCGAGCACAAGGCCCGGCCACTGCGACTTTCCTTCCCAGGAAGCGGTCATCCAAGCTGCGCAAGCGCACGCGCAAAACGAGCAGAACAGGAATTTTTCTTTTACAATTTCGTATTATACGATGCCAAGTGATGCGTGTGTTCTTTTTTTTTGCTTGTTTGTATGTGTCTTATATTATGTTCCAAACGATTATTCGACAAGTCCGCATAGGGCAAGTGATATACTTTTATGTCCTATTTTGGATTGCGCTCGTTTCGAATTGACGCGAATCAAATTTGTGATACAAGGTTGAACATGTGTGAAATTTTTCAAGTGATTATTGAGTATAAATAGTTCCGTTGTTGAAATATTCAACTATCTTTTTATAATTGGCTACTTTTATAATTTGTAAAGAAATATGGACATTTTGTAATAGTTATAAACAACTTACCTGAAAGTGCTGAAGGATTGTCTGTCAGGTTGGGATCTGGTGGGGGCTGGACTTCGCGTTTGGATTGTCGACTGGAAGCAAACGGACTCCTCAAGGCTTTTGCATTCAGGAAGAACTTTTTTCGTTGCGTGGGAGGTGTTGGACAGCCTGCAACAAATTAAGATTAATTTTTGCTCGGTATATAGATATTTTGTATGAGAAAAAAGAATTGTTTCATATATTTACTTTGCGCCATTCCTTGATTTTTATGCTTTGTTCCCGAGGGGTCGGGAAGTAAGGGAGGTTTTCCTTTTAGGCATTTTTCGTCGTCGTTTATTTCCTTAAAAATAAAAAACAAAAGTATTTTTAACGCTATATTGACTATAAAAAGTAACGCTTTTTTGTAACAATTTTTAAAATCTAAACACAAAGTTATTTAGAGTAATTTAAAATTAAGAAAAAAAAAAACTATGTAAAAACTATGTAAATGTCCATCGAAATGACAGTTAAGCGAAAAAAACACTTAAACTTCACACATATAGATGTGCGAAATTTGATATGTAAATCTCTACTGTCCTGGCTGTATACATTATAGGATGATCCTGATCAGCATTCTCTGTCAATGGATTTACATCGAAAAGTAGCTCTTTCACTTTCACTTTTACCCGCTATAATCTCACAATAACAAAGATTCGATTCATTTTTATATCGCGCATTATCCACACTCCTATAAAATTTTTAAAACTTCAAGTATTTCTCATACATTTCTCATCTTTTCAGCAAATTAAAATTCAGTAATTTACGATCGGTTTTTCATAGCCTTTGCAAAGCTTAATACATACTACAACGCGCGACTTTTGCATACCATACACATATCAACAACAAATGCATAAATAAAAAAAATAAAAAATAATAAATTTACATTTTTATCTGAAATCCTTACCTGCGATCGCTGCGTAGGCGTGTATGCCCTAGCTACGAACTTATGCCTGGGCCTAGGACTACCGCAGAGCGAGTTGACAGCCGACGAGCTCTCGAGCCAGTCGAGGCAGTGATTGTTCGCGTTGAAGTAGTTGCCAGCTGCGTCGCGCAGACAGGTGAGATCCGGAGCAGTAGCCACGTTGTTCACCTCGTCTTCGATGTCGAAGCAGTCGAGGCGGCGCGATGATGCCTCCTGGGCGCACAGTGGGCATGCCTCGCTGCGGAAGAGACAGGAGTAGCAGCGCTCGTGGCCGCACGAGTCGATCAGCCTGCGCTTCTTGCCCTTGTCGAAGGGCATCTCGCAGGAGGGGCACGTCGAGCCCCCGTTGAGTGCACCCGTCGACTCCACCAGCGCGCGGATCTGAGCCAGATCTGCAATCATAAGATAACGAGAAGGTTGTAATTTTTTTTTAATATTCGAGAGAGTATAGGAACTATTATATAGGTATGTGTTGATATTTATGATTTTCTTTTATAGATGGATAACATTTATTCGTAAATAAATGACCAAAAATATTTATTTTTTAAATAATATTATAGATTTCAATAAGTAATTGTTGAAATCAATTTAAAAGATGAGATTCATGGTGTGATCAATAAATGATATATGCTTCAAAAAGCATTTAAATCTCTGACGGTTAATTTCAGTTTTTTTTTTTTTTTTTTTTTATAAATTAATACTTTTTTTATAGAGCTTCAGTAGGCTAGATAATAATAATGATGGGTTTTCAAAACTATTACTATCTGTATATTGAATAAAATAGGGTAATTTCGATTAATTTTTAACGCGTAATACTTAATATATTAGACAAAATATCTGTGGATTCCCGGAATAACCATATATCTGCACTTATCATGATTTCGAGAAAATCGAGTTTTTAGTTTCGCATCGGTGTTTGAATTTTTTTTTTTTTTTTGTTATTGAACTTATTAGTGATCATGTTTCAAAAATCGACGGTCACTTATATGGTTTTTCCAGACTCAATAGCACTTATAATATTGTTTTTCCATTAAGTAATAAGGATAAAAAAAATAAGGGAAAAGGGGAATAATGTTTTAAAATGTAAAAACAGAAGATAAAAAGATGATTGGATAAAATACTTGATAAATAATTCGTTTATCTAAAAATGTTTGTTTTGTTTGTTTGTATTGTCATTTATTAACGCTCTAGGAGTATATCCTCTTAAGCGCGGACTCATAAAATACATTGCATATTATAATTTAGAGTTATATATATAGTTTTTCCGGGAATTATTCTTAAAACAGGTGCAGTTACAGTGTATTTGCGAGAATTATTCTTAAAACAGGCGCAGTTATAATGTTTTTCTGGGAATTATTTTGAAAATATGGAGATATATGGTTATTCTGGGAAAATTTTTAAAAATGTGCTCTTAGTGTTTTTCCTTGTGCTTATGCGCGAAATTGAGTACATCTTATCAATTTCTGTTCTGATTACATGATAGAGGACTATTTAAAAATACAAAAATCCTATAAAATCGATTTCCAAAAATTTGTCACTTATATCGTTATTCCAGGAAGCCACAGATATAATTGCTTTATGAAGTTTCATAATAGTGAAAATTTCGTAATAATGAAAAACTTAAATTTCAAGGGTTTAGCCGTATAAAACAATTGCAACATATCTAAGAAATATTATTCCATAAATGCATTGCTGTGAATTGATTTAATATTACGTCAATTTTGGAAAAACAAAAATAAAAAAAAAATATATGAGTAAGATTTAGCGATATTATGTGTAAGAAAATATCAGTTTACGATTGTCATTACTTATTTCGATTAGAAATGTGCAACTCTAATTTACAGCTCCTAAACATAACATAAAATAATAAATTATCGAATGAAATTAGTGCAGAACACATGTAGCAATTATAAAATCTAACTCAATAAATATCATTCTCTTCCGATACCTTTACAACGCATTGATAATTACATAGGCTTTCAAACATTATTTAGAATTAAGATAAAAAAAAATGGTTCTGTAATTATTGAGTTACGTGAGAAATCGCTCGTCATGAAATCGCTCAGTAGCAGAAGCCTGCGCGCAAGCATGTATCTCTCGCAGCGCCGATTTCTAACCTCCAAACGGAGCGTTTCGCACTATTTAGTTCCTCCCTTCATTACCACTTCCCCTCTTATTCAGTCCTTACTTTTCGACTGAAAAAAGCCCCTAATTACCTCGGACTCTTCATATTGCAGACGGCACCCCTATTATCGGAATCAACACGCCCGGCAGGTTCCGCAAATACAATGGCCTCCGTTCTCGCCATCGCTCCGTAGCTCCGCTTCGTTTTCTGCACAACGCTCGAGCGCTGCGAGCGCTCGCGGCGTCGCCCCCCCCGCTGTCGAGTCGCGAACAAGGACAGACGAGGTCTCATTCTCTCAGTTCACGAACGGCCAGGCAAGGAGCGCACGCAACCTCTTATATATACCCCAGCGCTAGAATCCGCAAAATAGAAGCGGCGGTGAGTGAGAGAGAGAAGGGAGAGAGCGTGAACGCGCCATCGCTCCATCGCTCGTATTCTGCGCCGGCAGTTTTGGAATCGCTCGCCGGCGTGTGCCACGCTCAACGCTCTCGTGCATAGTGTGAAACGCGCGCGCGCGCGTCGCTTTCTCATCACCCATCGCTACTCCCACCAAAATCCAACGCCCGTCATAAGCACGCGCACACATACACACACCCCACCCACGCGAGTGCGCAATTATTATCGCTAATACGCAGGTTAATTTCGCACGATGGCGGCCGCGCTGCTGCAGCAGCATCAGCAGCAGCAGCAGCAGCAGCAACAGCAGCAGCAGCCACAACAACAGCAGCAATCGCAGCAGCAGCAGCAAACGGAAAGTGTCGGCGGCAGTGGCAGCAGCATCGTTGGTGGCGGCGGCGGCGGCGGCAGCAGCGGCGGTGTCGGCGGCCCAGTGTCGGTAGTATTGGTGCAACAGCAGCGCGCACGGCGTCGCCCGGCCCGGTATTCTCCAGAGCTAAGCGGCAGTGGAAACGCACAGCAGACCGCTGCGCAGCAGCAGTCGGACATGTGCCTAGGTGGGGAAATTTTGCAGCAGGAGCTCACCGCTGAACAGGAGGAGCAACTGCTACAGGGCGGACCCGAGGACGAAGAGCCCGAGCACCTGCGTAACGGCGTGGAAATGGCGCCTGCTAGTAATCGCAGAGGCAGGAGCAAGCAAAAGAGAAAGTATAATAAGAAGCGAAACACCGACGATGGCTCGGCCAAGAAACCAAGAGTCGCGAATGTCCTGCTCGAGAACGAAATGCTCATCGACGAGATCAGGATGCGCAAGGCCCTGTGGATGAGGACGCACGAGCAGCATCACTCCAGCCAGTTGACAGCTGTACTTTGGGAGGAAATTGCTAAGATCCTGGATACTACGCGTAAGTAGCTTTACTTTTTTGCTACGGTCATGCTGAAATGCAGAATGGACGACGACGGCTCAGGATAGCTGTATAGCAATATAACTTTTTTCGTTTTAAGCTTTAAGGTTATGTTAGGTTGGAAAAGTCGATCTTTGTTTTCGTTGCGAGAGAAGGTCTGCGTGAGAACAATGCGCTGTTATGACCGTAAAATTAGGTATACGGCGTATAATCTGTGCAGGTAGTATATTCCAACAGGCAACTCCCTATATTTATGGAGTATAAAAGAGGATGCGCTCAGTGGAGTGTGTGTTTGTTTTGATTGCTCGTGCGCGTTGTGTATTTAACGATTTCGACGCTGATAGGCGGAGGTGTGGAATGTATGAAAAATGGAGCGAAAATCATGCGCGTTGTCACGTGGTCGTCCATTACACGTGTTTATTATGACATAAACGTATGATTACGCTTATCTCCCTTTATTATTTTTTGTTTTACAACAAAAATGTTTTATTTTTAATTATTAAATACTATTACATTATCTTGGCAGTATTTATTATTCAGAAGCATAACTTTATGTAACTATTTTAGTTTTACATAATTTATCAGTTTTAAAGTCTTTAATATTTAAAATGGACTATTCAATGAGTTTCCGAAAAATGCACGTCCTCAGTTTTAAATACCAAATCAACTTCTTTCGTCCCCCTTTTAACTCGCGCAGCAGCACAGCTGATATATCCAATTCCTCCGTAGAATTGCATCACGTCTCTCACCGGCACACTACGAGAAAATTGCCTGGCGTCTCGTGCTTCACAATCATCTATACGCCGGGTTCTCTTAATCATCAATATCATTTGCAATTTGTTACCCCATCATGCCAAATCAGATAAATTGCAAACTCATCACCAATCTAAAAGCATTTTGATATTTTTAGAATTATAGATTAGTTTCGGCCTGACGACACAACAAACTTTATCGCTCTCTAACGTTCTCTTTTCTGCTTTATCGCCTCGGAATTGGTTCGCGAGTGATTCAGTACATACGAATATATCTGAGTTTTCTTGATTTTCTCCAGAGATCTCATCTTTGTTTTACAAAGTCTTTGCAAATTTATAAGCATGCACGTAACGCCTGATAACATCGTTGAGAACGTCAAGTTGCTCAAGTCTATTCTCTATCCCTCCTTATTTTAAAATTTCCCACGTTTAATGCGGCTACAATAATTTCTCATCCTACGAATTGTATTATTTAAGTACAGACTATTTTATTACAAATGTCAAAGCAAGAGGTTTTTTTATATCAAGAAATTATATGAAATCTTCATGCAATTTCCTTTCAATGCCGCTATTGCCATTTCCACGCATTTGTAGGCTCGCCATGGATTTCGCATCGATGTACGCAAAAACTATTGCGTTTGCACAATGCATACTTTTTTCGTCTGAAGCGAGTTCATCCATCTTTTAACGCTCATTTAAGCGCGCATTTATTTTTTTCTTTTGTTCCTTCCGGAGGTAAATGTACCGTGTCAAGAGGATGGGCAGCCGCCATACTAAATCATTTTTTTCGATCCACGGGTAGTTTAATTTGTGTAGGATCTTTTTAACCAAGCGGTAGGAAGAGCAATTAGGGTTCAGTTAGCATACGGGCGCGTATGATGGCGTTGATTAGAGCACGAGGGAAAAGTATATCTTGTTGAGGGTACTTTGTCTGTACATGCTAAAATTATTTAGAGTGTTAAAATAATTAAATTTAGAAAGTCAATGGAGAGGATAGCTTCCCTTTTCGTACAAATAATGTTTATAAGCGTTTCAAATATTTTTATTGAGAATACATTCCCTTGCATTTTTATATCGAATGATAAGATTAACTTTTATAATTTTTCTAACACTTTTAAGGTTTAGGAATTTTGTGCGTACAACACAAATAAAACTATATCTGAGTCCTTCGTGTACATAATTAATACAAAATTTTATGAGAATAAGTTTTAAAATGTAACGTTCTAAACATAACTTAATACAATATTATCAACTTTATTCGTAAAATTCTCTAATAAATTTGTTTTTTTTTTACAGAGGAAAATATACGTCGAAGATGGAAAAGTTTAAAGGATCACTATAGGCGAGAGCTTAAAAAGTCCATGACAGATGCCACTGCTCCACCCTCGGCATGGCCTTACTACAAAAAGATGCGTTTCATGAAAAGCCAAATGTTTGTGTCTTTACGACGGAAAAATGGAGAAGACCACCTTGAAATTCTCAGTGATGATGAAGAAGAATTAAATGGTCAATGGAGTGCACAGAGACCTCAAAAACAAGAGGGTGACTCTGATACTATGGATGATTATGAAATGGCAGAGTACAATCAATTGATTAAGTACGAGCAACATATGCAAGATATAGCTCAGGCAGGGATGGATGGTACTCAAGAAGAAGAGGAAGAAGAGGAAGAGGAAGAAGAGCAACAACAACAACAACAACAACAACAAGAAGGAGAGGAAGAAGAACAAATGCAAGAACAGGAGGAAATGTCTCCTATTCCCTCGTTGCAGGACCAGGAAGAACTTTTACAACAACAACAGGCTGAGTTGTCAGAGTTGTCAGATATGTCAACACTACAGCAGCAACCAGTTATATCAACTGATATGTCTACAATGACGACCATAGCCGAGATGGCTGGTATACCAACTGCAATAGTGACTACCACTGCAAGTTCTTTGAACAGTAGGTTCTCACATGCTGACTTGCAGCAGCGAACTTCAGATGCGGTCAATGCTATGAACAGATCTGGCACACTTTCAGCTATGCAGGAACCTAGCAACATGAACAACGATCTTGCCGAGATGGATGCGAGGCACTCGGCCCTGGAACAGCAGCGCGCCGAAATAAATGGTAGGCTAAGCGCAATCCAAAGAAACGCTGAGATGTCAGCAATTCAACAGAGAGCAAATATCACGGCCATGCACCAAAGAGCACAGTCCATAGCCATGCAACAAAGAGCAGAAATGCAGCAAAGAAATGGTGTCGTTGACAGTGGGATGGACAGCTCCAATGTTTCAGCAATTATTGGAGATGACAGAGGTGGCATTTCGGATGACTATCACTTTTTCATGAGTTTGATGCCTCATGTAAGAAATTTCACATCTCTACAGAAACTCAAAGTCAGAAATCGCATTCAACAAATCATTATTGAAGAAGCTACAAATTGTCAATATGACCCTCTTGGAAATTGTTGAAATTAGTGTGCGTATTTGTACGATGTGTTGATAAATAGATTTGTGTTTTTCAATTTAAAGGATATATGAATGCATAGTGTAAAAAGCATGTGTACACTGTCGAAAAGAATCTTAGAACCAAAGTTATGTGTATCATTCGCCAAATTGGATGTCTCGATTGTGATATATCATTTTCTTAAATTAGCAATCTGATAATTTAAAGAGTACATTTTCTGGTTCCTTATATATATATATAGCTTTACGAATGTATAATGTATAGTACGAATACACATATTGTTGTTGAAGACGTTAAATTCAATCAACTTATAAAAAATGTGAAGATCTTTAAGAATATATGATTGATTTAATAGTAAATTTAACAGAAGAACTATTTTCATGAAGTATTTTTATCAAATAGTATATACATATATAATAGATATGTATTCCTTTATAATGTTACTACAATACAACAATCAATAAACTGTATCTAAACGCAGAAAGTTATACAGTTTTTTAAAATTAAATTACGGACAAAAATACTCAAATTTTATCCAAAATGGCAAATGAAATCAAATAATCAATTCTTTTTAACAGTGAACAGATTTGGGTAATGCATAGTCTATTTTGTTAGTGCTTTAAAAGAGATGATGAAAAAGAAAGTTCCATGAAAAAGAAAAAGCTCAAGTAAAATTACAAATGTATGTGTTCGACGTTAAGTGTGCGAGCAATTTCAGTGAACGTGCAAAAACTATTCGATTTTCGCGCGAGACAAGCGATGAAGCTTCCGCTCTCTTATAACCGATTTTCTCCATTGGTTCCTTTTCGAAAATCGCCCACTGTAGCCGTTGTAGACTTTCTAATAAATCGTCGGCGCTTGTTCTTCTTCCTTGAGATCACGAGCTCGTAGATCATCGACGTCGCTCACCGAAAATTACACTGGGCTCGAGCGCGCGTGCCGAGAGCAATCTTGAAATATTGCCGATAAAACGTCCGGTTGATTTTCTTCGTGAGGAGAGCTCGATTCGTGCAAGATGTGGAGAGAGGGGCTTAGAAAGCGAGGTCGGAATAAAGAACAAAATGAATTGCCGACATGCGTTTTCGATGATTAGCTGAGCGCTTGCATGCTCTGCCCGAGAAGCGACAAGTGGAAGACAAACGAGCGGCAATGCGCTCATTTCGTATATAATACAAATGTTCTAAGATTGCGAATGACGGATGATCCGAAGTGCCGTAAGCGAGTATGCTGTATGTATGATGATGTGTGTGCACGGTGACGAATTTTCAACTTTTAAAATGAATATGAATTAGTTTAGTGAGTGAATGATTTTTGTTTATATTTCGAATGTTGAAAAAGTTATTGGTAAAGTTTTATATTTTTGTACATTGGCATAACGTATTAGATGCGATAAATCTGTTATACCCATACAGGTACAATTGTAATTAGTTTTTAATCATTTTATTAAAATTGAAATAAAATTAACTTTTATTTACCGACATTGATATAATAATTTAACAAATATTACTTGATTGGCTAAAATTTTGCATGTAAATAAAAATAATTAAAGATTAAATATTTTGAGATATAAATAAATATAATAAGTTGTATTTTCCGTATAGTAGTATAAGATCTGTCATTTAATTTTTTTCTATATTTCACGTAAGCGAAAAAATATTAAAAAGTAATTGAAAGCTTTTAGACTTTATAAAAAATATCGTTGTAATTCGCTTAATGAATATATCGCCCTGTACATTAAAATTCGTAGTACATAAGAATGTTACAAAAATAGTGTAAATAAGAATTTTTCGATATAGCATTAAATACATCATTATAATATTATCAAGTTGCATTTTTAGTACCTCTTAAACTATGATCATAGAAATATTCACCAAATTTATTAATGCAATATAATTTAGAGATCAATTTAGTTTTAAGATAACATGAGAAATCAATTAATCCATCACAATTCTATTAGTTATCTTTTGTTTAATAAATGATTGCATTAAAATGGAAATAAAACACGAGATTATTCTTACATGTAATGCTTTATATAGTAATGGAGTAATAATGTACCTGTTACAACGAGGAAAATCAATCATCATATGATTTTCTACTAGTGAAACAATGTACATGTTCGTATATACCACAACGCGTGCAATCACAGCATATACATTTACCGACGTTCAATAGTACCATGCCCACTTAACGAGATAATGACGTTGCACACGCGGTCTAATTTTACTTTCCTACACACATATACATGCGTGCTTCGCTGCTCCGAAGAAAGGAAAAACGAACAATGGCTCGCTCACAGCATGAGGAAAACAGAGAGAACGAACAGCCAGGGCAGCAGCAGCAAAGAGAGCCAAGGCATATATACTCACATATACTTGCGCGCAAACACAACAGGAGAAAAGCAATTAGGCGGCGAAGAAGAGGAGGAGGAGGAGGAGGAGGAGGAGGAAGACGAAGAAGCGATTCCGGTCTCGCTTGCTCCTGACCTTATCCGCGTATATGTGCACTCGGCGACGAGAGACGGGTTCACACGTCAGGTGCACCACAAGCAAGCTGCAGCACAAACAGCGACTGCTGCTGCTGCTGCTGCTCGCTTTTATATACCGTAAGAGCATTGGGTCAACGTACCTCGGCTGCGAGCGATTTTGCGAACGCATTTCCTTTTTTCCACGAACGTTCGTTTCTTTCCCTACGGTCTCCCTACATACATGCACCCATATGCATCGTATCACTCTTGTGAGCCTATATATATGTGTGTGTGTGCACGTGCGCGCGCGTGTACGTCTTTATGCTCAAAGCGTATAATTTTTAAGTACACGCGTACACGTTTCTTTCCGATCGTTCTGCGATACGGGCGTCCGCCTCCCAATGCCCTAATGTAACGGCGTTTTCGTCTCTTTCAATAATTTCTTATTTCTTTTTGCGCATATATATACCGGTGTATTATTACGTTAATGGATTATACGTTGCCGAATGTAAACCTCGCCTCCGTTTTCTGTACTCCCTGCGCGAAACGTATGGCATTTTTTTTTTTCATGCGTGCGAGCGAAATGTGATGTTAATGTGCCGTGTCGTGCATTTACCGTGAAGAAGAAACATCCTTTTGTTTTTCAGTGCCAAAACCAAGTTTCGTTCTTCATGTTACACAGAGATACAGTAATTGATTTTATAAAAAATAAAATTTCGAATACATAGATACAATTTTTGTTTTAATCATACCCGCTTCCAAGTGATTTCTATATATCCTTTCCTATTTTTAAAAGTTATTTAATAAAAGTCATGATAACTAGCGGTACCAATTTATCGAAAATTAAATATTATTTATCTACATTCTTTGAATAAATTACGAAAAATATACGGCGAAATTTAAAAAAAAAAAGTGGACCATCAGCAACTTAATTTATTCAGCTATGCAGTAAAGCCATTTTCTACTTAAGATTCGTATTAATGATCGGAGGGAGATATAAAATGAAAGTTTTAGCATGAAATTTTCAAATGTAAAAAACAAGATAAATGACTTTAGAACGGCATTTTCCTTCACATTTTCAATTATATAACTTTTATTCTTCTATACTCCTTACGTTTATTCCTTTAAAACCATGAACATAATTAAGCTCAAATATGTTTCAAGTAAACAGTACTTCTATTTCAATACTAATATCTGTGAAACTTCAGTAGTATTCGATTGCCGCGCACATCGTAATGAAGATTAAGCACTTAATGCCAGCGAAGAACTTACTCACATACATATACACTGTATGCAACGTAATTTCTCACATTTTCTTCCTATCATCGCGGTTTCTATATGAACGCGCGCGTATAGTCGTCACAACAGTGCCCATTCACCTCCTAGCAGCATCCCATGGCAATTATCGTTAAAAACCAACACTGTTATCTCTCGCGGTGCGCACACAAAAAGTTCTTAATTCCGACTTTCATTGTCGTCGTCGTCGGCGGCGGCGGCGGCGTCTGTGCGAGCACGCACATTCACCGATGATGAGCCCGAATTTAAAGGCATCCGCTGCGATTACAACGCGCGACCCGTTAGTCAATTAGCGAGGAGCGCTACTATCTCCCGTGACTTGCAGGTATAAGTAGACATCACACACACAGACACAGACACAGACAGATACACATACATATATAGCAAAACCGTATTACTCGCATTTACTTAAAGCACGCGCGCAATCTACAAATGCTAATCTACGATTTGCATTGGAAATTACAGTTTTAAGAATATATATTATACATGTAACGTTAAAGTCAAAAAGGCACCTGTCGGATATAGGTACGCACGTCAAGACGACGCTACACAGTTGTAATACGCCGTATATACGGAGTACGGTAAACAACGCGGCTAATTACCCAACAAAAAGCAAACACATACAAGTATATTTTCAGAAATTATCGTCAATAAAATTGTCGTTAACAGACTCGCGAGAACGCTAGCTTACGTGTTATATAGCCCGATGATACAGAAACCCGCGACGCGTAGCTCCCGCGGCGTAGTTATATAGACGCGAAAAAGTCACGACAAGCATCAGGTATAGTAGAGAGAGAGAGAGAGAGAGAGAGAGAGAGAGATAGAGCCTCGCGGTGGTATATATACAAAAAGTCGCGTAACCATGTGTGCGTGTGTATATACATGTATACGCATAGCGGGGCCGAACGGCCACCTGTCAGAGATCCCGTCCATCTCGCGTCTCTCCCATCAGGTGAGTTTCCGCTCGTCTCCTCCTCCTTCTCTCTCTCTCTCTCTACTTGCGCGCGATCCGCTTTCCACGCGACCCAAATCGAAAAAGTCGAGACTCTCTTGCACTCGCACGAGAGCCTCGCGGATGTATTATAAAACGTTCGCGATACTTGCGATGTAGTATATTATTGCGCTCGGGGCGTCGGCGTCGCGTTATGAGGGATATATAGAGAGAGAGAGAACGTCATTATCGTTATTATACACACGCATACATATACACAGGCGAGGCCGGCTACCTTGGTTACGCTCTCGCAATATATATCGCACATATATGTATGTGTGGGTAGTTATACATAAGATATTCAATTTGGAATGCGCTAGACACGCCGTCGTCAGTCTCCTTTTTAACCTACCCTCGATCTCTTCTCTGTTCATCACGAGGTGCATTATATATAGTTTATTAGCGAAGAGGAGCTTTTGTACTGTACATATAGCAGTGGGTATTTTGACAGACGAGAGTTATTGTATTATCTATCCACCCGCGCACGCGTGCACGAGAGTAACTAACTTATATACTAGTGTTCCCGTTATCCTGGCGTTACGGCTGTGAGCGAACGCGCGCGGTTTTTCAAAAGAGCGACGTTTTTATTGTTCTCGATGTTATCTACGCTTTACGCGAGGCGCGCGAGCGTCTCGATTTTTATCCTCCCTTCGTGTCCGTCGGTTGCGGAATGGATAGTTGTATACCGATATTATATACCCTCTCGTGGCGCGAGCCTCTTAATACTTTATATAAATATAAACTATGTTGCAGAGTTTACTGGTATCGGGACTGGAGAATCGCCTGGTAATTCGACCGTATACTTTATACTTTCTGAGATTAATAACATTAAGATTACAAGGCGACCCCATTTTTTTTATTCTCTCTCTCTCACTCTCTCTTCGTAATTCCTTACAAAATTCTTATCCCGCGTCCAAAGTCAATTAGCTGTGGCTTTTATTTTCATGATATGAGTATAACGAAAATTTCCCTACCTATACATACGCATTTCTAATAAGTAATGTCGCTCATTACAGCAAAGTATCGCTTATATACAAACCGTCAGTTACAGAAACGAGATCCATCTTATAACTGCGAGCTTGCGCGTACTGTATATTATACACGCACTCTTTTCCCTTATCGACGCATGCACTTTAATCACGCGAATTTATGAAACTCTATAATATTCGAAAAAAAAAAATAGTCTTCCCATGCGCACAGGAAGATCGTTAAGATGGTGTGTGTGTGTGTGTGTGTACGTCTGTATGAAACATCGAAGAGAAATCGTAACGTCTGGGTTAAATAAATTTAATTAAATAGGTGCATTAAACCATCCCGGGAGCGCAGGGAGATTTCCAGCGGGGAATGCACGGCGTAGAGCATCGGCACGCTCGTTTTAGCGGTTTCTCGATGAAACTTTTTTTTTCTCTCCCATCCTCCCATCGTCTAGTGAACGCGTACGTAAATTAATATTAGATCTAAATATATAAGCTCGCTTATGCGCGAGCATATAGAAGATAACGCGTATAATAAATAATCCACGGCGCGATATATAACTTATTGGCCTTTTCGGATTATATATGTTTAGATTGGGCTGTACTTAAGTAACGCGAGATGAAAGCAGCTAATTATTCAGAGAGCTTCGACGTATGAGTATTATTTTATGCACGATGTGCGGGATAAAACGCGATGATAGTATATATAATGTATAAATTGGATATAAGGCGCCAAAGAGAATTTCGAAGGTGAAAACGCCCGGCACGCAGGTGACAACTGTGAAATTTCGTTTCGAGGACCCGTCGACATTCCTTCCACGTAATTTGTACTCGACTTGTAATGTCGAAAATGGAAATAAGAGAAAAAAAATAACAACAACGACGACAAGGTTGATGGTCATGGGATTAAAATTTCATCGGGATTAAAATGTAGTTCAACGAGCGCCTGTTCAACTTATATTTATTTCGTCATATGTATATATTTGCATTCGCATTCTCAGCTTTTAACATGCTCGCGAGCACGCGTGACTTTCTAATGATTTTTCACGGCGAAACGCATTTTCGTGCCATTACAGCTTGATTAAAACATTATCTCGGAATTGAAGGTAGGAAAAAAACCGTTCGAAAGTAACATCAACCATCATTAAGTCTTTTTTACACTCATTCCACATATACATATACATACAAACTGTGTATACAACTCAATCTACCTCGTCCATTCAGCTACAGCAGCTTTCTACCAATTTTTCCAAACGACTCGTTACATTTCCATCTAAATCCACATATATATATTCACATAAGCAGGGCCTTCCGCTTCTCACCATCGCTCATCCCAACGGCACACCGAGCAATTACAAGCCATATACTCTCGGCTTATACACACGACTTTACAACAGCCGCGGCCCGTCCGAACCTTAGATCATCTTCACACCTCCGACTTATTCCGTTTTCCTCTCTCGTAATCCTCCTCGCACCGGCAACTCACGGATCTCCCTTTCCAACTTCACTACGCGTGACTTATCTCTCTGTCTTATCGAGAGAGAGAGAGAGAGAGCCGCTCTTGGTTATCTTACTGAGAGTTTAGCGGTGACTTCCCTCTCTCGCGCACCGATTTCTTTCGTAACTCGTAAAGAGAGCGAGAGACAGAGAGATAATAGTCGGCACATAGTTGCCTTGTATAATACGAATAGCGGAGAGCAACAGATTAGAACGGAGTTAGTAGATTTCTTTTTTCCCGCGCAAGCGCGATTTCCGAAGCGGCGATCGTCTAGATTAAGTCTAATTAATGATCGTATACGTAGGTGCGCTGCGCTCGTGTTGTTTGTCTTTTTTTCCCTATATATACCCGCCGTTTCGTTATTGCGTTGTAATCTGCACTATAAAGAAAAGAAGAACTATGGTCTTCTTTTTCAGAGCAAGCTCGATTGCTTTATACATGCGGGTTGCTTTGTACACTATACACCTGCAAGTATTCCGCGCGCTATACACATGCATTTATCCTCGTACAGCGTCTCTTTCTCTCTCTCTCTCTCTCCCTCTCAATTCCACTTGCAATGCGCGCGTGCAGTCTACGATTAATCACGGAAATCAGTGTTTCGTAATCCTCTGCATTTTCCTCGTCATTAAGAATACAAATGAAATCGTGCAGCTCGCATCATCATGAAATAAAAAAAAAGAAAACCTGACGAAACGTTCTCTATTCATTATAACGCTAAAATATTCGTTCTCACAACAAGTGGATTGTTAAAAGCTCTCCTCGCGTGTACAAAACTTTCAGCGCTTATATAAAACTCTTCTCAACTCGCGTATATGTAGCTTTAAATTAAAGAAAGAATAAACCTACATCCACGGACAGGCGGCCGATAAAAAAAGAGTCAAGTTCAAGCGCGCGCTCGCGCTGCACTTATAAACGAGAAAAAGCGTTGGACAGCAGCAGACGCCAGAGCGCGAAAGAAATCACGAAAGGTTTTATAGCGAAATTTATGACGCTCGCTCGGTATATGGGATGTATCGTGTATGTATATGTGTGTGCCTCTTGTCGAGAGAGAGAGAGAGAGAGAGAGAGAGAGAACGTATACGCCTCGTGATAAACGTGCGTGAGCTGCAATTGCTTGCACCTACGTTACGTGTTGCAAAGCCGCCAGCGGTTATCGTGCGCTCTATACGTAGCTAGAGTATAAGAGCACCGAAAAAAATTCCAGAGAGTATATATATGCGTCTGTATCTGTCTCGAGGCGACGCAGAGGAGATGAGGGTATATATATATATATATATACACATACACGCGCGGACATGATGCGAGTGGCGTTCGCGTGCGGCTAGTTATAGCGCTGAATTAATTGTCCCTTTTTACAAGCGCTGTTTACATTGGAATTTATTGGGGGGAGACGCAGTGGCGGCGGTGGCGGCACTACACTCTTGCAGTTAAATAATTCAGCGCCTATTATATACGTTTGTGGTTATGAGTATATTTTTAATGGAAAAAATTAATGCGTTTGTAGTATTATACGCACTGATTGAAGTAGTGACGAAACATGAGAGTATGTCATGTTTCTGTAATAGTTGCCCCGCAGGGTGTGTGTGTGTTGTCGGACAGCTTTACAGCTTCTTGTAATTATTGTACACAACGATATTAAAATCTAAAAATATCACATAATGTCCATTAAATATTAATTTCACGAATAGATAATAAATATTTAATAACTACTAAAATTTAATTGAATATGTCCCTAATTGGCATTGATGAAACATTACAAGCTAAATTTATCGTAAGTATATATACAATAAGCGCGACGCTGTGTCAAGAATATTTTGTCGCTATATAGAATTACTAACAAAAAATCACTGAAACCATCGTTATCTATAGCCCAGTAGCCGTTATCATTGAACACCAAGCACTTGACTACCGCAAGATCCCATTCACAAACGCGGATCATCCATGGCGACGACCTACAAAAAAAAAGGAAACAGAACGTGCGACAAGTCGAGATAATACATCACGCGTTCAATTCTCGTCCAAACAAATGCGATATTCTCAACTCTCTAATAATAAAGCCATCTCTCAAAGAAAGCGCGACATTGCGCGTCTCTATATATATACACAGGAAAAGAGAGGTATAGGAACAACAACACCACCAGCAGCACGTACACCTTGACAATCGTTCGTTTATTGCGGCAGTGAAACCAAGCGAGCCCTATACGCGCATATCTTCACGTCCGCTGTCTCTCACACGTCCTGCGATGCTTTCCCCTGTCGCGCTTGGCTCAGCTACTCTCAAACCCTCTCGCGCGAGCGTGCGATGTTACGCGCACGCGCACAGGCACCTTCGCCTGAAGATTACTTTCTCTTGTCCGAGACGCGCCGAATAACCGTTCATTACGCGCCTTACACGCTCCGAGAGCGAGAGAAAAGACACGCAACATCCATCCCCTTTCGGTCCATTAGTCTCTCTCTCTCTCGCTCTCACACTCTTCGCTTGCGAAACGCTACGCGCACAGGCTGGAAATCCGCTACGAGGATCCGATAATTGGCTGATAAGGGATAAGACGGATTTACGTTACTCCTACTGCTGTTGCTGCTGCGCCGCCACCGTCGCTGACGATTAAGCTCGTGTTATAGATAACGAAGAGTTTCGCAGCGTGGTGAGAGCGTAATGTATAGTAATGCGCGAATAATGGCGCTGTATATATAGCGTTTTCAATTATGCTGTCGCGCGATTAGAAAGGATTACGCTCGGCCACAACCGCTAAACGAGCAATGGTTAAGAGAAAAAAAGCGAGCTTTGTGCGTGACGCCGGGTTAACTGATACTCTCGCGGCTCGCTTGAGATTTTATTGTGGATAGACTACTCACCGCGCGTCGGAGAGATTTTCCCAGGCGGTTTTGTATATTGTGCTCGCGCGCGGGAAAGGCAATATATTTATGGATGGCGAGGAGAATTTCTTTATCGTATTATAGTCAATGGACAAAAATAGGTCACCCACTTTGTATTGTATCCGCGTTACTTTATATATATAGAGTCCTGGGGTAAAAGTGTTGCGCTGATCGTGAGTCGTTATTTTGATAAATAATATAAGAGCCGCGAGCGCGAAAATATAATATATAAGTGAAGCGTTACGTATGATGAAGGAACCCACGTCCAGAGTAATCAAACGTGATGTATTTATTCGAAAATATATACAGAGTTTCAATGATATTGCCTTTGAGAAAACACGCTGATACATATATAATAAAGCGATGTTTACGACGTATATTATTTTCGTTTACTCGCGATTAGAAGGATGAAATATGAGCCTATCGAAATTTATGCTAACCGCGCGGTTAAATCCTCAATCGAGCGCACGCGGGTTTCTAAAAATATCAGCGGTCGTTTAACCGCATGTTATATACACTCCCAAATGATTCGCTATATACACCGCCACCGTGTGCACATCATCAACCCGTAAGATCAACTTTTATTTTTTTCCCCTTTAACGAAGAAAAAACGCACACGGTACAACGCTAAATGCCGAACTCTCAGCCGAGATTTATGTCGTTTGGGTCGGATGTTAAAAATCCTTAATCAAACCAAAAAACCGTTGCCCGCTGCTGCCGCATATACTCGCCACAGCGACGAAGAGAGAGAAAAAGTAAAAAAAACACAACACGAACTCGAAACGCTTTTAAGACGATTTTTTTCTCTCACTTCTTACGCCGCTCCGCGCAGTGCACAGCATCCCGCTAATTTTAATTGATGTAGGTCGCGCGAAATAAGGCCGCTCGGTGGCAGTGGCCATAAAAAGTATATATACGCGCACGAGGATTCGCTCAAAATCCCATCAACGGCGTCGCAATATCCCGTGTTATGTGCGTCATACAGCAAGCGGTGTTGTATTATATACAGTGGATGATGGTTACATGTATACGCAAAGACGATTGTCAAGCGGATCCCCGAAAATGGCGAGTCGCCCGCGGAGTGTATTATCCAATTTGCCCGTGTTTTTATTTTAACCCAACCGCAAAGCAACACGAGAGATTGCCCACTGAAAGATTATCATCAATTTGCTCTGCGCAGCATCTGTGTATGTATATATATACACAAGACTGCAGGCCAATCTTGAATTCGCCCCGCTAATTAAATTCTTTGTACTTCGGTGAGATTTATATGTAGGGCGGACTTATATCGTCGGTGCGGCGGGCTTTTGAAAAAATTTTACAATTTCTTAATGGGAAACAGACGCATATATATATACCTACACGTGCACGTCCACAGTGCTTTCGTTGTACTCTGTACAAACGCTCGCTCTGGTTAATTAATTGCGTCCTGGCATCGTGCGGCAGTGATGTGGAATTAAAAGGGACGTTGTTTACAATGCCCGTTATAATTGTTTTATTGGCGACATATAAAATGGAGTAATTTTTTGTAATTACAATTAGGCCGCGCGTGGTGCACTTCCGCGTGTATGTTATATATATGTAATATGTGGAGCTTCGCTTTTGTGTGTATATCGAAAGGATGTCAACTGGCTAATTTGGCGAAATTATTACGATGACTTTGACAATCAACGCGCGGTCAGTCGAATACGAAGAAAAAGAAACTTTAGATCCTTGTACATGTACGTGGAGATTTATCCAGAATGATGTTATCGTGTTTGCTAAATAACGATTAACCTTTCCACTAACTGGATTTACTTCCTTTTATCAGTGAGAATGCTGATTCTTGAAACTATATATTTACCTTTTTTTTTGTACACCGAAACGTTTGCATGAAACTTTCATATATATTTATGACATTTCCTTCACAGACCAGCCATAAATTTAACAAAATGACAAGCCCATCCTTCGCGCAACAAACGAAAAAACTTATTCCTGTAAAATCCCCTCTGCTTCTCTCCTTGGATAGTTTTCGAAATTTCACAACGCCTTTGCAATGCAAACCCACTCGTACAGACGAGCTCTCGCGATATTTTCCAAGCGCGCATATATAGAAGCTCTTCCTCTATATAGAATCCTCTCAGTCTAACGGTATACACGACACAATTTTTACGTCTGTGCGTTCTCGCTCGTAAGTTAAAAATGAAAATTCACTTATAAATCATCATTTCGCTGCATCCATTACGCAAGTCGGCGCAAATATCGCGTATTATATACAGCAGAGTATAGTGTACCACAGGCGTATAATGCCACTACGTCTCTCGCCTCGTATAAATATAAATGGGTTAGCGTGCAGCTCTCCTCTCTCTCTCTCTCTCTCTCTCTCTCTCTCACTCTCTTAAAACCGCATAGAAAATAGCTCTGTCTCTGCACAGAGTTCGGTGGTCGTGTCCCAAGCATGCACCACCACCGCGCATACCGAAACAAAGGCGCACGCGAAAAAGCGAGCCTTCGTGGTATAGAAACGCATCATCCGGCGCTCCTTGGAGTTAACGAACTTGCGGTCCAAGAGAGAGAGAGAACGAGCATAGAAGCGAATCCCTGCGTGTGCGTGCGCGTGCGAAGATGAAGAGGCAGGGATATAAACCGGGCGGGAAAGGCGAGAGTCTGGCACGAGATGCGAACGAAAGAGGAGAATCGAGAAGCAGTACGCGCAGCAGTAGAAGAAGAAGAAGACGACGACAACGAAGGAGAAGAAGAAGGCCTGGGATCGACTTGGCGGGCTTCTCGGAACGGCGGGAGGGAAGAAGGGAGGGAGGGAGGGAGAAAGAGAGAAAGAGTATGCCTCGGGACCGGTAGGACTGGTGCCCCGATATCCTTCTCCCTCCTGCGCTCTGAGCGCAGCACAGGTACACGCGCGGCGACCAGGCGCTCCCTAAACGTAACACTATACACGAGCGCGTACAATGCACTTGCCGCGAGGCAGAGACAGAGACAGAGACAGAGACAGAGAGAGAGACAGAGAGAGAGAGAGAGAGAGAGAGAGAGAGAGAGAGAGAGAGAGAGAGAGAGAGAGAGA
>JAYJLV010000011.1:13753143-13763369 GCA_036873485.1 Torymus texanus
TATATATGTACGACGCATAACAAATGTGACCATAAACAAATTAATTGTCAGGCGAAAACAAATTGTATTTTTCAAACGTGAGAACCGCCTCGATGACTTATTCACACATGGTAGTTCATAAATAACGCCGATTGGCAAAGGATTAACCTATCCAAATAACCGCGGAAAGGCTTTAAATAACGAAAAAAATTTTTTCGACCAATTAACACCTTCGGGTATAATAAAACTCGGGTATCTGTACCGCACTGTATACGAGCGCATACGGTTTTCTCACGTTAAAGCAAAATAAACTCGCAGTCACATAAATTCCGGACTCTGCGTACAACACGGAGCACGATCTGTTTCTTCCGAAAACTAAAATTTGAAGTTAATGGGCCTCTGCATAAACAATCACGATCATTAACGACTTTTTCACTTTTCCTTAATGACCCTTAGAAAAAGACGGATTAGACTAATCTCTTCGTCTATAAAAGTACTACCCGTTTCCGTTTAGATGAGTATATACTCGGTTTTTATATATAAATCTGTACATAAAGAATTTTTCGTCACACGAATCCATAATGTAATTAAAGTTATGAGTATTTTTATGAAAGGGCTTTTTAAGTCTTTTAAATTAGTGAAGTACGCAGAACGGAGCTTAACAAAAATAGAGCGAATAAAACTACGCCCATTAGTGTTCTAAAATACAGCATGTACTACGTGCACGCGTATGAAATATATAATATATTTACTATTACTGCTAAATTCAAATTTATCACTGTTTTCTTCTTATTTATATATTAAGATACACTTCTGTTGTTAATTAAGTATAAAAATACATATGTCGAACCTCTAAAAATAAACTATTAAAAAACTACAAATTGATTTACGAACACGACATTTACAAACCGCACAAAACAAATCGAAATCCTACAGAAATTCTATTTCCGTATTGATTTCATTTCTATCAAACTTCGTTAGAACTCCCCCTTGAAAGTATGTCGCTCTCAGTCTGTGCTTCTATTATACGCCTACATCTACACTGTCTCGCACTGGGGCATTTCCAAAATTAAGCTATGCCGAATCGTTTTATTTTTACCGGTATAAGCGTCGCAAGAGATGTGTGTATGTGTACCCGTATCCACCGATAAATATCCCATAGCGCAAGCCCTCGCACCCGAAAAGCATTAAATCGATCTTCTATCCGAGCACAAATCGAATGGGAAATCCTACTGGATAAATAGGCCGATATCTTAGTGAGACGTAATTAACACCAAGGCAATAAAGTGAACTTTAGGTGACGGGTTCAGCATACATTTTTAACTTTGTTTTTAGAAATGGTACAACTATATACAGGAGATGTTTTTTCAATGTGTCTTTTATTTTTATTAATATTTAAATGGAAAACGTCCTAGTAATTTTTAATTTAAAAAAGTTACTGAGATCGGCTATCAGAAAAGAAAAATAATTTCAAGAGCTAGAATTTTTAGAAAATATAAGTGTGATTGACTGAATTTTATAAATAAATTACACGCTTATACCAGACATTAAAATTACAATTACAGTAATCTTAAGAGAAAATTTTCTAAGAACTAGTTAATTTCCATATGTGATTCACGAAAAATCATACTTAATCTGTGCCACATTCGCAGTCATTGTGCATGTTGCATACTAATAAAAATCATTATAAGGTCTCATAATCTTCCAAGAAATTACGTAGCTAACCATTTATCTAAAACACCTATCGTACAAAATATTATATAAAATTTATTGGATTAACTCATAGCAAAAAATATAGCAAACTTAAAAAACAGCAGTTAAAAAAACCCATCCTTCTTGCAAAAAAAACAACAGCCATCCAGAAATATCTCCCCTCCGAAAATCCGCGCGGCCCATTTAAAAAAGCTCAAGGTCCCGCTGACGTGTGCGTGCGTACTCCCGTCTGCCGCTGCAGAAATCCGTTTTGGCGCCTCGACCCCGACCGTTCGCGGGGGGTCTTCTTTCTCTCTCTTTCTTCATCTCCGCAAGTTCGTCAACTGCACTCGCATGCGCGCGCCTGCATATATATAGAGTTGAACGAACTCCCGACTTTGGCCGAGGGGGAATTCCTCGGGGGTGATTCCTCGTAATGTCTCTTTAATAATAAAAAGAGAGCAGCTCACACTCTCTCCCTTCTCTCGTCATTTTCTAAACATGCCTACAGCCGCGCGCGCGCGCGTGCAGCACGCGCTGACGCGTCCTCCGTCACGTCTCTCTCTCTCTCTCTCTCTTTCTCTCGGTGTATCTGCATGTCTTTTCCGTTTAGGATTACCGCGAGGGAGAGAGAAGTGAGGGGGGCAAAAAAGAGCTCTCGTTTCCTCTCGGATTTTCAACTCCTTATCCGAGAGCATCGCCGATACGTCTCGTGTATGGTTGATGGCGAGGTGGTGATGGTTTTTTGGTGGATAGAGAGATAGAACATGGGGAGGTGGTTTTTCCGTGTTTTTCTAGCTGTCTGCTCGTCTCTCTCTGACTTTTTAGAGATAATATTTTATTCTTTTTTATGTTCACATTTAATGTAACGAGTTTTTTTCGTAAGAGGCGTCAGTTCATAAAGTACTTTTTTGGTGCTTTTTAATGAGGAGAATATTAGGATTGTTTTATTTTTGATAAACTAAAAATAAAATAGAAAATTTATATTTCTAAATAATGATTAATAAATAATTATTGGAATGGCAGTTTTCAGTGATGGTTAGTGTAAAGATGTTTTACTAAATTTTGTCAGAACAAAAAAAAACATTATATCGGATTTTCATTTTAATCTATATTATCTGATAAGTAGATTTATGCGTCTTGTTAATGGAATTAAACGAGTGCGAAATAAGTTGTCCTCAGAGTATCATAAACATGTACATTGCAAACATGGTAAGTTATTTTTCGAAAAAATTCAAATAACCATAACAATTAAACTTTCAATAAACATGCATATAATATATATATATCAGTAAATTTAAATATTTGTTTGAAGTTATAAAAAAAAGAAAAGAAAAAGGCAAAAGATAAAAATATAGATAAAACGACTCCAAGCAGTTTCAACGTAAATAGTCCCGGAGCTCCGCTGCAACTAACATATTCTTTTAAAATTAGCTAATTACACCAGAGAGCCTCATATTTTTCCGCTCCCCCACGAACCAAATTGCCCACCACGCCCTCGGACTAAAAGCTCTCCCCCTCTCTCTCCCCCACGTTTCATAAAATATTGTGCCCACTTCAATACGCACTTCTGCTCTTTCACGCTCCGATTTAATGTCGCACCTACTGTAGACTCGACTAAATTTATATATCTATCTATCCTCGATCTCTCTGCATCTTTCTCTCTCGCTCTCTTTCCAAAAGAGTATATAGGGAAAGCGTGACGGAGGAACAAGAGGAAGAGGCTTTTCTGTCTCTCTCTCTCTCTCTCTATCTCTCTCTCTCGCGCAAGAGAGCGAGACGGAGACAGTAGGGAGCTAAATGATGTTTGCAAAGGGTGCAGCGTGCATCGCACGCCCGACGAGTGACTGGTGGCTGCTGCTCTGCTTCTGCTGCCGGCGCATCGAGGATAAAAATAGCGCAAGGAACACGCGCTGCAGCCGTGAGGGATTTAAGGTCCGCCGCCGGTGCGCGGGGGATTCTCTTGCTGTCGCTCTCCCCACTTCCGGCGGAGATTCCAAAGCGCACGCGCGCGATTAAGGGGCCGATTTGTCGGGGCGACTTATCGGTGAGATTCGATCGTGACTATATGAACCGGGGTGACTGAACTGTATCTTGGGTGTTAAGTGGAGGACAGGAGTACTGTCGGGGCGGGGAATTATGATGAGTGCGGCTTGTTTTAAGTGGATCGCTACCGGTGTCATACTTTCTCCTCGGGGTGAATGAGCTTTTACGGATTTTTTTTTTGGAGTGAGATGGATTTATTTATTTTAGATTTCGAGTTTATGACCTATACGTGCGTTATTTGGTACGATTGGTCGCAGCAATGAGATCTTTTTACGGTCGAATTAGGGATTTTTTACGTATTTGGACAGTACCATTTGTTTTCGATCGTAAAAGTTCAGAATCTTTTTGACTGTAACTCTGTGGCAAGGTGGAGCAGCAGTTTTTATTGTCACGATTCAAAGCACTCCAGTGGTTTTTTTACCTCAAACGAAATACGAACCCTAATGTATTTTCAAAGGGGTGGTTAAAGATTGGAAAAATATTTGGGTAGAGAATTTTTTACTGCCGTGAGTTGTTATTTTTATCCTTATGCAAGCGATTGCAGTTAAATAACGATAAAAAATATAATATATGTATTTTTTCCTCGAGTTAAATTTTACAAATCTTGCAACGAAATCGAATACAATCATACGAATAAGCCTTTTTACTTTAATTGCGCTTTTTAAATTACACGATGACCAAAAACGGCGCAACAATATATACATTTTTCAAAAATATCCATAAATCAATTATTAAAGATAATGATGAAAAATTCACGGTTCGACGAGAATTGACTTTCGTATGACACGCGGTAACGTATAAAGACTGTGAAAGCATATAATTCGAGCGTACTGTTGTCGTTACGACACACAATAATTGATGCATCAAAAAAATTAAATAAATTAAACAGTGTATAAATCACATCGCGTGAAAGTAAAATATTTAAATCACATTCGCACGGTAATTAATTTTGTTTATTCATGCGTGATAGCATATTAATATACGAATTCCACAATTAAAACCATATTCAATCTCTCATAAAATTTAACAATTTTACAAACAATATGTACATCAAAGCTATATACCCACAAAACTCTCCACTTACCAACAATTAAACTCTCGATATACGTCGAGAAATGTTAATGAACACGTCAAACGCTCGTTCTTACCATACTAAAAGCATTCACTCGTCGCGCTCGATTTGGCCGCGAAGCTACGCCGTAGCCAAAAACCTCCACGGGACGATTAGAAAGTGCGTAACGACGCGTACAAGCCGCCTGGCAGACGATGCGCCTATTTGTTTCCGCAACTTATAGCATGCACGCCGTGCATGCGACGACAGCGTGTATAGGTATCAAAGGCGTTTTCCTTGGCCGAGCTCCCACGCATCTTTTGCAGCTGTCGCTGCACGCTTATATACATATACTTGTATACTTTATGTCCGTGGCTCGATGTCGCGCCTCTCTGGCTTAATAATCGCAACGTCGAGCGCTCGGTGGAAGTATTATACTACAGTGGCCAAGTGGAGAACTGGCCGCGTGCGCAAACGGGAGAGCTTTACGAGCTTGCGGCCGGTATGTGTTTATTTATTGAAACCTTGTGTTGTGACTTTGACCGTTTACATACTAATCTCTATACAGATGCTGAAATTCTAACCGATATTTTATGCTAACATTTTCATTCGTTCTATTTGAAGTGAAAAAATCCTGGTTTTTCATGGGAACTTCTAATTCACCGACTCAGCGGTTATTGAAAACAGAAGTAGTTAAAACAATTACGTTCACACGAAACACTTCCTAAGTGCAAGCTAAGCAAAACTATTCTAAAATCGTCGACGCCACAGACTCTTACTATACGGTGCTCGTTAAGCTTCGCGTAAGTTTTGAATTCCAAAGTGCGCGCGTGTACACGCGCATCGCGACGGAATGTCGATTGACTCCGCCACGACCCGTGGAGACAAAATATTATCAACCTTGTATGTAAGAAAAAAAAACAATGCGAGAGAGCCGGTAAAAGCCGGGCTATATTGCAATTACTCACCGGGAGGAGTAGCTTTCAAAGCTTAAAATACACTCTTTCTTCTGTGGGCGCTGGCGATGATGAGTCGTAGGCGCGCACTGTCTCCTCGCACGCCGTTTTTATCCCTTGACTGCTTCACGCTTTAACGATGCACACCACACGATACACGACCGAATGCTGCTTCTTTTAATATACAACTTGCAATGTACATTCGATTTCAACCGTGTCTATATGTTTAATTAAAACTATATCAAATAAATTATTTCCATATATATATACGTATATATATTAGCTCTATGTACTTTGAATAACGCTAAAATAAATAATTGACCGAAGCTTTAAATAGGAATAAATAAGTACGAATGTGCGGAAACCAGTGAATGTGATTAAATAAATAAATTATACGTAGGAACGACGTGTATAATAGGTACTTGTACCCGCGGCGGACCGCTACAATGGCGCGCGGGAGATTCAAACGTACGCGCGCGCGTGACTTTCGGTTACGACGGCACGCGCGTGCCGTCTCTCACGCGGGGCGACGACCGAATGGAGCTTCTCTTTCCCTCTCGGGCTCGTCGTAGTCGTCGACGTCGCGACGACGCGAGCGCGAGGGCAACTGTACCCGATGCTGCATCCGCCGACTTCTCATACGCTCTCTCTCTCTCTATGCAGTCGGCGCGCCCCTCCGAAATCCTCCTTTTCGGACGTTTCACAGCTCGTTTTTGCTTTTCAGTCGGGCTATGAGTTCGGGTTTTCCCGGTTCTTCCTGTGTCGCGCGACTATGTGTGTGTATATATGTATATAAGTACCTGGAAGAGAGATGCGCGCAAACGACGTACAATGGTACGGAGAGATGATTTATGTGTTGTTTAGGGAGAGACATGAGTATTGTTCCTGAAGTAGGTATTTAACTGAGGGGGATTCGATCTTTTTTGAGGATACTTGCCAGCCGGTACGTTAATGGGTTGATAAGTAAAGGGTTAGCTATATTTGGGGCACGTGGCGTTTTTTTTTTAAAGGTACCAAATTGTCGAAATGAATTTATTGCTTTCCATGATTTCTTACTACGATTTATTATTGTACTAAATCAGTGATGTCTTCATGGGTAAAAGTTGTAGCTGAGTTGTAATTTTATGAATTTTTAATACTTTTATCATTCACTTACAAGTAAATGGTAATTTAAAAATTCATTTCAATCTACATGAAAAAATGTAATGTTATAAAATTGTTATCACAGCTTTATATTATATTGAAATAATAAAAAAATACCAACTTATTGTAAAATCTATATACAAAAGTATGTAGAAGATTGGAGAGGACACAGTCGATTCTTCTTATTGTCTTTACTAATGAGTGAATTTCCTCTGAATTCCTTGCGTATAAAGTACGGTGAAATATCTATTCTTAGAATAAGTTGAAGGAATTTACGGCTAAGATATAATTACTAAAATTAAACTTAAAATATTTATCAGATTCTCGGTATGAACGTTTTATATGTATTCAATAAAAGTTTTATCGGTAATTAAAAATTCCCAACCTATTGTATTACACCTTATAATGTCGTAATTCAATTGTCAGTGCATTAAATATATTCTTCGTTTATGTAATTAAATAAACTATAATCTACTATCTACAGATTCAAAGTTAGTCATAATTTATTTAATAGGCACAGACAATTTCGTAGTATCTAATTCAGTGATTTATTAAAGTTCAATGTTTTATAAATATAGGTACAATTTTCAAATTTGTACGGAAATTCACAATAATTTTTGTTTTATAAGAATTTAAAAATCATCGACTAGAATATTTAAACCAAATGATATTGGCACTCTCGACCTAATGACAAATTTTTAGACTACTGAAAAATGATTAAAAAAAACAACTAAATCATAAAAACATTTTTAAAAAACAAGATAACGAAAATCGAAGCGATGATAAGATAAGTTAAAAATGTAAACTTAGGCTCCTTCTTTAATATGAACAATCTAAATTCGACTGAAACAAGTTCATTCCTGCACATATAACTATATCGCGCGACGGCACGGCGGGGGGAAACGCCGACTTTTTTTACTCGCGCACGAGCGCGCTTTGCTTTTCCCCCTTCCAAAGCTCGTCCCCTTGACGCGTATCCGGCGCGAAAGATCTTCCGGCTTCGAACATTTTTTTTTTTTATTCTCTCGTTCTAACTCGCGCGCGCCCGCGCGCTTACACCCGGACTTTTTTTTACACTGTTTTACGCCTGAATATGATTTTTTCGAGGCAAATTTCTCGGTGCGCCCGATGGCATTTGTAACATTACGAAAATCACTTCCATCTGGTTGATGAACTCCAGAGATATTCTCTTCGCTTTTTATCATAATTCCCTGCGCGCTTTATAAGTGTACAATGAAAAATGTCGTTTTTTCAAATCAATTTATTCAAATTTTTTTTGGATTAGAGAAGCTCATGTTAGTAGAAGGATATAGAATAATAATTGATTTCAAAATTTTGATAAAAAGAATTTAAAAAGTTTAGTAATAGTTAGTAGAATAAAAAAATAAAAAAATTTAATGAACCATTGTCATTGTCACCCCCATTACGAAATTGACTTTCTATATGCTAGAAATTCAGCTTCGTAATGTGTATGACGTTCCTTACTATCCAAACACTCCTTCGTCCCCGTTTATCCAATTTTCCGGCAAAGCCATCATCTTGGAATAAACGTGGACTTTAACCTTCTACTATAAAAAAAAAAAAAATTCCAAAAGCTCAATTCATTTACAGAGTAATAATCCCATTTTGCGCTATAATAATCATTGTACTGTAGTATATAGAAGTATGTTTTTGAATAATAGAATGTAATCCAGTGTTGTTGATTTAAGCAATGCGAGTAAACTGGAGTATTGCAAATCTGATGGCGTATAAACAGCGATTGCTGCCCTAAGCAAATTAGTTTTCCATTGCGGAAAACGACTGTGGTGCTGACTAAATAAATCTTTATAGTTGAGCAGAGGATAAGTACATATCGGTTTCTAAACGGCGCTAGTCCGAGTTTAACTGAAGTGCATGTTTATGAAGTTTTGTTTATTCTTGTAGACTGAACCCCAGGCACCATATTTATCGGTAGTCTGTTTGGTAGAACTTGGATTATGCGAAACAGTCGCAGCTGCGCTGTCTTTATCTTTCCTGTTGAAAAAATACATTTTATTAATAATATATAAAATACAACTAAATAAATCTGAAGTGTATCAACATGATGAATTTAAGTAAATAAATATTATAATCACTCAGTTAAACAAATAACACTTATCGATATTTTTAAACCTAAATTATGTTATTGTACCCTTTATATTCAATAATTATACTATTGGAGACAATACGAAAATATATTTACTTTGTGCTCTGGAACGCAACTCCTTTGGCAGAGAGGGCGGTGGAACATAATCTTTCCTGCACCATTTTGGTTGAGTTTTGTTGTTCGTTGGTATTAAAAATGAATTTAACGAGTTCTGGATAACAAGGAACGTTCCTTGTGACGATGACAATGGTTCAAAAGCAGCCTAATTTCTTGTTGAGTTAAAAATTTCGTTGTCTCAACTTTGATTATACCACTGCGAAGGCTGCCACCGCAGATGTAATTGAAGATGTCTAGAAACTGGAGAAAAAAGCTTTCTATTAATTTTTCATACTTGCTTAAAGTAATAATATAATTTTAGAGTGCTAAATTCTAAATGAATTATTTACTTTTATTTCATTAATCATTTATTAATTATTTTAATAGTCGAAAGTGTTACAAAATTAAATTCAACTATATGAAATACCTATTATTTTTAACTTTTGTGTAATTTATCTATGTATCTAACCTATTCCCAGGAATATTTTATTTAATTTAAACATTATTAACTGCTATATCTATTTTGATAACCATTCTATTCGAAACAAAAGCACATCCCTTTCGGGAAATGGCGAGATTTCAATTGTACTTTGAGAACCGATTTCTGGAATCTAAAAATTAAGTCCAGTGTTCGTAATACCACTTAATATACCTAATGATCAACGTTGATTTCAAATGTGTTTTCATTATAAAAGTAGAGAAAAAAAAGAATTTAAGCTTTGTTTCTTTAAAAAAATATAATTCTTTAGAAAATTATAAGCATTAAAGTTATTGTAAATATGTAGTTAGAAAAGAATAAAGCTTAAATTGTATCTTTTTCTGTTTACTTTTACAATTTATGTTTTGTCGTAGTCAAAGGGACAGTGAGACATCATTTTTTAATCAAATGAAGTATGTTTCAGATTGAATAATCTATATATATTGAAAAAAGGCTGTATAGATTGAATTATGAATACTGGCCTTCATTTTTAAATATTAAAAATCGATTCTTAAAATCCAGTTGAAATCCGATTCTCGCAAAGGGTATGCACTTTCATTGCTAACATTAACCCGATAATACAAAGAAAAATTTCAAGATGACACATGTATTTTATTATGTAAAATATTATAAATAAAAACATTCTATCCTGTTCATGTA
>JAYJLV010000011.1:13794516-13821916 GCA_036873485.1 Torymus texanus
CTCCTGCTCTCTCTTTCTCTCACTCTTTCTCTGCCTCTCTCTCTCTGTCTCTCTCTTCCCGCGATATTTTTTCGCGAATAAAAAGGAACCGCACGCTTTGTGTGCGGTCGACTGCGCCGCCGCCGCATTAGCGCTCGGGCTTGTGACTCTTTTGTTTATTCTTTCTTTCTCTCCCCCACGACTACTAGGCTCCCTTCGCTCCGCTCGTCTCTCATTACGATGATAAGCAGTTAGTAGAGAGAGAAGGAGAGAGGAGGGAGACGCGAGTGCGCGCAGCTTTCTTTAGGAGCATTGTTCGATTTTTCGAGTTCGGCGCGCGTGCATGTGAGCGCGGGAGGAAGGGAGGGAGGGAGAGAGAAAAAGAGAGACAAAAGCGCACAGCGACTCCTTCAGACGTTACGGTCATTTGGAGCCTTAATTTGGTTTGAAAGAGGAGGACAAGAGAACCGTTGAGTGCGGCGACCTTCGCTCGTTTTTCGGGCTTGTACACATAGCGGGAACTTGGAATTTTTAAATTAAATAAACGTTTCTGATTGTCTCCGCCTGCCAAATAAGTTACGCGCTATTAACGCGCTATAAAAGCCTACAATTACGATCAATCTTATAAAAAGAAAGGTTTAATCGCTGGGATCAGAAGCTGATGCTCCTCATCCAGTCTTTATTAAAAACGAGAGAGAAGAGAAGAATCTGGAAACAAACGGCGTCGATTAACTCATCTGCTGGCGAACGGAAATCGAAAAGGACATCGCCAGCAGCAGCACGCGAGACCGTCAGAGAGATAGAAAAAAAAAGATCGTTTAATTTCGCGCCTTGGCCTACATACACCGCAATCCGCTGTGATAATCGCGCGCCAGTAGCAACGCGAGCCCTCAGGGGAATCGCGAGAGAACGAATCACGCGCTTGTGCCAAACCACAATACCTCTCTATATATATATATATTCGTACATATACGTACAGATAATACTTTGAACGCTTGTTGGTACACTATATAACAGCGTTAATTCGTCGGCCTCGTATAATATATAAAAATCGCGCGCGCTTCGGAAGCCGGAAGATCTCAGCGTCGCGCAGTATATACTCACGCGCTTACGTATTAGCATAAGTCGAAGGACCGTGATGGACGTTCGCCGGCATTGTGTATCCATTGTGTCGCTTACGTGCCGCCTGGATTTTATTGTTCGTACATACGGAGGCCCTCGGGAATGCGATGATACATGGGTACAGAGTAACGCGCGTTGTGTATATGTATATATATATGTGTGTACAGGGAAAGAGAGAGGTTGCCGCGTCGCGGGAATTCGCGGTGTCGTTAATCACAGATGCCTTATCGATTATTGACTCTCCGTGCATTCCTCTTTTTGGAGGCAGGAACGTGCGCTGATACATACGTATACGTAGTTGCATGCGTTCTCTCCGTGTGTCTCTATATACAGCCGCATAGCCTTTCAGGGGGTTTTCGATTCAAGGTTGCATCGCCGTGTTTGTTTTGACGATTGCTGAAGGTTTTTCATGACGAACAATGATAGCTATTGAACTGTCTGTTCCTGTTGTTGATATTGTTGTTATCCTCGTGGTGGAAGTCATTGCACGCCGCAAACAAACACCGGCCAGTCTAAAACCATTTGTTTATTTAATCACCGCTATCGATCAATTGCAATATGTTTTCTCTTGGCGCGTCCTGCATCTCGGAATACAAATTAGGTGCAATCAATCGGTGTGTATGTATTATTAAAGTCTATTATGATTTTTATTATATGCGCGGTATCTGCCTGCAATCCATCAAAAATTAATCGACCAATCGGTTCACGTTCGTCATTAGCATATATGCTGCCCAAGCTCTTCATTATGCATTATCATAACATATACCAAACAAAACCACACATCGATGCATTATTTAACCATGTATTCCTTTTATCATTACAGCTGTCGGCGACAATGAGCTGCCACAGGAGTCGTCCGCCAACTACGACTACGCTCACCCCAACGACCATCATACCGGTCCCTACCTTATGGGCCCAATGGTAATCCGCGTCTATCCCGATGGTCGCCCTGTACCCAGTGACGCCCAGCGTCCACTACCCAAAGACGAAGATATCGAAGATATTCGCTACTCCCGTCTACCTTCCATCAAGGACCTCGAGGCAGCGAAAAAGTCCGCTACTGTAGTCACCCCAACAACCTCTTCTACAGCAGCCTCCGAGAACGTGAAAACATTTAACGAACCACCGAGGGAACTGCTACCACCGAGGAAAAGCATCCGCTCCAACTTCTACCGAATTGTAGCCCCAGCGAGGTTCTATTCGCGTGTCGCTCGGCCCAACAATCTCCTCGTCCGCGAGCGTTACTACTGAATATACAGACACACATACATACACACACATACATAGAACCGAAAGAGGGAAAAATTTTTCTCTCTCTTTCGTTTCTACACTTCGAGCAAAGACTGAACCTCGCGCAAAGCGAACGGAAGCGAGAACGGAATTCGGAGCGACGACGAGTTGCTGCTGCTGCGCGAAAAGTAGTACGAACGCGGGAGTACAGAAAAAAGCAGGCCATCCGTAGAGAAACGAAATCGCGAGTAGTTTTTCTCTCTTTCTTTCTCGTCACATCTCGAAAGCCGGCCAGGTTCTATATATCGATCCTGAGGAGAACGAGCGGAGTAAAAAAAACTTTCACGTGTGCTGCTGCTGCTGCTGTTACCATTACTATGGCAGGGAGAGAAGAGAGAAAGACAATGGGCGCGCCAGTGTGTACATACATGCTCGCACATTTATGTGGAGAAAGAGATGAGGGACCGGGCGGCAGCAGCGGCGTCGACTACGACGACGAGAACGGCATACCGATGCAGCATGAGCGAGCGCGCACGTGAAAGTCGAGAGAGAGAGAGAGAAAAAGAGTTGGATGTACTCTCGGACGTTCGTGTATATCCTATATATACAAGCGGAGAACAGCAGCGGCTACTATAGCTCTCCTATTCTCATTTTCAATTCAATCTCGTGCTCAACGAGCGCGCGCACGCGCATTCTTTTCGATCCTTATTTATATCCGCACGCACGCGTGTACTCACAGGCTTTGTATAGCCTATATAGTGCGTATAGTTCTCGCTTCCTTCCGCGCGTCATCATATACACACGCGACTATAGCCGACGGGAAATTGCGCCCCCGTGGTATTGTACATAGACACAGACACACATACACACACATATATATATATATATATAGATTATGTAGCGTAACGCCGAGCTCTTGTAAATATCATCGAACTCATTGTAAATATGTATACGGCCATCGCGCGTGTCCTTTATAATGTCATTGTGTTTTTTTTTTCTTACTTTATATATGTTTTTTTTCTTTCTCATTGTCGCGATATAACGTATAGAGCCGACTTCCGCGCTGGAACTGCGTTCAAAGCTCGCGCGCGCGAGGTCTTGTGATAAATTCGCACGGTAAGACACGTCGATCATTTTCAGGCTAAGAGATTCATTGTTATTTTGCGTTAAATTGGTTATTTACCAACTGCGGCTTTTTCTATTAATCGTGGCGTTTTGCGTTTCTTTATTCTTATTCGTGTGCACTTTCAAAGCCAACACGTGTAATATCTTCCTTGCTATTGAAGATCGTTTCAATACACAATGAGGAAATTACCAAACAAGCTTGAAGTTCTCGTATATATAGCGAGAGTATAATGAAAAAAAAAGTCTTGCAAAACATTTTCTTTGAAAAATGGAGTGCGAGTGAGCGAAAGAAGAAAAAAAAACGCAATTTTAAAGTCGTTACGCGTACATTTTGAAAGTGCACTTGAAATCCGCAAGCTGTATGCGCAATATATACGGCAAACACAGGGCGAGCGAGCGCGATTTTTACCAAGTGCGAGCGCCTGCGCGTCGTTTCACTTTGGCATACAACAAACGGGAAATCCGACGCAGCCAACGCGCGAACCCCTCGTATATATATATGCATTCGCTTCCCATTGACGCTGAGTGTGAAAAGGGAGAACGAGTGGAAAAGACCAATGAGAGAAGCGAGAGAAAAAGAAAAAAAAGAGCAAATATAACATCGACTCGCACTTTCTCGTATGTCATATTGATAGGAAAATTGCCGCGTGCGTTCGGAAAACGGAAGGACACACAGTCGCACGTGGGGAGCTGTTATTGTACGTGGCCGTGTGATTTCTTACGCTATATGCCCTTTTTGTAAATTGCTAGGGGTATAAAATATGCGTCACGCCACTTTATGCGACGACTATACTCCACGTATGCATCTTCTCCTCACGTGTGATGTCATTCCAGCTGTATTATTAGCTTTAGTGATCTTCCATAAATTATTGCAGCTACTTATTAAGCGATTAGTTTTTTGTATAAGCGACGAGAGATATCCTCTTTTATGAATTCGCGCGCATTCGCAAGAATGTTGTTTTTCTATATGTGCTGAATAACGATTATATATATATATATATTTTAAATATATAAGTTGCCGAATCGACAAAAATAAAGTGATTAAATGCAAATACATATATATATTGGAACAGTGTATTTATTGCTAATTATAAATCAAAGATTCCCCCATCATCCTTCATTATCATGCTAATCACGGCAGCGCCTGCGTAGATTGAGTGAAAATTACGGAATTAACGAGAAAAATAGCGTTTTTTTGATGAGCTATACCATTAATTTTAGCAATTAGTAAAGATTCTCGCGCGTCCGTTTATGATACAAGTTTGGCATGCCGACGGGAGCAAAACACCAACACGTTGGAAACAATCTTACCGATCAGTCAACTACAGCGGTTATGAGATCATATTTTCAATCTTGATAAATCGGTATATAGAAAATGCAAATTATTGAAACCTGTATATAAAAAAAAAATGAATAAAGACGTGTGAATAACAGCGTCTTATATATTTACGATTTGTTTACAAAATTGAATAAAACACAGATCAACCTGCTAACAAAACCGACCACGAGAGATCTCTACAGATGATCGGTAACCGGCGAGCTCATACCGATCGAGCTCTGCATTGTCGATCGCAGCGCAGCAAGAGTTTTCGCCCGACCGCTAACGTCATTCTCCGCTCATATTTTATTCGAGCTGCTGGTACAGTAGGTAACTTAGGCCCCAAAAGCAAAAATTTCAAAAGAAGGGATAAGAGCTCGAGCAGAAGCCAGGCGGAAAGTGAGAAAAAGTTATACTCTACTGTATGAACACAGTTGGCACAGGTGCGCCGATGCAAAATAATGATATGCTATACATGTCGGAGGAAGGACGAAAGCACAATGGGGCCCCGTTCACTACAATATAACAGCCAGCTGTCCGTTCAGACGAGGCTTCGCTCATATATGTATACATACAGGTACCTCGCCTCATGAGTATCGCGCGAAGTGCAGCCAAGGAAACGAGCAAAATCTTGGCGACGCGCGCCACGTTATATACGTACATTTCTATGAGCGCACACGCACGTGGCACTGTCACGCACATGACGTCCGTCGTTTTTGTCTCTTTCTCTTCCCTTTTCTCCTCACCCCCCCCCCCCGCATCTCTCATTCTCCCCGGCGCACTCGCGCAGTTCATTCAAGTATCAAGTGCAGCATGCATTCAGATGGATTAATCGCGCATATGGCGCGCGAGAGCGTTGAGTGCCGGAGCGAAACCATAATTATTTTTGCCTCCAACGATATACGTTATTATAAATATTTTTTAGTAAATTATTGCACGTTACTGACTTTGAATAAAAAGATAAACGACGATTTTTTGGCATCAATTTTAGAAATTTTTTGCGAATTAAGAAAATTATATAACATGGACATAAAAAAGTGTATTTATAGTTTAAATTTTTTTATTAAAGTATATGAGTTATTAAAGGTAAAAGAAATGTGAAAGCTCTATTATACTTCAGTTCAATCAAATAGAAGCTCTTGCCAAATAATAGAAACTCTGTAGATTTAATAGCTATTATTTTTTAATTTTTTTTTTGTAGATTTAAGCAAATCATTGTTTGAACTAAAATTCCGTTATCAACTTTTAGTTGCACGTGACAAAAATTGTCTCTTGTCACTGCCCCCCCCCCCCAGTATATAATGTTTATTGATTAATTTTTTTATTGCTATCGGTAAAATTATTATAATTGTGCGATTAAGATTATTAATTGATAAGGGTAGAGAATAACTCAATTGTCTGCGTTTTGTGATATTGTGTCGCGTTAATTTTCAGACGGTATTTAGCTGGATCATTTTGATCCAGCGAGTGAGGTGTCATGAAACTGAAATCGCGAGGCCGCGCAAATCGTAAGAGTCAAAATGAGTAATTGCTCTCTCTCTCTCTGTCTCTCTCTCTCTCTCTCTGTCCCTCGCTCTAGTGGTTGTTCGGGGCTATCTCCCGCACATGCGTAGCAGTATTTTATATTATTTTACAAGATTTTAAAAAAACATCTCCGCTTTATATCACTTTCGCATCCTTATTAAAGATCTTCTGTTCTCAAATACTTCTTATTTACTGCGTGCGGTGTGCATTGCACGGAGCCTTTGAATTGTCAGCCACATTTGCACCATTTACATCATTTGTTTAACGTGGTCCTTTTATCATTAGCTATATAAGTAGCCGTAATAAAAGATCCGTTTAAAATTTGTGAGACTTACATATATAAAAATCTATTTTGAAATAATTATAAATAAAATTTTATGTAAGATTGTTTAAATAACAAAAACTACCAATCTCAAAGTTGATATGCAAGAAAATAGAAAAAGTACGATTATATTATCAAACATTAATATTCATTTTGGATTTCCTAAATTTCATCACTAATAATTTTATTTTTGTACAAACATCGATTCGTAAAATTCTAAAATATAATGGGCTTACGTAAAATATATTTTCAGTATGGAAATATTTATAATGGAAATTATATAAATTTTCAATGCAATTTTTTTTATACAACAACATTTTTATAGGTAGAACTATTTTAGAAATAATATATTTCGATCAAAGTTTCAACATAAAAAATTTCAAATTTCCAAGCATTCAACTATACCAATTTAGTGAAATATTTTTCATCGACTGCAGAATTGAAAATAAACTAAAAAAAAAATTTGAACAAGCTCCCAGAATTAATCAATCAACGAAAAATTATACATATTGTCAATGCCAATATTTAAATCTAACGGATAAAATTTCAATTCAATATAATAAATAACGCAATCTGTTGTTTGTCATTAATTAAAACACATTGGTCCATGAAAAGCAAACACATGCGTACATAATATGAAATAAAATCAACAGCCACTTATATTTACGGACGTATACATTTTTCCCACTACTCATGCGCATATGCATGCGCCTTATGCTCCGTTTTCATCTCGAAATTCATTCGAAAACATAAACACACACGCACGTATGCGCGCGTGCTTCAAGCTCTACAGTAGCCTATGGGTCTCGCACAGGGCGCAGATGCACGTATATACATATACGTATATATACGGCGGTATTCTCACATGTCATATTCGTATCGTAAGCGTGCGGGAGGAGCTCGGGCGTGCCTTATATATCGGCTATCGATGGTCCGTATAGAGGTATACCCGACTCTTTACGAGCGCACAGACTTATCGTGCGCTTTCTCTCTACACTGAAGCTGGAAGCAGCAGTGCGCTCCAGCCAGATGTGTGTGTGTGTGTATAGAGGAGAGCGCCATTCGAAGAAAGGCAATTAAAACGAGGGAGTGAGATGGAGAGAAAGAGAGCTAAACTGCCAAACTGGAGAGGCGAGCTGCTCACGGGGACAACGGCGACTTTATTCCCGGCCAGTCAAGCGAGCGACGGAGAGAGACCAGGAGGAGTTCAGGGCTCGCTCTGTTTGTTTGACTTGCGCTCGCGCGCGTATAGCATTATGAGCTGGCTATATTCAATTGAGTCTATATTGTGCGTTATTAAATTAAACGTCCCTCCGGCCGGTTTATATTGAGAGGACAAAAGGCTCTTTTGCCTGCGCGCAGATTTTTCTAATAACTTTTTGCAATAACGTTTCAGCGGAATCGCTATAAAGGAATCGGTATTTTTCCATTCGAGCTATTCCCGGGAAAGATTTCCGTTGTAAAAGGTTTAACGAAAAAAAAAAAAAAATGGCACACTTGGATAGGTGTGAAGAGGTTTATAAAAAAGTTCGAGTATCGATAAAAAAAGAGGATATCTCAACGAGGTAGAGGGGACGGCGAATTTTCGGGATATAAAAATGAAAACCAAACTTTACTACAATGCGAAAGTTTTCCGAGTAACCAAGTAATGGGATAATAAGGTCACATAAACTTTTTCAAACACGTCCACTTGCATTAAAACAGGGAAAGTTTTCCCTCGCAACTTTTTTTCGAAAGGTAATGGTGAAAATTAGAAGGTAACTTTTTTGTCGCTTTTCTCTCGTGAAAATTAGATCAACGACTAGTCTTAAAACGAACCAACTCAATTATCACTACTTCTCGAAAATTCTTACAATTGTGCGGTGCTATTTTTCCTACCGACACAATCAACGAGTGCTGTTTTGCGCAGGTGCTGAATAAATGTCTTGTTTTTCACAAAATAAACTCGATGTGAAAGCCCTATAAAAGTTTTGTTAAAATAAAGCGCTTTATTTTCATAGCCATTCAAACTATAAAACTCAAAAAAACATAAACTTGTTAAAAAAGTCCAAAATAATTCAGAGTTTATATACAGAGCTATTATTCAGTTAACTATAAATTTGTATGACTTTATTATAACATTACATGATGTAAATATTCATTGCTACGGTTTAAAAATTATTTTTACCAAACTATCAAGTTAAATTAAATCTTAAATTCAAGTGAAGTCAGTTTGGAATTTATTTCTAGCATAAAACTTTATTATCGAGCCATAAATGTTTTATTATCTATGGGAATAGCTACAATGTCTTTTGATGAAGCGAATTAAAAAGAACTGACTTTATAAATTATGACTTTTTAAGTATATATCTGCATTACTATGAATATTATGAAACACGCTTTTTAATTCACCATATGTCTGTAATATACTTATTGTAAATAATAAAAAATGTCATACACGATTAGCATAACACATATACTATTTATTAACGATTCCATTTACTCTATAACGAAAAATTCAAATCATCGCTAACAAAGCCTTTATCTGAAATAAGTTCCTAGTCTTAACATTGCACACGTTCTCCGCATTTAGAGATAAGTAATATAATTTTTGCCACAGCGTTAAGTTACAAGCAAATCGTACTGCAATTTCTCACGTAACTCGCGAACATTTTAAAATGCAAAAACACAGTCAACTATAATAATCTATTCGGAACACACATTATACCTCGAAGGAATACATTTCCAGAACTCCGAATGAGTAAGTTCAGCCGACTCAGGCGCTCGTAAAATCGATTTTTTTTAATTTCACATTTCTGACGTAGCGCGCACTTTTGCCAAGTTAAATGTGGCATAGCTGCAGGGAGCGCGCGCAAATCGTCCGATATATACATATATTTTTTAAAGATCATAAAATTCTAGATTTCGTGCACGACAAAAAAAAAAAAAAAGAATGAATCTCAATCTTCGCGAGTGTAATATACGCAAGACGTAACACGGAGTGAATATATTCTGGCATGGTTTTTCTTGAAAAAAAAAGTGCAAGGAAAATCCATAATTCAACAATACACACGGACGGCGATAAGCGCATGGTACTATACGCGCCGGCGTAATCCGGGTCTCGCGGACAATGACGCCGTTTGCCAACACCATGCGGCGTCGACTCGCGTAGCGGCCATCGAAAGTTCGATAAAAACTTGATTAATAAGCGACGTGTGGCAGCGGAGACGAGAGATTCTTAAATGCGGCATTGTTTGCATTTGTATTCACGGTCTACGCCCATGGCGAACATTCGGTCTCTTTCGCTGCTATAAGGGGCAAAGTGAGAAGAGAGAGAGAGAGAAAGAGAGAGAGGAGAGGGGGATATTTTCTACTTGCAACGGCAGCAGTCACGCACACTGCAATCTCTGCATTTCCATTAACAATGCTCATTAACAATGCACAGTTACGTCGTAACTGAAAAGTAGGTGTTTGAATGGACTATACTCGTCCAGACCAACGCCGTATACACATACATACGTACAAGATACGTACGCAGAAGCCGAAAGAATGTTGTAATAATAGCGTCTTGTAGATGTATATATATATATATATATATATATACACACACACACACACACACACACGCGCGAAACGACCACAACAACGATTCGCGAATTGTAGGTTTTATGAGCGACTGACTATACGTGCTGTTGCTACTTGCTTTCGGGAAACGAACGAGCGTATACATATAGGGGAGAGGGAATATATACACGTATTTGGACTTTGGGTGAAAATAAAGTGAAGTAATCTCGACATCTCGATTGTGTGTTAGACAGACCGAGCGCGTGCGCGCACGAGAGCGGATGTCCGGTTCGTTGTTAACCGTATAATTTCATGCTGAACTTTGGTATACATTTTTCCTTATTAATTTTCAGCCCTTCGTTTATATATGTGGATCGTTCGTTACTTTGTTTAAACTTTTATATATATTTTTTTTTTTTACTATATAATATTATTCCTATTAGGAAGTTGAGAAAGGGGCTACATTAAATTTTCACATAATTCCATTTCGTTATTAATTATTCATTTTATATATAGATAATGGAGTCATATCTTCCATTATTAATCTTCGAAAGAGACTGTGATTAATTGAATATATTAACATGCACAATAAATGAACTTGATCTATGCTGTCAGTCTTCAAAAGTATGCAAAATAGTTACCCCTATTTTTTTACTTACAGGCACCAGTGTTTCCACTTGATTTATCCATTTTAGTCTCGTCATAATAGTATATTTTATACAACATGTGCGTAAAATGCGATTTTACACCCACGAGTTGCATACGATATTTTTTGACATAAGTGGCGTAAAATGTGTTTTAGTGATATTAGATATTTATTTTTCGTATATTATATCGTAATAAGCCGTTTTACGCACTAATATGGGTGTATAAAAGCGCAGTTTACGCACACAGTGTCAAAAAATAATTTATTAACGTTCTAGAATAATATCACACCGCAAGCGTATTTCCAAGAAAATGAATGTTATGAAATCAACATATCTATTAATTGAATTACCTATTTTAACATTTTGTACTAGGGTATTTTGGATTTTCCAACGTCAAAATATTTTACATATAGTATTAATAAAATTATTTTAAAAATTCTATTCATTCTGAATAAAGCAGATGAATAAAACTGAAGTTCCTTCTTTTTTTAAACACTTATAAATGAACTTCTTCAATAAAAAACAGCTATAGTCATAATCGCGTCGTTATATATTCAACAACCCCCTTAACCAAACACATTGAACAGTATAAATTCTTTAAAATAACGTTTTGAATAATAAACAAAAAAAAATAACATGTGTGTAAGAGATCACAAATATACATATCAATGGGTTTATTCAAACACGATATAAATTGCTCCCTGCACGTATATATGCATTGTATACTCCCAATTCTCCCTGGAGAAAAGGAAAAAAAAACGTCGACGCTCGAGCATTTGAAAACGGGTAAATAATTTCGGGCCATCGCTCAACTTCTATATTACATATTACACGTATATAGATCCTACGAAGGTCGTGAAGAACTTGACGAATTCCTCATGCGGGGCTCATCCCATTGTACCAACTAGCGCGCATTCACGTCCGATTTCTGTCCTGTTAATTATACCTCGCTGAATTTCATGCTAATGACTAATGGCCGTGAGTCAAGCCATTAAGCCGGTCGACCGAACTCCGCCCGCGCGCTCGAGGGGCCCACTGATGTGTTCCAAATCGATCAGAAAACTATAACGAGCCATTGCTGCCGCTAACGTCACCGACGTCGTCGAAAGGGAAGCAAAAAATTTCAAAATACGCGGAATCGCCGCGTATATACCCGTCGTCGTCGTCGTCGTCGTCCTCGCTTATATACAATCTTGATATAGCGGAGCACGCGCGTATACGCATACTTAACGTGCGTGTAGCGCGTCACCCACTTAGTCATCGAGCGTGTAACAAAAGAAAATTCCCTCACGTCGCCGATATGCGTTCATAAATATTAAGGTAACCCTTTGACCGCACAAGTCGACTCTCCGCGCATCGCTCATGTAGCGGTTTCCGCTTTAATGAAACTTTCACAAGAGCCCGCAAAACTACATGCTTATACTCTGCAATCTTTGTCCTTTTTCTTCTTTTCTTTTCCTCGAAACATTGGAAAACCCCCCATATCATATACATTATCGAAGAAAAAAGGAAGCGAATCTATCCGTGAAACAGTATATCTCCGGGTTCATACAAAAGGCGGCGAATACGAACAAAACATCTGTGTATATATATGTACAAGGGAGCGTGCACCGTATTAAAGAATTAATTTCTATTACACAAAGTAAAAGCGCTCTCTCGGCTAGCAGCGGGCATGGCTATTGTGTTGCTGCTGGCCGTTCGCTTACTCGCGCGTGTGCGGTATACGCTTGGCCTCTCTCTCTCTCTCTCCCTCCCTCTTCTCTGCTACAAGTCCAGAGAAACCCATGTATATATATATATATATATACCGCAGGACACAACGCGGAGCGATGTGTATAGAGCCTCCGGCCTGTAGTAGTAGCGCATCGTTGCGCACAAAAAACACGGGATTCTAAGAGAGAAAAATACGTGATCCGCTTACCCTCCGAGAAATCGGTAAAATTTCACCTATACCCGCCTGCGCGTGGTTGAGTACAATGGGAAAACCGAGCGACATCGACATATATATACACTTACATACAAACACACATTGTGCTTTTCAAGTAGATAATGCGCGAGAGCGTGCAGACTTTTTTTTCAGATGCATCTTCTTAAATTGCATTTGCAGCGGCTGAATAGAGAGCTGGAGCGAACGAGCATCTTCGGGTTCTTTCTTTTTTATCTCGATTCACTACTCGGTTTTCATTATACGAACGATGTTTTTTATATATATATATATATATATATATATATACACGTGTGCGATGCAAAGGTCTATGTACGTGCATTGTATGCGCGCGCGCGCGTGCGCTTTAAAACCACCTGTTAGCCGCGTAAGTATAATAATGGAGCCGCGAGCGAGGCATTTTTTAATATACGTAGCGGTGGCGGCAGCGGCGGCGAGCAACTTCTTTTCCCGCTATGCTGCGGGGGAGAGGTGCTAAAAGTCGCCCCCGCGCAATTACCGTACTCGCTCTGAAGATAAAAAGTTTGAAAAACACCGAGGGGCAAAAGTTTTCCTCCTTTTCTCTTTATCTCTCTCTCTCTCTCTCCCCCCCTTAGTGTCAGTCAGTCAGTCACCAACAGCAGCGGCAACAGCAGCTTGAAAATCGTGACTTTAGCCATATGCGCAGCAAAGGACGTATATAGTATAACGAACAAAAAAAAAATGTAAATAACGTCGTCACGTGACTGCATGCGACCACTAGCGGTATGTGTATATGTGTACAGTATTCACCGACAGCGTGAGCTCAAACGTAATGCGCTCTTACGCTCTTATATAACGAGCGTCGAATTGCGCGAACGAACGCTTTCGACTTTCATAGCATGCGCAATTTTCGTTATATATACTGTAATAATTTAGGGCAGGGCTCGTATAGTCGGGGAGCGGCAAAAAAAATTACACTATTAAGAGAAAAGCATTGGTAAGTTGCACGGCGCTACTGCTGAGAGAGACGCGCGCGTCGACGACAGAGTGTTATGTGTATGTGTATATGTGTGTCTACGCAGTTTCATTCGCGCAAACAATCCTTTTTCTTAACTAATGTGCAATTTGCGCCCCGAGCTAGCTGAAGCTAAAAGCCCGGCAAACTACGGGCGCCTGCTTAATGCGTAATTTATGCAATGTGCGCCAAGCTAAAAGCTCGGCAAACTACAAGGAGCACGCGCGTGGCGCTTGAAAAAACAAAGCTCGAAACCTCTTAACGCTCGGTGTCGCTTCTAAGTAACATATCCTGTATAAACTTTTGCATTTTTCCATTTTTGTTCTCTCTTTCTCTCTCTCTTGCTCTCATCATGCCGTCCCGTTGTGTAATTCAGTTCGAGAACACGTAGCACGCGCACGACTCTATTTAAAGAATGCTAATTTCCAATTAAAAGCAAATCTTCCAACAACAACTATGGTTCAACTATATATATATCTCTCTTTTCCGCGCGCCGCGATATTTCTGATTATTATACTCATGAAATTTTCACGAGTTTGGTTATAATTGAAGGATAAACGTCAATATTTGTAAAGAGATTATTATTTTTGTTATTTTTCCCTATAAATCGATGACCTCATTAAAAAACAACCATCTTCTCGGTATACAAAATTTCCTATGTATTTTCATGTTCTTTATGTGCCGACTAAACGAATCCGTTATTGAAATGAATTTTCGAGCTGAAAAGCATGAATAATTAGGCGCAGTCCTGCGGCAAATGACAAAAAGTGAGATTTTCGAAAGGACAGATCTACACGCATGCAGGGACGAAAGTTCACACAGTACATACACAATAAACATCGTCGCTCGCACTCGTGATGCTTAACGGGACTAAAATTCATGTACACACGTCCGGGTCGTCAAAGCTTGAAAAGCATTCGAAATTCCCCTTCCCAGAGCGTCACATACATACATATAATACACAACACACGCTATACGGCGACAAAGTCAAATCGCGCATGGCGCGTTAGTCACCCATCAGTCGTGACCGTACCCACGTGTGTGTGTGTGTGTATATATATATATATATATATATATATATACACATATACTTGCCTGCACCACCAAAAAATAAACCACTCGCCCGCGCGCGTTCGCACCGCACAGAAAATTCCCTCACGTATCCCTATATATATTATATATATACATACACGTCTATACACACCCATTGACGACCACCGGCGCGCCTGCAGCAACCGCAGGTCACTCCTGTCGTATCTCGTATCCATATACACGTACACACATACACATGTGCACGCTCGGGTTTCAAAATTCGGCTCGGCGGCTCGCACGAAATATGGAACAGCTGGGAGTGAATGGCGAAAAGCCAGCGAGCGAGTGAGTGAGCGGGGAGGGGGGCAAAGCCCAGCGTAGCATGGCATAATGATAACACGCTCGAATAATAAGGATAGTGCTGCGCGTGGAGCGGAGAGAGAGAGAGAGAGAGAGGGTGGGAGGGGGAGGGGAGAGAGAGGGAGAGAGGAGGAGACAGGGTTGGATACGCACGCGTGCCTCGGGAAGCCTCGTCTTCCGCTTCCAGCTCTCTCGCTCGTTCGCTGCGCGACGTGTGTAACTACGCCGTGCGCGCGCGCGTTTATATGTGTGTATACATATACCTATATGCCGACGCGCACTGCGGAGTCCCGGGACTCTCTCTCTCTCTCTCTCTCTGTCTCCCTGTCGTTATCGCTCTTCCTCTTTTGCATGCGCCGCGTCCTATCCCGCAACCCTGCTCCACCTCGTGTCGTCTATATCTATATATATACAGCTAGTCGTCGTCGTCGTCGTCGTCGTCGCACAGCTACTCTTTGACTCTTTGATTTTCTGTTTTTCGAGGTGCGCGCAGAGTAACCGATGTCGGCGCAGCGTTCGCGCTGCTTTTCTGGCTTTTCTTTTCCAAGAGAGACCAGAAGTAAACGTGCGCACCGCCGAGCGTGCGCGCGAGAAATTTTTGGAGCGGAGAATTTTTTTGGCCGAAACGACTACTACATGCGCATGCTCGCGTATACGGCGAGGATGAGATCGAGACTTTTTCGACTCTTTTTCTCCTGTTTCTTCCTCTCTCTATCTCTTTCTCTATCTCTCGCTCTCTCGCTCTTTCTCTCTTGCGCGTATACCTCTTAGCGGTTTAGTTTGTTCGACTGAGAGGAGGAGAGATAGGAGAGAAGGCAGTGCACAAGGGATACATTCGAAGGTTTGTCACTGTATAGTGTTTACGCGCGTGCTACTACCTCACGACGAGAAGCGCACTTAAATAATGCACTATGCTGTATTATATAGCCGGCAGCTCTCCGCGTTCAATATTTTCCACCTCGCTTTTATTGACAGACGTCGCTATGCATACAGCTATCCCGGAGAAGAGAGAGAGAGGAGAGAAAGAGAGAGAAAATGAATAATTAATGATTTTATAAAATTGCCCGTGATTCTGCATAAAGCGAATTGATATACACGTTTTGATGTGCGGCAAGCATCACGTTAATATATATATACATATGCGAACGACCTCGTTATTCTTTATATTAATAATATAATAAAGCCACGACGTTATAAAAATAAACGCAAATTATTTTTCCCCCCCGCGTGCGTAAGCGTACATTTATATATATACATCGTACACACGGATAGAAGTATATATATATATATATATATACACACACACACGCAGCGTTATACGGATAAAATAACCATGTACGGAAGCTTGCGGGGCTCGGTATAACGACGACTAAAAAAAAATTAACAAAAGACGTGTTATATTCTTGAATTTTCAGTTTTCGTGTCGTCGCATAGTCTCATTTCAAAGTTGAAAAAACGCGCGCAGGGGGCTTTTGAAATATCACGGACGTGCGATGCGCGCCGAGTGAACTAGCGCGACTCGCTTAAAACGTATATATATATATATATACGTGAGCAGTACACTGCATTTTTCGGAGAATATAACTGTAGAAAAACCATTGAGGGAAACAGAGTAAGAGCAAGAATAGCACGTTGCCCGCGCTTGTAAGTGCAAGAGAGCTTTAAAAATCCTTTTCTAGAGCATTTGAAAAGTATCACTTTTCTTTACACCATGCGCGTATATATATACAAGCCCCGCAGGATCTTTGTAATTTGGAAAAAGGAGCGTTCATGCTATTATCGAGGTTCTACATATGCGCACGTATATATGTACAACTAGCCGCGCGGCTCGTTTATCCGGCGATCCGTGTTATTTACAAGCGAAACAGCTGATCGCTGCGCCCCGCCCGATATCTACTTACGCACCATTCTAACCAAATTATTACCTACTTAAACGGCTGGCTTACGAAAAAAAAAAACGAAAAGCGTTAAGACGAAAGAGTACGGCGTGAGCCTCGACACCGTGAGGCTTTACGAGCGCGTAACTAGAGCGTCGAGCCAGAGGTCTCGCGTCGTAATTCCTCTCTCTTTCTCTCTCTCTCTTGCTCCCTCATTCGTTCTCTCTACCGCGTTCTCTTCTGTTGCTGCTGTTGCGATCGATAAATCCGTCTACATCTGCGCGAAAATCCCTTCCTTCCTCGCCATTAGGATTGCAGCAATTTTTTCGACCTTTCCGCTCCTCCGCACACCCACGTCCTCGTCGTTGCGCTTATCACACAATCGCGCCTACTTTTCGTCTCCCAAAGCCAGCAACCCAGCGTGCAATGATCGATTGACAGGGCATTGTTGCTCTCTCTCTCTCTCTCTCTCTCCTTCTTTTTTCTTCTTTCCTTTCTCGCTTGTTCACTCTCCGTCTCCTATATATATATCCTCGCGTATACATTGTTCTCCGCTTGCGCTTTTCGCCTCGTGCGCGCACCCGATACTGCGCGTGCGAGGAGTTTCATTGACCGTTCTTCTCCGTCGATCGCGCCCGCGCGCACCTCGGGTATCACAAAGGAAGCGAGAGAGAGAGAGAGAGAGAGAGAGAGGACAAGGAGCACGTAAAAAAAGGAGCGAACCGAGGGTGGTATATAGGGCTCCGGTGTGTGTGTATATATATATGTGTGTATATAAGCGAGAAAGGAGCAAGCGCACTTTGCCCGGTATATTGCGCGCGCGAGCGTTTGAAAAAGGGGAGCGACGGTGGCGCCGAGGCGCGACGAGGATAGAGAGAGAGAGAGAGAGGTGGAGTAGAGCGCGGAGCAGCAGCGGCAAACAACGGTGCTCCGTCATACACGAGCGTGCGCGCGGCCCGCACAGTACTCGCCGGCTCGCTCCTCGCTTGCGCTGCAGAAGTCTCGGACACGCGCACCTATCCTTTACTGTATATATATCTATATATCTATATAGTGTGTGTATGTGCATATATACCTTCCTCTTGAGAGTGGAAAGAAAATCAGCACCGGAGCCAACGCAGTTTGTTTTTCTTGCTTCTGTGTGCGCGGTAGCCAAGAGTTTTCTTATCGAGTGTTCACCCGTGGGGTTATCGACATATATCTATATATGTGTGTGTGTTGAAACGAACAGATTGTTATTGGAAATTTGAGAGGGTGAGAGAAAGAAACAGTTTTCCTTCGTCGACACTCCGTGACTGGCAGTGGGATAAACTGTGTTGAAAGTGCGCGAGAGAAGAATACGAAGTGTGTTTATCTCGAGGTGGTAGAGAGAAGAAGGAGAAGAGCGCAAGAGATTATTGGCTAAAGTAGGCGGAGAAGCCTCGTGAATTAGAAAGATTTACGATCGATGATTAGGGCAATTTGGTGGAGTGCGAGGGAAGGAGGAAATCATTAAGAGCGTGAGGAAAGACTGCCATTACGCCACCGTAAAGGAATCGTAGAAGAGCTGCGTTTATGCAAAGCGATACATCGTGCACAGCTCACGCGCGCGGCTCGTAAAAGTGTATCGGGCTCGGGCGAGCGAGCGCGAAACTTTCATAAATCGAGGGAAATCCGCGGTCATCGATCGATGCACGCCAAGAAACGCGCGGTAACAATCGCGAATGATTGAAAAGTTGCGTACAGTGAAAGTATATACACACACACACACACACACATCGTGAAAAAAGAAATTAAAAAAAACATACGCGAATGTGTAGTGCTGCGCGCTTCATGTAAGACTAACGAGCGTTCGAGTGTTATGATCCGTTGCGGTGCATTCTACAAATAGAAGTAAAAAAGATAAATAAAACAACAACATCAACGACGCGTATATACACATATAGCCAACGAGAGGGAGAGAACGAACGAACGAACGAGCAAACACGGCGCACTTGCCGACGATCAAAAACCATCCAATCAAGACTCAACCGCGAGCAAAAAAGCGCAAATAAATCGCCAGCGCCCCGGGAGAGAACTCGAAAACCCAATCACGAAACTCTCCTCTAAACGACGAAAAAACCACGCGGCGGCGCAAAACCGCGACGGCCGCGCTCGATATCGGCTTCGCAAGCGCCCGCGCAAAGAGAGAGAGAGAGAGTCTCTCTCGTTCCCTCGCGCGAAAGATTACATAGAAGAAAAAGCCGCGCGGAATTCCAATCGGCCGCTGGCTTGCTTGCTTGCTTGCTTGCTGGCTCGCACAGATTTCCCACGCGCTCTAATGCATGCTCTCCGTGCGCTGCACCAAAACAGTGCTGCTGCTGCTGCTGGTAGCGTGTGCAATTGACCCGTGCGCGCGAGCGGCGAATTAAAAGGAACTAACCGCGCGCGAGTATACTTTCACCCGCGCAGATCCGAATCTCCCCGCGAGTGTACAGCGCAAGAAAAGCCGCGCCTCGCGGCCACTCCCTCTTACCCGATCTCTACACGCGCTCGTACGTTTCGTACCTACGTATACAGAGAGAGAGAGAAAGACAAGAGGGGACGACGAGGACGGAAAAAGGAATAGGAGCCTGTATAAGGACGATGATCGATCGACGATCGGCGATCAAAGATAACAGCAACGCGTAGTCGTGATCGGCAGGAAGGACATCACAGACAAGGAGTGAGAGTTGCGGAGTGAATTGGGCATCATACATGCACGTTGACACGCCTGCGATGAGTTGTAAGCGCGTGCTGTGAGAATTAGGAGAGAACGAGAGAAAGAGAAAGATTAATCACACGTAAGGATCTAGAAAGGGTTTGAAGAAAAGCCAGCGCATATATACGGATGACGATTTCGATCGGCCTCGTGTTTACAAGCGCAGGAAATTAAAAAAACTGCGTACACACGCGCCTATATAACGTCAATGCTTGTAAGACATCGCATGTTTGCGAAATTATCCTGGATACTTTAGCGATATAACGAGGCGGAGTATTAAGTCTAGCCAATTGACCGTTGTACACACCCGTGTAAGAATTCGCGGCGAGAGAAATTAAAAAAAAAAAAAAGAAAGCTGATTTCTTATAAGATGTTCACCAAACGACCGATCGATCGATCACCCACTGGAACTCCAGCGTAGACGACGACGTTTCTTTCCGACGCATCATCTTCATCACCATCATCATCGTCGCATATCGCCTATAAATATATATATATAATATTATACACGCTCACGCGAACGAATACAATGGCGCTGCTTAGGGTAGCGCTTTTAGCGTTGACGCTGATCGCGTCTACGTTAGCCGTTCAGCGATTCGCTGAGACCCCAGCTACGTATCAAGAGGTGTCGCAGGGCGACGACGTAAAGCTTCAGTGCCGAGTGCACGATCAACGAGGCCAGTGTATCTGGCAAAAGGACCGTAAACCCGTTGGTATACATCCGGATAAGTACGAGCGCTCGACTCGGGATGGCGACTGCTCGCTGATAGTGAAGAAGGCCAGTCTTGACTTTGATGATGGACTCTGGGAGTGCCAGGTCACCGCTAGTGAATACAGCCAACTGGACGCACTCACTTCTGCACCAGCCCGATTACTCGTACGAGGTCAGTATTACATACATACATATATATATACTCATATGCACATAAATATTTTTTATATATATATATATATATATACCCATATATATACATACACGATCGCACGTAGAAATCTTTTCTTTTTCGAGCCAAGCACGCTTTGTAAGGAGATATCTGTTATCGCTTCTCGCTCCGCTGGCTCCTCTCCTCGCGCCGGCTTTCTCGCCTTGTCCTTTTTTTTCGTGCGATGCTCACACGCGCGCAAAGGGAGAGAGAGAGAGAGGAGGACACGCGCTCATGTGCACGCCTTATACACCTATATGTATGTATATATATATTTACATGGCTGGCCAGCAAAGTCTGCCCCGGATGTACGTGAGGCGGCAACGACTACGACGCGGAGCGCGTTGACAATGTGTACATTGTACACACACACACGCCTCGCTTTGTTTTGCCTTTGATTGAGCAAGACGAAGGAAGAACACATAGAGAGGGAGGGAGAGACAGAGTGAGATACACAGGATATACTCGTTTTGGCCGGGAATCGGGTTGACCCGAGATTTGGGACGGGGATTATTATGTATATGTATACATGTTATATACATATATATGCAGATGGGGCAAGTGAGATAAGAGGGTGCGCGTGCGTGCGCGAGTGAATAAGGTTTTAAGAAACGGGTGTCGAGAAATGCACTTGTCGCCTTTTCCGTCCTTTACATTATATTAGTAGACTTCCGTGGCGAGTTAAAACTGCTGCCGTTCTGTGTGACTCGTTTTTCTAGAAATTTGAATTTTTCGAGATTTCTTACTTATACGACCCTAACTTGTTATATACGTATACACATGCATGTGTGTTGGGAAGATAGAGAACGTGGAAAGGCGTGTAACAAGTTTTGTTGGCTGACGGTAGCCACATTATGTCTCGCACCTTACTCTCCTGGCATTTTCATAATTAAAGTAACAGGCTAAGTTCAAAAGTTCAGAACGTGAATTAAAAAATATTAGTGTCGAAAGTTCAAAGCTTGGGTGAAAATGCCTGAGACTACGCGCGCCGTGTACGAAGGATGTACCTTAATATTTATAAAAATACATATTCTCATTCGCAAAAAAAAAATATCAAGAGTATATATATGCAAAAAAGAACGTGCTCGTTATTATTTAAAAATGTTGCGCACGAGCACAGCGTAACGAGAGATATATATATATATATATATATATATAAAATTTAATTAACTATCTTTTAGAACTTAACTTTCAGTTACCAGAAAAAGACAGAAATGAATTATTCAATTAAACGCGCGCAGACTTGCTCCGGATTAACATTGTACGTATATAACAAAAAAAAAAAGTTGAAATTATGCGCGCTCTATAGCTTTCTTTTTTTTCGAAATTTCCCCGTGTGCCTTATACGCGAGGACGCAAATCACCCTTACTAGGTCAAAACGCTAATTACGGGCCCGGTCGCGTTGTTGCGGTCACTCGTTTAGAATAACTACACGATTATATGACGAGGCTCTCGTGACTCACTTGTCCCCTTCTATCCTTGCATTACACGAACGAAAATATTCGACGAGTCTTGAAAGAGATTCACACTATACATACTACGATTCGTTTATACACATCATGGTAGAGTACATATGCATATATATACGCAGATAAAAGGGACTCTTGAAAACTAGAATTTCCAAATGCACACATATACTCGCACACGTATATAGTCGAACGTCCCGGAGTTGCGTGGGTACGCTTATCAGCTCGACTCAAAAATTCAATCAGCCGCATTCATTTTCAAAGTAAACAGCTAACTCAACGAAAGCTCTCGCTTGCTCGCGGGTTGCAAGCGAACGGTACGCGCGCGCGCATGTGCGCGCTATTTACCGAGTTAAGAATCGACGCTTTGAGGCGGAGGTTTACGTTGGTCTACAATCGCTTTCGCATCGAAATTGATTGGAACCTTATCAGAAAATGAGATCGGCAATCGCAGCTGCCGTAGCGCATGCTCCGGCTGTCTCTCTCTCTCTCTTTCTATACCCCTAAAGAATCGCTTCTGTGTGTATATATATATATACTTGCGGTTGCACCCGCAGCCTCCATCCTCACTATGGAAAAACTTTGCCACAAACGATCCGAGCTGTTAATTTTTATCTGCGATTGTATTTAAATGTTCGCGGACGTATAAATATATACCTGACGGAATACCAAACTAATACGTCTCGTATATACCAACGTCTGCGTGTATGTGTATGTGTGTCTGTGTGTGTGAATAGAACCCAAGGCCTCGTCTCGAATTCACGCCCTTCTAAATCATTAATTCCATCGGGCGTCTATTCCATCAATTTCCGTCAAACCCCGTGAGCTCGCGCTCGGCCCTTATATTCGCACGGTCCCACGCCCGAAAAAATTGTTTTCGCCGAACGTGCCCGTCGTCGTCCTCGTCGTCGTCGTTCCCCCTCGTAAAATCGGCTCGTACTATCGATACAAAAATGCACCGATACGCGTCAACCTCAGCTCGCTCTTTTATTTTCGGTCCCTCTTTCTCTCTCTCTTTTGCCGGGCCTTTTTTGCGCGCGTCGTCATCGTGTCGCGCGCACGCGCGAGCGGTGCGTCTCTTTTGTTCTCCGGGCGAGTTTCGTTGCGGCGAGCGCGCGTTTCACCTTTTTTTTTACCGCCGGCTTTTTTTTGTGGTATACCTTATATACCTACGTATATATATATATATATACGGTGTATGCGCGCGCGCTTCGTTTTCATGAGCCGCACAGTCTCGTGATTTTCTCGGAGCGATAAGAGCGTGCGCCCGGGGTTTTACTTAATTCCACGTGACGAAATAGAGAAATTGGAAGATTTACTTAGGTAGCGCGTGCAAACGCGCGTGCGGAGCTTTTTCTTTCGGAGTATTGCACGCCGGGCGGAGTTCGAGGCTGCGGCGGGGGGAGAATGTAATGACGGCGTTGTTCGCTGCTGTACATGCGAATGTCGAAAAAGGAAGTGCATGTGGAACGCGATTTGTATTTGCCTCGGGTTTACCTCCGCAAGAGGATCAAAGTTTTATTTTTCAAATTACGTCACGTAGCTGGAAAAAAATGTCGGTCGGTGACCCTTTTTCTTCATTGCGGTGACGCTACATACACGAGTGAATAGTTTGGGAATGAACCAACATTTTGTTGACAGATAATTTATTGCATAGATCGACGAGATATCTGTCCTCCATTATTACGCATTTACAAAGTTAAAAAATACAACAAAAGTGTAGAAAATAGGAAAATGTTCATCAATCGAGTTAATAACTAACGCGACCTGTTTTTTTCCGATATTCAATAAAGTTTATTAAACATTTTTTTGCTTTCAAAATATTTAACTCTTTGGTATCGGAGAATTTCAAAACTCTATTTTAGCTCTAATTCATTTATAAAAATAAATACGTTTAGAATTGGAATATTGACAGTTCGAAATTGGTATTTTCACGTGTCGGAAATATATACACTTCTATAAATATCGAAATAATAATATTACATGAATAATCGTTTGAAAATAGATCATCGCTTATCACATAATCCCGATATTATTTTCATTACTCAGAAACCGATTGATTGTTTTTAACATTGAACTTCATTATCTGTGGGTTGTGGCAAAACCGGTCCAGAAGGCGATAATTACTCCAATGTTTTAAAAATCGGCAGATGAAACGACGACCCAAATGAGAAAGTTATTCATGCTTCAAAATTACCTTCTCCCAGGATAATAATATCGGAATTTCAATATAACGTCGCAAGAACGTTAGCTCACTATATAGTTTCCAATTATTCTCCTAGTATATATATTTGACACGTTTCCACCGTAACTACACGTCGGATCGTTAAAATCATTAAAGCAAAATTGTGTCACTCGAAAATTCTGATATTTACAAAAGCCGAAAAAAAATTGCCTATACCGCGCAATCGAGGCGGAACACTACGAACGCACGTTTCGATTGAACAGCCGAAACAACGAGGACGCGTAAAGGAAAATTGACTGCTGCCATCCGCGGGGCGTTAAAGGCCGTGAGCAGCGCATGTCCATCAGATCTATTATATTCGTTAATTGCTCAAGCGCGCGCACGCATTCCCACTTACAAAATGAAACGAAGAAGCATACATATATACGCGCTCACCCTTCTATATAGTAACTGCCATATGCACATATATACATGGGGGGTATAGAAACAAATGCACATATATAGCCACCATGCAGCGACGACAATCGAAACTTCATATCCCGTTTGTGCAAAAAAAAAGCGCAAGATAGAAGCGTGCGCGCTCGCGTGTGCATACTGACGCACAAACGCGTGCGTGCTCGTATATATACAGTAACGAGGCGGAGAGGAGGTATGGAAAAAAAAACGCCGGGGAGAAATGAATTTTCCCATCACGATAATTGAAAAATCCACCTGACAAAAAAGCCCGCGCTCACGTGACAATACTGTCTGCGGCTGCGATCGCGCGTCGAGTCGATTCAGTATAAAAGGCAACCGCGAGTTGTGTCTCTCTCTCTCCTCCTCTCCCCCATACGCTTTTCTACTCACAATACTCAGCAAAAGAGTGGGAGATAGAGAGAGAGAAAGAAAACGCTGAATTATCATTTCCATAGTAGCTCGTCGACGCGGTCCCACGGGGGCCATATACACACACACACACACACACATATATACAGAAGGGGTGAGGAGGGGAAAAACGAGAATTAAAAAAAACGCAGTAGGCAAAATGTAAATTCAAACGCGGGTAATTGTTTAATGCGCCTCGCACCCGCTTGCGAGAGCTCCGCGCGTTATACGTATATATAGGGGAAAAAGAGCCTTTCCGCGTCAAAAGGCACGTTGAAAAATGTATGTGCGCGCACGCTAGCATATAGGTTCGAAAGGACTTTTTCCTCCTGGGAAAAAGAGCTGCGCGTGTGCGTGTATGCGTCGGTGTACGAGTGTAGAGTCACAGCAGCGGCAGCAGCAGCAGCAGCAGTAGCAGCGCTAATTACGAGCCGGCGCTATTCATTGTCTAAACGACCCTACCCTTCATTACCATCGGGGATTTAATGTTAATGGCCGTCGTTTTGCCAGCGCGTAAAGCGCGAGCATTATAGATATATCTATATATACACCCGCGTGTGCGTAGACGCGGACGCGTATAGGTGAGATGAAGCGAGAAAAGTAGAGTTGAGAGAGAGAGAGAGAGAGAGCGAATGTACGATGGAAAGTCAAGCTTAAGCTAAATTATATTGCCCTTAATGGAGCGACTCGAGATTTCTTTTCCGAGCATGTTATATACGCATGTGCAGCGCGTATGCGCGTGCGCGCGGTATGGAATGCAGCTAAAACGTTATATGCGCACACGCTCACGCTTGTCTATTATTCGGCCGTTTTCGTCCGCCACGGCTATGTGTCTACGTTATGTACATATAATGGTACTGGCAACATTCGTTTTCTCGCTCTCTTCCTTTCTTTCTATACGCAACGGCTGACGTTTTTTTTTTCTTCTTAGTTTATATATATACGTTTTCTCTTACGCGTGCGAGCGGCGAAAGGGGGGGAGGAGGGAAAAAGTTTATATCGAGGAAAAGTCCTGTACTTATTTGTATGCCGCGTCGCTGCACTTGCTACGCGAGTGCACACTGTGTGCATCATAATGGTTATAGTTTACGCACGGTTAAGATAATTTATTCGTCGCGGGGGAAAGAGAAGGGGGACAGAAGGAATTTCTTCTATGCGCGTCCTTTTCTATATACATATATATATGTATATACGCGAGTGCTTGACTCCCGGGACGAAGCGTGCTATGTGCAACGCGCGCATCACACGTGAATTCTATGGCGCGTTATTCCGCCGGGCGAGGAAACGCGCGCGTGAGCCAAATATGCTAAAACCTGCATGTTTTCTTCTTTTTTTTCTCCCACTTTTTTATTCTTACGAAGATTCGGGTTGATTATTGAAATTCAAATTGAAGCCAATGACTCGGTTGCCGAAGGGGTACCCCAAAGTGCCAAGTATGTGTGTGTGTGTGTGTGTGTGTGTGTGTGTATATATATATATATGCGTCCTCGAATATGTATATGTATAATCTATCCAGCCACTTTTATCAACGGCAAATGACTCTTCATCTCTTTCGTGGTGTGCTATGCGCAAGCAGGCTTTTGAAAAAATTGTCTATTCACGTTGGGAGAAGTGTAGTAGACGAGCGCGGAGGAGACGATAAATACATATATATGAATGTATATAGAGAGAAAGATATACGTGTATAGGTGTACCGAGAGCTAATAAAATTGAGCGTCTTGCGCCGAGCACGCTATCGAATTTTTAGGGTGTATTATACGAAGAGCTCGCTACACTTTTTTTTCGCCGCCGTTATTTTTATGCTCTCCGCGAGCCCACTTGTTCTCTCTCTCTCTCTCTCTCTCTCTCTCTCTCTCTCTCTCTCTCTCCACATAAACCATAAAATTCTGACGTTTGGGCTAGCAAAAAATCCAGGGCTTTTATGAAACAGATATAAAGCTTTTGAAACGCTGTTTCAGAGTTTCTGATCTATTTTGAATACACCGCGGGTGGAGCTGGTGTATATCTTTCAGCACGGCTTGCAAAAAGCAACACAAATATAAAGAGCGAAAATGGTCTAACTGGAATTGAAAACAGTATTTTTACAGCGTCGATTTGAATAAATTCTTTAATGTTTTTTTTCCACGCGAGAATAGTTATCACAAAAATAAGATTACACGAATTAGGAGAACAGATAAAAAAAGAAATTCTACAAGAAATATCAACGTCAAAAGAAGAAACAGAAAATTTAGATGAAACAATA
>JAYJLV010000011.1:13824928-13869111 GCA_036873485.1 Torymus texanus
CTCTGAGCAGACTAGGGGTTGAGTTCCCTGAAATAACGTGTATAGATATGTATATATATATATATATATATATATATATATATATATAAGCGTGCAGACCGGAGCTCTCGAAGAAAACAATCGGAAAAAATCCGGCTCAATTAGCTCCGTAATTAAGCGGCGGGGGCCGGTATATAATAGTTTTCGCCAAAACTGCCCCCCGCATAGCCATAACTCATTCGCGGGCCGAAAGACAGAGCAGAGCGCGAGTGAAAAGAGAGCAAAACCTTTCTCACAGCAGCAGCAGCAGCAACGGAGCGCGCTCCAAATGAAAATAATGACTCTCGATGGACGCGTACGTATATATATATACACGTACCTATATACACTCGGCTTCGTAATTTTCCTCGTGTGTGCTAGCTGCGCTGTGCGCGGACGGCCGCGATTGCAAAGCCCGTACCCCATACTCACGGACCGTAAGAGAGAAAGAGAGAGAGACCGGAACGCCGCGCGTCGCCTTTGTGCGCGCTGCTCAGCCCATAGCTATATGGTATATATATATATATATATATATACATATACACACACACGCGAAGGAAAAAGGACCGCGAGTGCGCGCGTTCTCTGCTCGAGTTCGACTTTTCTCTTTGCAGGCTCGCCCGCCGCTCTCCGCACGTCCTCCTCCTCCTCTCCTCTCTCTCTCTCTCTCTTGCTCGCTTTTAGTTTCACGGTCTGGCGGGCCTGACCGCGCCTTATCTAAGCTCGCCTTAGAGAATAATTGAGGAGGGAGGCCCCCGCAGCCTTAACGACTACGTCGACGACGTTGCTGGGGCAGGGCAGACTCGCGCTCGCGCTCCTTGATTCAAGTCAATGTATCGAATGAATTAAACGTCGCGCGCTCGTGTCATTATGCAGGACAATTTCTTTTCTTTTTCGGAGCGAGCGCGTGCACTTCTCATCCTCCTTCTCCTTTCTCTCTTCTTCTTCTCCTTCTCTGTCTTTTCATTCTTATCGCGGATGGACCCTTTTCTCCGCGGGTTATATGAGCGCGGATCTCTCTCTCTCTCTCTCTCGCTCTTGAATTTGTTCCGCGAGCCGCGTGCGCGCGCGGACTGATGAATGGCTTTTGTTGTATTGTTATACCCGGAGAGAGAGAGAGAGAGAAAGAGAGAGAGAAAGATAGAAGGAGAGAAAGATGAGGGCGCACGGATGGCGCGGGGAGTGTAATTTTTGAGAGGTGACAAGTCGACTTTGCGTCGGGCTTGAAATGCTAGCGCTCTAGGGGGGACTTGTTGGCAGCAGAGTATATAGTCTTGCATTCGTTGAGCACAGTGTTTGAAAGTTTATATTTTATATACGTTGAACGGAGTGAATTTTATATAATATCTTTGATTAAAATTTTATAAATGTTTGGTAAGAGGAGGGATCGAGTTCGATTGACCTTAATATCAAAGTTCCAATTGCGATTTGAAACGCTGAAATTTTGATGGAGTTTTATTTGAAACTTTCCTTAAGAAGCGTTCGATCAGCTATATTGGAATTTTGTTCCAATAAAATGTGGAGGTCTTAAATACTTCGATAGAATTTAACGCCTCTGCTATTTGTACGAAAAATTCATTTATACACAAAGTATATATAGGTATAAAGTCGGACGTAATTTTTTAAATCAGATATTAAAATAACACAATAGTATTCGCCAAAATATAATTTTCTAGATCAGTTTTAAATAGAAAGGCAATGTAAAAAATCTCTTTTCTTCGGTGTTATGTGTAATTCATGGAGAAAGATATGAAGATCATAACAGTAATTTTGATATTAAAATTTTTGAATTATGAATACGGTAAACAGCCGACTGTGCACCTGAAGCACATTCATAAATTTCACGTATAATTACGGGCATATGAAAGCTACATGTATACAAAATATACATCATATTAAATTACAACTTGAAAGGGTTGGACCAACGTTTATATTAAACTAGAAAATAATTTCTCTAGCACAAGCTCGCCTCGAAAATGTAAACAATCTCTCATCGCCTAACTATACTATTCATTTTCCTGGTTTGACGGCATTGTTTGAGCTGGCAAAAGTTCCGTACAGACGCGCAAGCAAGCAAGCAAGCAACTGAAACACGTAAAAAGTTGAGCATTGAGAACTGCGATACAAGTAATGAGAAAACAGTACAGGGAAGTGTAAACCAACCCCGTCGATGCGGCCAGCTCATCCTAATTACTCAGCCATACAATTAATTACAAGGCAATTTAATTAAAATTACGACGAAATTTGATAAAAAACAGACTCTCTTTGTTGATCTCGGCTGAAATATACAGGCACGGCCATTCTTCGCGCAAGTAATTGCAAACAAATTCGATCGAACGGAATAATCAAAGAATTTAATTACCGCTCAATGGTAATTTTTTTCAATTCTCCAGCTATACGTTGTTGAATGGAAAGCAAAAAGAGCTAGAAAGTGATATTTTACAGGAGAGGGGAGGCAGACACAGCATGGCTCTTGGTCTATAAATGAAATTTAAATGAATTCAGCCGAGAGGATTTAATTTTTCCTTGGAAATTGCCATCTCATCACAACATTAACAGCTAATTCGCGGCATACTCTTTCTCTCATTCGCCAAGTGGATCCGCCCTTCTAGCAAAAAAAAAAATGATGGATTCCGGCGCGGGGTGCTCGCAAAAAGCATCGACGTCAGCCAGAGTGGGAGGGAGAGAGTGAGAGAGAGTGCATGCGCGCAATTATGAATTAATTAAAAAAATAAGGAGCGAGCGGGCGCGCAGAAAGGCACGGGCCGTTTTACAAAATAAAATATTCCCATTCAAATCTTAATGAATACACTGCCGCCACCGACTCCCTTGACTCTATTCATTCTCTTTCTTGCGATCTTCATAATGCACTTCATTCACTCGTACAAACACACACACGTAGACACTCACACACACACATACGTACACAGGGGCGTATTTTTATATATCCCCTTGCAAGTGCAATGTCGTATTATGCGCATTTGACGAGCGCGCGCGCCCAGCAAGCCGCCCGCCCGGGATTCTCATTTAGTTCCGGCACGAGGCTGTGTACAGTGCTATATACATCCTCCAGGCTCTCTTACTCTTGCTCTGCTCTGCTCGCTTCGTTTTCAGCTCGTAATTGGTCGCGCGCGCGCGCTCGCGAGCCTCCGCCTCCTTTATCTTCCCCGCTCATTTAGCCGCGGCTGCCCTTCGGACTTCCTGAAAGCCACGGTGCTTCGTACAATTTCGCTGTTTATGCTTTCGTAATCTTCTCACTTTCTTGCTTTCCTCTTCCGCGGTGGTATAGTTGTGGCCGTCGCGTCTGGACCAGCCCCTTTTTGTGCCGCTTTTCTTCTTTCCCCCGTACACCCCCTTTATATATATATATGTATATATATATATGTATATAAACTACCAGCTACCCTTTTCTTCCTGCTCGCCCTCGCGTTTCTCTCGTTTCTCTGTGTGTGCCCTTGCGGGATTTTTTTCTTCTCGCAGAAACTAGCCGGGGATCGGCCGTACTTAGGCTCAACGTTTAAAAAGAAAAAAAAAAAACAAGCTTGGGCGTTGTACAAGGCAGTTGCTAGGGCCTGGCCGCGCGATGACGCGACTTTGCACGCGATTTCGCTGTAAACAGCACGTCGACGGTTTTTACGACTTTGCGCTCGCGCGCGTGCACGCGGTTGTAAATTTTTGTTTACGCGCCCTTTTCGCGGCTTGCTTTTCTGCGCGGCCGCCTTTAGTGTTTCGATTAAACTGTCGAATTGTCAGAGCTGGACAGACTGACGAATTTACGAAGATGCATGGCTTATACGTTATTTGCATGATAATAAACACGTTTTTATTTGTACTTTCATTTTATACTCTCTCTTTCTCTGAGTAAATATAGAGGAGAGGGTCTATTAGTTGCGTCAAAATGAAAAGAAAAAAAAAATGATCTGTAACTTAATTATACACGCACATATAATAGGGGAAACTGAGATACCATAGAACGGCTACAGTGTATTATAGTTTAATATGCTGTCAAGCTATCAAATTACTCCGTCGCGCCATTCTATAGTCATATATATATATATAGCACCATATGATATTATATTCATAAATATATCGGAAAATGATAAATAAAGCATCAAATTTAATATGCTTTGTCGCATGGAAGTAAAAATTTAAATCGAAAATAGTATAATAATTAATAGAACATATACTGTATACTTTTAATCATAACCTTAGCTAAGAATTACTCACTGATTATTATATTATATCTATAGAATGTCAAGATAATATATACATATCGCTAATAAAGATTGAACCCACCTTATCTGACCACCAGGTACATCGGCGACGAGGAAATCCAACCCCAACGAGAGCAGACGAACGCCACGGAGGTCGATAACACGAAGACTTGGGCAGCCCACAGCTCACTCCGGGTCCGTGGTAGCCGAGATAATCACAATAAGCGGATAAGATGCCTAACCACGCACCCGACCAGCACGATTCCCGAAGTTACGGAATCGCGATTTGATATTCACTGTGAGTATTACTCAACTTTGCCATACCAGAACCCCGCGCCACTTCACCCCGCGCCTCGTACGCCTTGTGCTACTCTATACTCGCGCGCTGTGCAGCAGCAGAGCTCATATCGCGGAACGCCCGAGGAACTTTGCTACGGAAGATTCGCTAAACTTGATGGCATCCACTTACGCCTTTAAAGACCGAATTTCTCTCTTCTATAACGTCTCTTGGAAATTTTTCTCTTTTCACCCCGTATAAGCGTGCTCACGCTTTACATTTTAGATTTTAAGTCCGAAAATGATGCTTTCGAGTTGAAATTTTTAAAAGCTTACGTTTAATGCCGCAGCAGCTCTGCTAGAGAGAGAGAGAGAAAAAATAAACATTTTTTATGGTTGCCTGAAATGTCGCCGACCTTATTAAACTTTAATTCTGTGCGTAAACTTTCATTCGCGTTAATATCGACGTCATTTTTTGAAAAAAAAAATATCATCGTCGTTAAATTTTTACTGTTTGTCGGCAGCTTTTATGTAGAAATTTTTCCCTTTGAAAAATATTTTTTTACGTAACACTTTATCGCTCTATTTTAATAAATATTCGAATCACAGATAAATATTATATTTTTTTCCATATATGATATTATACATATTTAGTTTCGGCAATTAGTTTGAAATTTTTACAACAGAAAAATATTTATTTTTGTTTACTCTCTTCATTAAAGTCGGGTACCGAGAATAACGGTAATTTATCATACATACAGAAGTAATGAATTCCACGTTTTAATTGTAATTAACGTTAAGTCGGCTATAACTTATAATAAATATACTTGCCGCTCCTCCTTTCATAATTATAACCTGAATCGAAATAAAATATTAATTGCGTAAATTATTGTTGCTATATATGTGAAAAAAGAACAGTAGCACACTATATATAATCTCTCTCTTTCTCGTTATTCGCAGACTCGCCGGAAGTCAAGCTGGACACAAGTCCACGCATGCTGGTGTCAGCCCTCGAGGACTCAGCGAGCTTCGTCAGTCTACGTTGTACCTCGGACTCTAATCCCCCTGCGACCATCAAGTGGTTCAAGGATTCAGCGCCCATCATGGTGTCGAGCGGCAATGTGCAGTCGGTGCACTCGGGCAATCGCACCAACAACACCCTCGTTGAGTCCGAGGTGAGATTCGAGCCGATCAAGCACGAAGACGCCGGTCTCTACAGCTGTCGCGCTGTCAACATCATCGGCGAGAGCGCACCATCCACGTACCGCCTCGACGTACAATGTAAGTGTCTTATATATGTCTCCGCTCTCTTCATCTGTCTAGTTAGGTCAGTGAAGAATAAAGAAAGAGTTAATGGCTTTATATTCATAATTCGACCGTATATACGTATATATACGCGTGTACGCGCCCGCGCGCCAGAGCAATGGGCTGTCATTGTAGAAGGAACGTTTCATTTGAACTTTTCCGACGTGTAATTGGATGAGGGATGGGAGGCAGGGAGGATAGAGAGAACCCGCGGTCCCACGACTCGTAGCTCTGTATAGTATTAGTAGAGGAGTCAGAGAGAGAGAGAGAGAGAGAGAGAGTGAGACAGCCAGGATGGGAGATTGGATTAGCAAACGGTTAATGTGGCCTTGTTGTTCTTGCGACAGTTTTAATGGTGCTCTGATTGTCTATTGGTTTATTGTGATTAATCAAGTATTACCAGGGTAAAAGTTATCTGTATATTCTGAACGCGTTACTGCGGAACAAATGGAGCTATAAAATGCAAACGCAGCTTAATATTTAAATGGATATTGTGTGTAATATTAATTTACGTATTTGCTTGTACAGGGCAATCGAAGCTCATTATACGTTAATCTTAACAATGCGCTGTTTAAATACTTAACGTTTATATATTTGCTAAATCATCAATGATACATATTGATAATAATAAATCTATATAATGCTCGATCAACGTCATCAATAGCTAGTAACACGTATACAGTATATTAACTTGAAAATTAATTTACATAAGTGTTTAATACGAAATATCGATTGTTGCAGAGTTATAAACAGTGAGCGCAAAAAAAGTAATAAATAATACATTACGTTTTGAAACAAAAGAATGGTACGATTTTGTGATAAACAGTAAAAATAGAATTTACGGAGTATGAATATCCTGGTAACGTTATTCTTTTAGAGACGAGATAACGAATAATTAGCATCGGTTAGTGTAACTGTGGTCTTTTCTCCCATTGTCAGAACCCGTTACGAGGCCAGAAGTAGAAAAGAATCGTGATAAGCTCAAAGCTCTTTTGATTCTTTTAAGTACCTCATACTTAAAAAACGATAAAAAAATGACTAATACGGCTTTTTCATAGATATACCGGAGGAATTCATTCCATCAAGCAGTGAAGAGCCCAATAATATTAATGTCGCGCGATAAATGTTATGTGCAGACCTGGGCGCGTATTTGACAAATGAATCAGCCGATAAAACAATTTTCCGGAAAATCCGAGACATTTGGGTTAATGAAAAAAGTATTTAAAAAGCAATTAACTCGGGGAGCCATTATTTTTATTAATGTCGCCGCATGCTTCATTGATCACCTATAATACTGACGTACTATTTGTACGGCTTATACCCCCGGCGCACATTAATATCGTGTTTCAGCATCTGCTATTTTAATATCAATATCATATGCGCATTGCGAATTTGGTTTCAAGGTAGCAAATAATTCGTCAATAATAAATTAATATATTTTTCACGTGAATAATAATGTTCATGTCAATGTGAATTGATTTAACGCCAATATGAAAAACAATTCCATATTTTCTGTTAAAAAATAATATACGAGGATCCATCAGGTATTATATATGTATATGTATTATGATCGGTACATCTTTATATTTCAATGAAATACGCTTTTCGTCCGATGGAAAATGATTTCCATAAGTAATCGTCAATATTTTAATTTTAATAAAATGATTTTACGATACGGTTGAAAGAGATTCTCTCGCTCTCTTGACGTGATATTTTAACACTTCGTTCATGGAAATTTTGACCTAATTACCTCTGACTCGTGCCACCGCGGCGGTCATTGTACGATCGTTATTTATAAAAAGCGACATTTTTTTCGGCGTAAAAATTAATATAGCCTCGCTTCTTCTATAAACAAGACTGTAGTTGCACGCCGTTACGTTATCGCTGAAAATGCAGGATAATTATTGTAATTATGGTTATAAAAATTAAGTCACGTCGCGTGGTTACGCGCTGTAACGCAAAAGTCGTCTTGCTCGCGAGCGCGCGTTATGTCGTGTGCCGCGACGACTGCGAGCAAGTGGCGAGCAGAAATCTCGCAAGATTCGAGCGCAAACTCGCTTGTTGCGAGATAAAAGAAATTACCGTACAGGGAATGAAATTATACTTCGCACGTTGCTGATACGCCGCTGGAAAATGTTTCTTTCTAATAAAGCTGCAGTTCTACACTGGTCACTCTTACAGTATATAATCTCACATGTAAGAAACATATGAATAACTGCTATACGAGGAAAATACAATTAGAGTGGAGTTGAAATGGAATAATATAATAAAGTCATTTCTTTTAATCTTGAATAAATACATATTGCACGTGCGTGAAGTGAATAAAATAAGATATCAATAGCTATTGACTAACATAAAAATATTGCACTATTGATTTCTATAAAAATAACGGAATTGATTCGCTACGTTTCGGTTGATTCTTATTTTTTTAGAATTAAGAATACATTTTTCTATCAATATTCAAGTTCGTTATCGAAATCTATGATGTTTACTATAGTTTAATAGAAAACAAAACTAAAATACAACGACGCCAATAATCAATATCTGACACATGCGTAACAAGATTTGTATAGTGAAGTAATGTTTGGCGAATACAATCAAGAGAAACTCTATTTTTTTTATCTATTAAATTTTCTATGTTACACGTCGAATATGAACCTTTTTTTACATTGTATCCAATTATCTAAATGTTTTTTTATTACGAAAAAGACTAACAAATAAAACTTTAAAAATTGCTTAATCAAATAATTAAACGTATTAACGGATTGCGATCGTTAAAAAAGGTTGTTAACGTTTTTTCAACTTTTACTAAAATATATTTAAAATTAAGACCAACACATTCAAAGATAAACAACTGCATATGAACTTTTAAAAAACAAAAAAGCATTAAAGAAACTGAGCTTCTATTTACTTTTGTAAAATTTAAATAATGTTATTTATTTCATTCAAAAGTTGTCCTTCAATATAGATTTAAAATTGATCTATCAAACTGGAGTAATTGGTAACAGAAATCCATCGCTCTATCCATTTCATCTGATATTTTATATATTTTTATCGTTCAATTCAAACTTTTATACACATTTTTAATTGACAACAGATAAATCATAGACCGTTTCCGAGAATTATTTTTTCAAAATATTACTGACAATGAGAAAAATATGATTTTGTAAAGTATTTTTTAATCTATTAAAGACTTGTAACTAGTATACTTTAAGAAAACTTGTAATAACTTCGATCGATACATTATAAAAAGATAATATTTGTTATAAAAAGACAAAATTAAAACGAATACAGCATATTACTGTATTCAACATTTTAAAATTGATCTCTATAATTTCATACGCGTTTCCCTGAATACATTATTCTATTAATAAGAAGCAGAGCATCGATTCCCAATTTACCTCTTCGCGTTACGGTACTAGGATAGACAGTTTGTATAGAAACATATATATACTCTCATCTACATTCCATACATCGTTCCAATTACCTTCACACCTCGTACCAATCAAATAGCTAAAAGAAAAATAACAATCAAAACCACAACGTATAACAAATTGAATTACATCTTTTTTGTTCTACATCCCAATTGAATCAAATGCAGAATGACAACTAACGTGCCACACGTGCCACTCTTCATCTTCTCCCACAGACGGACCGAAGCCTCGCTCCCGCGACGATACACTCCACCTACACGAGCCGACGCTCGACGAGATCGAGGAGACGACATCCCTTGGATCCAACATTGAGCCCTTCGAATGCCCGGATTTCGACGCCAATCCTCCGGCACAGTATCGCTGGGTACACCAGCGTGGAGGCAACACCGATACCATCAACAACCGTAACGGCGAGAACGGCCCTGACGGTGGGCGTCGACTCCGACTTGAGAACGTCGGCTGGGCCGATGAAGGCGAGTACCGCTGCGTCGCTTACAACGTCATCAACGGCGTGCGTCGCGAGATGCGCAGCGATATGCGCTTTGTGCTCCACGTGATTGGACCCCCAGAGATCCAGGCAAGACCATCCGCAGAGACGGAGGATGGCATGTATGAGTCGATCGGCTGGTTCGGCGAGCCCGTGCACAGACTTAAGTCGAGGTTCTGCTCGAGGCCACCGCCCAGGACCGTCGCTTGGGAGTGGGGCAGCTCGCATATCAGAGCCGGTGAGTTTTGTGCCTTTCATGAGATTATTATGATTTTATATTTCTTATAAATAATGGAGTAGGTATATGCTCGATATTGTTATTCATAATCCAGTAATTTTCATGATTTAGTTGAGATATGTGTCAATTATTGTATCCATTGTCAATTATACACTACGTTTGCTTTGAAATTTCGAAGCTTGAATAATGCAGCTATTGTTTATTAATTCGTAGAGCAAATCGCATTCGGCATGCAGCCATTATTTAATGGCCGTTGTGTATGCATATGGAGAAATGCCATAAATGTAAATTTCAAATTAATCTATCGCGGAAACCTACGTTTCAATTTATTACTGGCTTTAAGGTAGATTGAGGAATTCCATCTCGGATCGATTAATTATACGCCAATATCTTTCACTCGTAATAGCGTTGTTTATTACGCCAACAAAGCGATTTGCACAAAGTAAAAGGCGTCTTAATTGTTCTATACCTATATAACTGCCTAGATATATAAGCGAAGGTTATATAGTACACATTGTTATAATTGGTTCATTGAGTTTCACTTGATAAATTCCCCATCGACGAAAATGTAGTTCATTAGGATATGAAAATAACGTTTTGAAATAACGCGTGAGCCCACTCATTGATCTTTGTATATATACAAGGCCTATTGTAATGTGTCTATTCGTCGTTCACGAAGCGCCTAAAACAATGTACCTCCAAAACTGAACTAGCTATAGCGAGGCATTTCAAAACGCGCGGCGTGGCGTGACTTTCGAAAAATGTTCACCCTGGCTTATCTATATGTACACGAGCGAGTTCTATACCTGATTGATTTATAGTTCTACAAAAAAAAAAGTCGTTCTCTTCACGATCTTGTAAAACAAGCACTGACACAACGATCGAGCCCGCGTCGGACGCCCGCTTATCTCATTGTCATCGACATTTTCGTCGGGATATTCCAATTGTACTTTAATTATGCTTTTTCCCAATGCAGAATGCGCGACCGAAAATCTCTCGAGTGACGTGCGCACATGCGGGCACTTTCGAATTACGTTATACAACGATAACGGATGCAACTGGGTCAGTAATATCATAGATTTAACGCGATAAACCAAATGACATTTAATACTCGCGTTGCTCTCTTTCAAAAACTCAAGCCCTCTGCACATATTGTGTATATATGTATGTATGTAGATGGAAAACTCGATATTTATATATCCGACTGATTCGATAAGACGAAAATTCTCATGCAAATTTCCAATTAGATATTTAGTGAGAACAGGGAAGAGAGAGAGAGAGAGAAAGAGCAAATGTGCGCGAACGCGCCTTTGGCAACTCAACGCTCACTGCTCCTTTTTTACAGTGTCGAAGCGTGAGAATAAGATAGACGGTGCGCCGCTGAGGTGGGATACTTATCGTGGAAACGCTCGCGCTCGCGTACTCGAGATATTTATAATGTGAAAATAGCTTTCATTTTATCGTTACTCCAATAATTTATTGCCGTGTGTGCGCGCGCGCGCGCACTCACATCATGTCGGTGCGTATACTATCTATTACCGACTTATGTTTATTATAACGTTCGCATAATAATACGACTGACCGTTCCATTTTATATACAGTTATATTCCCTTTAAATGGCACATACATACCCGGCCGTGAAACTCGTGTTTTACTATTTCCTTTCCCGGATGCAGTGTGTACAGAAATTATTTTATTTCATTCTAGTAATAGCATTTCACGTACAGTGGCATTGATATTTTTCAATCTTCTGCCTTATTGTTTGCAAATGTTTATTAATTGCTTCCAGGCTGTAAAAATTAAAAGAAAATAAACAGAATTTGGATCCATTTTCAAAGCAAAGTATATTTATACTGTGTAAAGGTATTTTCATATTTGTTTGTTAGCATATTGCTGATATCAAATTATACAGTACGGCCAATGTAATTCAATGGTTTATTGTTTGTACGACAAATAATATATTTATGAATTTTTGGGAAAAATAATGTTTATTTTAATTAAAAAATTCATTATTGTGTAAAGTAATTATTCTCGTTTATTGAAAATAAAGAATTATTATTACTATTTATTTCTTCTGTTGCAACATACAGTTGTACATAACGCATTGAAATCTGGTATGGAAATGACTGAAAGCAAATTCTTTCTCACCCATTTTTACAAAACCAAAGCTATATATAAAACCAATTTATTACCCACTAAATTAATCAAATGGGTAATAAAAAGAGGTACTATCCAACTTGATCAAATGATCAAACTCTATTAATTGCACTATTTAACTATTCGCTTTGATTTCATACGTGTATCGTGTTCGTATGCGTTTTCCGTATTTCTGAACGAATTAATGAAATAAAAATTCAAATTACATATATTAACGTATATAATTTATCCGTATTCAAAGGTCAATGTATTATTATATCCAAAATATCTTTATATCAATTTAGTTTAAATATACGGTCTCTCGTATTCGCCATTTTCCTTTAATCGACGAAGATAATTATTCTTAAAATACATATAGAACTCCACTTAATACTAATATAATATAAAATTATCAAGAGATTTAGTGATTTTCCTAAATGAATAAAATATGAAATAGTACCTAATCATAAAATCAATCCAATGGCATTATCTTGCGAGCAAAGTTAAAAAAAAAGAGCGGAACGCAAGCCAAATAGTTCATAATGATTTATCTTAATAAAAACAAATGAAATAAAAAAAAAACAACTCAACCGAACTATCCTTTTCTTACCGTGACAATACAGGTGAAAGCATAAGCCCAAAATACGAGGCCCTACCACTGGAGCCAATAATTGAGAACAAGGTGGTGACCAACTGCTACTGGGCAAAGCTCGAGATCCACAATCTACAGCGCGAGGACGCGCGTCTCTACACGCTACTCGTCGAGAGCGAGAAGGGCCGTGACTCAACGAACCTACGCCTCATCGTGCGTGATCCCACTGAGCTACGTATCATCGCTGCCGTCGGCGCCATCGGCGCTCTCGTTTTCCTCATCCTCTTCTCCCTCGGCATCTACTCGCTGGTCAGGTCGCGAAGGAAGCACCGGGAATACCGGCAGGAAGAGGAAGAGGGTAGCATCTCAGCTGAGGCTTATTACGGAGCCAATGCTCAACAAAACGGCGGCACGACACCCAGTACGAATACGACGACGATCGAGAGGAATGGACAAATCAAAGCGGGACTGGATCATCAGCATACGGTGAGTGGACCGATCGATACATCATTTTTTTGTTTAATTTTTGTATAGAGTTGCGTATAGCGCAGTTAAGTGTAAAATAGATGATAATAGTATATGTAATCGTGGAAATAGCTTTTTTAACGTTTAAACAGGAGGGTACTGTTAGCAAAAAAGAATAAAGTTCATCCTAATTGCATGAAGAGCAATTTACTTTCCGCATCTAACATTAACTTTGTTTAAAAAAGATACCTGATTGGAAATTTTAAACCTCATCCCTTTGTGATGTGAAGCTTGTTTGCTTCGAGTAAATTTAATTTGACTTTAATAAAAACTTATTAAATCGTAAAAAGAGACTTTTCTGTTTGCTCGCGGTATCGATTTTTATAATATTGGAGATATTATTTTTTACCCCTCATGTTATATTTTATATTTATATATTTATATTTTGTTCTGTTGCGATTGGATAAAAGCGCAATATCGAAACCGTTTTAATACAATAGAGCTGGTTCGTAGAAAGTTCAATTAAAAGCGCATGTTTTAAAATTTATTTTAGAAAAAAAAAGGTTTAGTCAGCGTATTTTTAAAAATATCAGTTGCCCTACAGTCGCGGTATTTTCTTTACACAGCATGTACCGATAATTTAGAAAATGTTTCTCTTCCAAGTAACTGGGCAGAGAGTTTTAGAGATATTAAACTCTTTGAAACGATTTCTTTGAGAAGTTCTGATTGCGTGTAGTTTTCTAAATCCACATAAAACAAGAACAATTTATTTTTCCAACAAACTCATACTTACTTTCTTCTAAGTAATTTCTGTAAACAACACATAAATTTCCTTTAATGGTAAGTGCGAACGTCGACGTGGCCTAACTTTTAAGTACTGTTCTCAACTTGAACAGTGCACGCAATCATTTTTAACTTGAGTAATAAAAGTCAATTTTTTAAATAATTTCGATTTTCAACTCTATGACACGGTATGACCATCTTTATTGCTCATGAAAGCGTACGGCAAATTGCTCGAATATGAAAGTTCAAAAGGAAAAAAAAAACACAATTTTAATAAAGCTTTATTTTACTTGGCAAAAAATTAACCTAAAAAAGTACATCGAGAATAACTTTTCGCAAATGGTTATTATACTTCTGATGATATCTTTCGAACCTTGAAAAGTACATTACATCTACTTTCGAGGCTTATTAAAAAGTTAATTAAAATCACTAGAGCGCCTTAATTATTTAGCGCGGACCAGCACGTTGTACAAAGCCGAAGTAAGTAAGGCGTTGTTTGAGCTAAAAAGGCAGAGCTACAGTACCTACCTTCCCAGTAATTGATACCATTAATAAGCTTCAAAGTACGGCAGTATGCTGTAGAATTAATATTCATATACATTTGGCCGTCCGTTTAAAACTGTTCAATATTTATACCGCACGAGCGGCGGGCGCGCGTGTAACCGTCTAAATTGTACCGGATCCAGCTCAGATAACGATCCGCATCACAAATCTCTATACTTATAACGTACATTTCGAGCACGCAGGGGGTCTCGCGACATATTCAGCCCCTGGCCAACAGGTGTCCTTCCTTCCCCCTCTTCTATACATATACCCGCCAACTAACTCTTGCTCTCTCCGACAGCAGCAGCAGCAGCACCACCACCAGCACCCACAGCACCAACAACAACACCAGCACCTCCAGCAGCAGCAGCAGCAACAGCAACATCAACAGGCGCTCCAGCAGCAGCTGCACCAGAACACCCTCAAGTCGAGCGTGGGCATGATGGTGAACGCGAACGTGTACGGTCGCAAACCCGTCGGCGGCGTTGGCGGGGGCCTCGTCGAGGGGGGCCTCGCCGTGATGTACGATTACGATCAGATCGCCTGCAAGTCGCGGACGGCCATGAGCCCTGAGGCGCTTAAGGTGCGCCGCGCCCCGGCGGTCCTCCAGCCCCCGACGATCGTCTGATAGCGCGAGGGCGGCAGATTCGCCGTGTTCTACGGCGCCGAGCCCTGCGACGAGGCCGGGCCACCGAGTCCGCTTTACGCCGCTACGATGGAATTCGTCGATTAGGGCTCGGGATGCGAAGGAGGAGGATGTGGCTGCCGTCGCTGATGCTGCTGGAAGTCCGAGCTTCTCCCTTACCGACAACGGAAGCTATATATAATAAATATGAGTTGGTTCCCGAACACCTTTGTATAGGTTGAATTTGTTGCGTAAGAGGTGCGGTTATGTGTTTACTATATATAGACAATCATTATCGTTATAACGAAAGAAATCAACTGTGTTCTATATATTGTCGCGTTATTACGAGTCTGCTGGGATGTGACGAAGCGATTTCTAAATCGATATGTATAGTCGTTTTATAGATTCTCTCATGCGCGAATGACTTGTTTTTCTTTTTTCTTTTGTGGTTTAAAAATCGTTTTGCGTGCGTTTTTTTTTTCTTTCATTGCTTCTATATACTAAATGTCAGCGGGAGAAAATTTACGTTGGAAACTTAAATTCGCTTTCGCTGGATGTAAATTAGATTTATACCTACTGTGAGGTACTTTGCTTTTAAGTTTTAAATATATATACATCGTATGCGTTGATGAGGCGTAATATCGTTGGAAATAATGTCGAACTAACGAAAAATTCGGTTTTAAGTTTATTATTTCATCGAGTTTGCCACAATTTATTGAACGAATCGATTGTTTTTTTTTTCCTTCCTTTTATTTCTTCCCCCGTTTTAAAATCAAACAGATGATATAAGAGTCATTAAATGTTATAAAATTTTAATATGGTGTCATACCCTAACATTGTAACTTCTCCAGATGTATAGATATATATATATATATATATCTTATCGAACAAATAACACAATGGAAATACTCTAATAATCTATACCTAGACTAATTGTGTAAGGTTCTGAAACTCAAACTGTTCTCGTTAAACACGCGCACCGAATTTGTTACAATAATAAAGACTGTTACCGCGACGAAAGTTTCGTTGAAGAAAAGAGTCCTTTAGACGACGACGAAAAAGAATCGAGAGCGGCTCGCGGCGTCCACCGGGAATCTGTCTCTCTCTCGCTCTCTACCTCCCTTCTTCCCCTTACTCACTCGTTCTCCCGCTCCCTCTCTCTCTCTCTGATGGACGGTTAACGCGTGCGAGCGCAGAATATATAAGAGCGCGCAGCGCTCTGTCCCGGAAAAAGGTTCACGAGTTTCTTTTTACGACTCCTTATCGAGATGCAAGACTCGTTTTAGGAAAACTGTTAGTGCGCTCTGCGGGCTTACCTACGCACGCACGTACGTACACACACACACACACATACGAAAAATCTTTTACGTCTGTATTATCATTCACCGGGCGCGGAGCAGTAAAGTTTCCACTTTAGCTTCGTCTTTTTGCCTTCTTTCATCGCTGTCTTGAAGGATTTCCCAGATATTGTCGATTGGGAATTTAATTACCTCTCGAAGGAATCCCTGCCCCCCTCGTTTTTATTCTTTTTGTCGTCTAAAGTAGCTGGCTATTCACTATGTAAGCCGAATTTATGTTGAATTATTGACATTTTCGTATAGTCTATTTCTATCATATTAAAATAGCGACAGCGAGATCAATATTGAGAGATTAATGTGTACGTTTGAAAAACTGACAGCTCTCTCTCTCTCTCTCTCTCATTTGTTCCTTTTTTTTTAATATAGCTAAACCAATTGTCACTTCTAATAGACTGCAAGTCATATAAAATCTCATTTGATTACTTAATTTTGTAAATTAAACTCAATAATGTAAGATATTATGTTGTTCGCTAAATGCGTTTGCAGTTTGAATAGGCTTGAATTGTTAAATATTTATACAGTTTAAAATATAGAGGAAAATTTATTTTACCAAAATCATTTTTATTAATTAATGGTTAAGCTTTAATTTATCTAATCAAGCAGTCGTTAAACAATCAATAAATGAATTTAAATATAAGTTATAAATAATTGAAAATTACTCAAGCTCATAATTGTAATTATAATTTTTAAATATATTGAAAACGAACTTTTATTTTTAAAAATAGGATACGTATGTGTATTATAAGAAAAACTTTCCAAAGAGATAAGTAATATAGTATTACTAAGGCAACGTATTGAGATTAAGACTTGTTAATAAAACAGTTTTATATTCCTTTGTTTATACATCGTCTTTATATTGAATATTATTATTATGATAATTTACAATGATCGATTTTTATATAAGTACTTAAACATTTATGAATGGTGTAATCTAATAAAAAACGCAACAAATGCAAAAAAAACATGCAGTGACATTTGCGTATGTATCTATAATTTATTTATTGTTAGACATTGTTGTATTTTTGACTGATATCTAAAAATAAAACAACATTGATTACAGAACTGGTTTGTGTATTTAAAAATCACGATACATTTTTGTAAGTTTTAATAAACTTATATTTTACATTGAATTTTTGTTTGAAATTATTCATATACCTCTACCTCTATCCAACATGTACTACAAATATTAAAAATATTTAAAAGATTGGTACAATATACTTGATTAAAAATTGATTCTATATTCATTCTAATCAAAGCGACTTTGTAACTCTTTTCATCTTTTTACAAAAAATACAATTTATTGATGAAAGGCCTATAATTGAATTAAAATTGAATTGAATAAACTTTTTACTTTCATGAAATCAAATTAATGTCATCCAGAAAAATACATAAAAAATCAAATATAAACATTATATTATTTAGAAAAATAGGTTCAATGAAAATTTAGTATGGGTTGATAGTTCAGATATTTTTAAATGTTAATTTATAAAATTTAAAAAGTTTCGAATTCTATCATTGTAATTGCACTTGTTATTATCTTTTGATGATAAGAAGATTGACATGCTCGGTTGGCATTTTACCGCCATCTGACGTCGACAATAGTATCTTTGAAACTAACGCCACCATGTGCCAGAAAAACACCTTGGCAGAGAAACCGACAACATGACAAGTGTTCAATTTCTCAACAGATCGATTGGAAAGTTGTCGCTTTAAAACGCGATTGTTGGTTAATATATAATTTTTAGTGTTAATTTTTTTATAAAAACACAATTTACATACAAAATGACTTACTTAAATTCGTGGGAGGATTTCGAGAAGTGCGCAGAAAGGTTATATTTGCAAGATCCAATGAAGGTAAATAATTATAAAATTACCAGCTTTTAATCTGGTATTTTTAATTTAATTTAACGAGATTGTGTTATTTTAATTCAGGCACGTTATACGATGAAATACTGCTATCAAAAAGGTGTTCTTTGCTTAAAGTTCACAGATGACCGAACAGTAAGTACTATTTACATGCTTTTCTAACCTCATTTTTTATCCCATCAACACTTTTGCGCATATTTTGTTAACATAAATTGTTTAAAATTCACTGTAAGAATACTATTTCTTGATTGCTACAATATATACTAACTTTTCATAGATGTATTCCCATTTTTTTATCTTGAAAACATTAAACTAGAAACCATTCATCATTTTAGTGCGTGTCCTCACATTTATTCTTTTAAACAAAATAATATATGATAATTAAATATTTATTATTCATTTTTATTTTAGTGCCTACAATATAAGACTGAAATTGCTCAAGATGTGAAGAAAATGGAAAAATTTATTAAAAATTTGATGCGACATATGGCATCAAAGGATAAGTAGAAGCATAATGAATATTTCTAGGACATTACAATAACCAACTTTTTGTGCAATGAAAAGTTGTATTTTGCGGTATAGCCTTTACAAAAGATCAAGGTGTAAAATTTACACTTCGTAAAAAGGCAAAACTTACTGTGTGCATTTAAGCTATGGCACTCAAAATTTCTTGCAATTCATTTTGGTCAAATCTAGTATTGTTGTTAATACAATACTATAAAACAAATTTTTAATAAACATTCTTTTTTGTAATTATTGAATTATAGAATATTCTCAAAACTATTTTAATATAAGAAAGTTTATTGAGATTTTTTTTTATTTATTTCTGCTCATTTGAAAGTTTCTTACCATACTTAATTTACCTCGCTTAAATAACAACATGCTTGTTACTGTTATAAGTATATTTTTTATTTTCTGTTAGTAGTATATGTAATCAAAACAAATACTTAAGGAATTACAATTTTGTATAAATCCTTCGTTCAATTTTTTTATTTTTTATGTACGAATGTAAAAAAAAGTCAATACTGAATAAAAGCAGTATATTTCATTGAATAAATAAAACTGTTTGCATTATATAGTACAATAAGAAATCAATTTGTATGTCACATATGGTTAGCAGGATTGTAAAAATTTACAATAATATAAATTTTGTAATCAAAGTAAAAAAATGAAATAAAAGTCAATTTAATCAAATTTTTCTTAATAAAATAAACCTGATAAAATTCTCTGTTTAAACGAATTTTTAATAAAATACTTCAATAAAAATAAAAATTATTTAGTCTTTTTACTTTGTAATTATCATATTTAGAAAGGATGAGGATGTGAGATCAGGATTAAACAATACAATAAACGAATTAATTTATGAAGTGTAAATGATAAATAGATTTTAGTGTGAGTATATAGACTTTTTTATTTAATCGAGGTGTAAAAACTTTCACTTCGAAAAGAAATATACAATATGTGCACTTGAGATCCAGCATCGGAAATTTACCATCCTCTGCAATTTACTTTGGTTTGGTCCGACGTTTTCGAGTTAACGTGCTGAAACAAAAAGCAGTTTTTAAATAAAAGTAAACTATTTCACGTTTATATTTACAAAATCATTATTTTAATAGGCTACATCATAATATTATCAACAGTAGTTCAGAACAAGAAAATGAATGATTTCCACTTTACCGGCCTCAGTCGATAACTACATGCATCTCTCTGAAGATTTAGAGAATTGATATAATTTTACTCTACAAATGAAAATACTTTTCCTAACTTTAAATCTTTACTTTATTTAATATTCTGGAAAGTTATTTAAGATTTACTTGTTTTGAATAAAATGCTAACTTTAAAATAAAACTAAAATTGACTTAAAAAATAAATGTTAAATGTTATACTTACGATATAATTGGTTGAAGGACAGCGTCCAGTGTCGCATCGCCATGAGGATAACTCTGCTTGGAAGTATCAGAAGGAAGTTTATAATATCCATCTTCGTCTAATTGCCTTTGTGTCTACGTCAAATAAAATTTACTTTACTAAATGGAATTTTTTATTTTTTACAGTTTTTTATATAAATTTTGGTAACAAAAAGTAACTTTCTCTTAAGAAATCTATAAAAATTATCTACTAGCTATGATAATCCATTACTTAATATTTATTTAATACACAAAGAGAAGTTTTATATATCTATCATGGCTTATACCCTAATTATATTAAATTTGGATTAGACAACAACTTTTTTCATAAAATTTAAACAAAAATTTAATTATTAGTCATTTTAAAAATTATCGCTAGACAAAAGTACAAATCTCCCTTGAAAAATTCAAATCTTTTTATATATATATATAAGCTTTATCAAGATTTTAAAATTTAGAACACTCTCGCAGCGAAATTCATCCCCTTGGGGATTATCCTTTTGCAGAAAACGGATAGACCGCAACTCCGTCGCTTAACTTCTCTCGGTGTAACTCAGTTAAATTTCCTCTCCTATTAATAAATTCAAGAGCACAGGGCTCTTTTTAATACGGATTCTCCGGGTAAAAGTAAAAAGAGAAAGGAAAAAGTGCATTTAGAACGAAAATCCTTTTTGATATAATACCGCAGCGGCGCGCGTTCGAATTTCCAAACGGGTCAAGCAGGCCACAGAAATTTCAAAAAGCCACAGAGCGAAGAAAGAATCGTTAAAACTTGGTATATATCCATCCAACTTCCAAAATCTGACTTAGCTCAGACCCGTTTGCAACTTCGAACCGCGACTATACTGCGTCGTAACGCGCGAACTCTCTCTAACGACTTTTGTACAAGCCGCATCCAACTTTAGCGTGCGGCGAAAAGGACTATACCGCACGCCGAACGGGAGAGAGATAGATAGACAGGCCATATACAACTCTAAACTAGGGAAGACGAAGAAAGAAGAGTAGCAGTGTGTCGTACGGGACGCGTCGTGTGGAGCTTGGCGCTGTCAGCCGAGCTTGAGCAGCAGCTGGAAAAGTCCTGCGTGGTGCTTTCCCCAAGGCCGCTGTCGGCGGCGCCTCCGCCGTTGATGACGCTGCCATTGCCACCGATGCTACCACCGCCGCCGCCGCCACCGCCAGCTCGACAGGCACTGCTGCTCCTCGGCAGGCCAACGAGCGACGACGACGAGGAGGATTGCTTGCGCGTGTAGAGCAGCTCGGTCCTACTGCCGTGCAAGACTCGCTGACTCGTCGGCTCGACGCGGCTGCCCATCCGCGCCAGCATCGAGAAATTGGTGATTGGTGGCGTGGGACCACGGCCCCGGTCGTCGTGGCACTGGTACACGCTCCTGCGGTCTCTCTTCACCGAGAAGCCCACCGCTCTGGAAAAGTCGCAATAGTCCTTCCATCTCACTAAGCTGTCTCTGGACACGCGCGCTTATGTGTGTGTGTGTGTGTGTGTGTGTATGCGGCTGAAGCTTCCGAAAAGTTTGCTTCGGCACGCAGGATCAACGTGTACGCACACGTTGTATATATACGGCTTTACAGTTATACGCTGCGACTGACCGTTACGTTCTTTTTTTACGAGCTCCGGCAAGGATGAGGGATAACTCGAATTTTCCCGCTTTGCTTTGATTGCTGAACGACAATTTTTTTAGGCGACCAACTCTGTCGTATGTACCTGTAGTACTATAAGGTTTCGGAGTAACAGCTTTTTTCGAACGATAGACTTAGAATAAATGGACTGATTTCGTAATTTTTTTAGGTATCCCTCATCCTTGCAGGAACTCGAAATAACACATTATTGTTTTTCTGATTTAATGTGTTACTTGAGATATAATATAATATTGATAACAAATCGGACGTGCACAATCGATTCCATTAAACAATTATAAATAAAAGATGAAAATACAAAAAAGGCCATTCTCATTAGAGTATATGCGAAGTAGCATATGTATATTCTTTGTAAATATTCATGTATCTGTTTTTTTTAAATCGGCGTAGATTATTATTGGCATATATTTCGAAAACTCTTGGAAATTAGGTATTTTGCTTGCCAATTTTATTTTATGAATCTCTTTTTTAATTTTACAATAAGAATAATTTAAATTCATTTAATATATTCAATATTATATCCATGAAATGAATGTATTATTGAGTGAAATTTTCAACTCAGCTTAATAAAAAAAAGTGTAGAAAATAAATTTTAATCTATATATGTTGTCTGAATTGAGAATAAGTAATAATCGTATATATATAATATGTTTTGCATCATAATTACAGATATCATGAAATATATTATAAATCACTAAATATAAACTAACACCAAACATTATAAAAAAAATAATTAATCACAAAGAGATATAAGCTACAAATACTGCTAAATCAAGTTAATACACAGAAATAATTTGGTTTTGACAATAACTTTATGCTACAATGTAAATTTTGTACCTCTATAAAGTAAAAACCACAAAAATGTTCGAAGTCCATCGAGTTTCCGTTACAACATTCTGAAGTGTGAAAAAAAGTTCACGAAAATTTAATCGATATTCAACACATTCGATATTAAACTCAGCTATAGTAACGGGAGCTCGATGCAAGACATTCGTTTACTTTTTACGAGTAAACCGCATCCAGGATAGCCAATAAAATGATAAAAAATAAATACACAAGTGTGTTGTGTGCCTGTCAGGGCTTTATCATCAAGTGATTTATTTGGGGACTTGTGTAAATGGTTATATCATGCTTTTTCAAATAAATAAAAAAGAATCACATGCTTGAGACCAAAATAATACATACATGCTCGTACACGGACATATCCGTAAAAATATGAAAAAGTAAAAAAATATTAATAATAAAAAGTAACATTACAACTAATATAAAATTTTAATAGGCATGCATGTCGCTTTCACTCTTGTAAGTAAAATCTGCTGCTCGAAAATTCTCTTGATTAATAATCAGCACCATTATATATTGTCCTTTAAATTGAATTGGGAAACATGTTTCTTCGTTACGAGTTATTTTCGAGCACAGTTCAAGAATTTGCTTACTACAATGATAAAAATATTTCTACCCCAAGAAATTTGCTACTATAAAAAATTGGTTGGCAAAACTTTTTTGACTAACATAAATAATACACTTCAATAATTGATAATAAATATTATAAACTAGTATTATCTCTAAGTTGAATAGCACCACAGCTTAATAGCTTTTGTGTCAATGAACCATTGAAAAGACTGCTTGAATGGCGCCTTCTTAATGCATGAGATAACATTTATTTTCTATCGAACGACACATTAAAAAAAAAAAAAAAAAAAAAAGAAAAGATGTTGTGAGGAAAGAATGAACACAGCTCGAGTAGCAATATTTTTATCAAAGCACGAGAACACTCACACGTCACGCGACATTAATTATATTCGTATAAAAACTCTACCGACACACAAAATGACCAAACAAAACGATCGCGACACAAAGGGACACCCGCGATGAAAAATATGATAAGAAAAAAAAAGAAAAAGAAGAAGCGAACTTCCGGCGATCGTGATAAAAGAAGAAGAGTCTCTCGTAATGTATTAAACAATGACTACGGATCCCGTGTCGTCCTCCGCGTTCGAAGGATGACTACTATTTTGGAGCTTGTTGCAGGCTTGCGTCTTGAGATCATCGTACCTAACCGCCGACGAGGCAGCCTCCACCGCCTCGTCCAGGCGCGAGTTGCTCGCGTGCAGGGCTGCATTGCCACTCGGCTGATGCTGCTGGCCCATCGACGTCGGGGCCGCGTACTGACCATAGCCATGCGACATCTGCTGCTGCTGCTGCTGCTGCTGCTGTTGCTGGTTATGCAACTGATGGTGATTGTGCTGGTTCTGCTGTTGGTGTTGGTTCTGGTGGTTTTGTTGTTGGTACTGAGGCGGCAGTGGTTGATAGTGGTTGTTATGATGCTGCTGCATCTGATGGTGGTGATGCTGATGTGGCGGCTGATGCTGTTGTTGTTGCTGCTGCTGTTGCTGCTGCTGCTGCTGTTGCTGCTGTTGCTGCTGTTGCTGCTGTTGTTGGTGCAGCTGTTGCTGCTGGCGATGGTGAGCGAGTTGAGATTGCACTACCGTATAAGCGATCTCACGACGCTGCTGCTCGCTCATGCCCGACGTGTCGACTAAACTAAACTCTAAGTGTCTGGAAGAAAGCGTGAAAAATGATCTTGTTAGGGATAGTTTGAGAGAATTTCTAAATTTGCAATAAGTAATTATTTGTACAACTGGTATTTCGGAGGACTATTGAAACTTTAAAATATTATCAAGGTAAACATATACTAGGTTGACTAATAAGAAATAAAAGACTCTTTTACTTTTTAACTTTTGAGAAATAAGTTACTAGACGTTTCGAAATTTCATATTTTTCAAGCGCAAATAATAAAAAAAAGACAAGACAGTAAATCGAGAAACTTACTTCCTGAGTTCGTCCGGTAAAGGATGCTTCGAAGAGGGACTTCTGTGTTTACTTCTGTGCCTTCTTCTCGGTTCAGTCGTGCTGATCTACAGATAAAAATATTTTCAACGAATAAATATTATATAATGGAATTATAATAAGCGCATAAAAATACTTTTACATTACATGGTAAGCGTATTATGATTAAAAGGTATTATGAAAACATTACTCACAACGGCCCTTTGGATTATCTCTCCTTTCCGTCGCTGCGCCTCTCGCCACTGCGGTGCAGAATCGACCATTTCGTGCCTACTATAATTAAAAGTTTTGTTTAATTTAAATAAATACCAATAATTATTAAAAAAAAGTATCAAAGGAAATCTAATATGCATAGTTGATGATAAAATTTCGGTGATGTAGAAAACATTGAGATATTGATAATTAAAGTGTGATAAACAAAAACTTATAAGAATCAATATTAAATGCTATTATATACCTGGAGTGTCGCGAACTTCTATGTCTCCTTCGGTGCTTCCTGTGTCCGGACTTTTGCGTGGAACCCCGAGAAAGTTGAGATTCGCAATCGGAATGACGATTGTGTTTTCGATGACTTCGACTGTGACTCCTTCGCCGGTGGCCTCGACTGTGACTATCCGCGGAACTCTGACTTTCCACCGAGCTGCTCCTTCGATTCAGTCGATTGAGGAGCTTAAATTAAAAGGAAATTATGAATTAATGGATATTTATTGAGTTATACAATGTAACTCTGATGCCTATATTCCCTTTTAACATCGAAATGTTTAGTTACAAAACGATTTCGATTTTCATCAACTTTATGGAAACTTTTGTTTTATTCGAGTATTGAATAGCTGCACGATTATTCAATTCAGTTATATTGAATTTTAATAAAAATCATGTATTGTTTCGGAATGTGGAAAATTAAATAAATACTTCGCATTTTTACAATACATGAAACAAATTCCTACAGCAATTTTCACCCAATACATCTGTTACGAGCGTGCTTTTTACAACTCGCTATAAAACCACATTCGAATAAACGCAATCTCCCAAACTATTAAAAAAAAAAGTAAAATAACACAGCGTGAAATAATACAAAAGCAAAACTCACAGCTGGTGCCGCTCCGCACGATCTGACGGACCTTGGACTGGACGAGGTGTAAAGACCCCGTGGTTGACTTTGCGTCCAGGGCGCGCTCCTGGTGCTGCGTGGCGAAGGATTATTGCGCGAGGCAATGCTTCCGCCGCCCCCGTGGGCCATGCAGCTCTGGCTCTGGACGATCGAGTTCTGGACCACTTGACCCACCGGACCCTCCACGAAGCCTGCCACCATCTCCTGGCCCTCGACAACTCGGCGCTGTGCTCGTCGACTGGGCATACGTTGGAAACTCGGTTGTGTCACCCGTCTCACGCTGCTCGGCTGTTGCGATGGAAGTATACGCATTTTTAACAGTGTAAAATATTGTTAAATAAAATCAATTTAACTTCGCGATGGTATATATGAAGATTAGTAAGAAAAAGAAAAACCGTGTTGTTTTAATTAACAATATTGTGTTCTTGTTTGTAAAATGAAGTTTTTTCATAAAAAGATAGCGAGATTTAAAAGAAATTGTCTAAAACTGACAACAACAAAAAACTTGAAACGTATTCCAGCTGGCAATCTTTTAAATGAAAAATTTTTCAAACGCTAGAAATTTAGTTTGCCCAAATAGAATTTTACGCAAATTTTGTTTCGGTATAAACTGGGAATACATAGCCAAAGAGAAAGGAGGAATTTTCTTTGTTTTTAGATGTCTATAGGCGCAACTAAACTACTTTCGGTCTACCGCCGAAAATTTCTCTGTTATTGTTTTTCAATGGTTGGTTCGTTTACAACCATTCTACGGGTATACCTTTATGTTATTTTTTTTTCAAAAGTCTGCGAACCCACGCCACAGCCATAAAAAATATTTTTAGAATGAAAATTTTGTAAGGAAGTTTGTTGGCCCAAAAAAAAATCCGTATAGTACAATTACTAAATAGTATTTTTTTAGATGTTAAATATAGTATGTCTTTTCGATCCGTAAAGAAAAATCATAGCATAAAAATTAGTGGGGAAAAACGTAACATTTATCATATTACTATTAAAGGAATAAAAAATCAATTGAATATAACTTATAAAAGTTTTTTAAAAAAATTTACTGTACTGAAACGTTAGTACTACAAGAACAAAAATCCACCTTTAAAATTTAACACGCTTAAAAAATGTTTTTTAAAATTCACGCAACAGATATTTTATTACGAGAACAATACCGTGTACGTATAGCTTTCCACTCGAACGCGCGCATCCGGCTCGGGGATTTCGGCAAAAATCAAAATAAAAAGTCCCCACGTCTCAAAAATTCTCTCGCGCACGCTATATATCCATCCACCCACCGGTCGGTCAGCATATACGAGTAATCCGAGGCCGTTAGCAGCAGCCTGACGGTAGTTAGTTAACCAGTCGCTGCACGCACACGTACTCAGTGCGTGCTGCTATACTGCAACTCACTATACATGTCCCCGTGCATATATTACCCCATCTATATATATATATATATATATATACACACACACACACACACACACACAGTCTTTGTCGTCGTATTACCTGTTGCTGCTTCTCGGCTCCTTGGGCCGCGCTCATCGGCGGACTGTAGGAGCGGAAGCGTGAGTACGGACTAAGAGGCGGCGGTCCCGTAGCCATCAGCCGGAAGAACGCCTGGTGGTCGATGCAGCAACGGAAGAGGTGGCGGCAGGCGCCCCGCGACGGCGTCTCGAAGCCATGCGTCCGGTCGGCCGAGTTCTTCTCGCTCACCCGTAGCATGAAGTACTTGCCCTGTGTACGCACATAGCACAGACAGTTGGGTTAGAGCCATACATACATACTTACATATATATCTATATAGAATAACTCGGGTAGGGCTTCGCGTGCGTCGTCGCGTGCGCGTGATTGCAGGGATAAAAGGAGTCGCCTTTGTCTGGACACAAACCGAGGTTTTGGCGCAGACGGACGGACGGAAGGATGCGCGAGGAACTCGTCCGCGCGCTGCGGCTTATGTGTATGTTGTATGCGAAAACGTACGCGGGACTTTTTTTTTTGGTGGGAACGCGAGAGGCCGGCCGGATAGAGAGTATAGGAGTTTGCGGCTCGTTACGGTAACGAGGGAAGTACGCATGGTCGATTCGCTCGCCAGCCACGGCGCGCTATTGTGTATATAGGTAGGCATATCGGTAATGGAAGATTGCGTTGCAGTGATGGGCTTGCAAAACACCGTGCCGTTCGCCGGGTCATTGAATACGGAGAAAAGGATGCTCATATTTCATTATCTATATACAGTCGTTATTTCTATGTCTATAGTTTTATGAGTCACTTCATTAAAAATATAGCCAATTCAGAGGCGAAACGGTATGATTGTTTGGTTAGATAAATATTAGCGTTTAGCTATAAGTAATCACTGCAATAAACAAATTATGTTAATTTTTCATTTCATGGTCAATTTTCAATTTTAGCGAAAGGAATGTGTAAATATATTTTGTCTTAAAATTCTATTTACATTAGTAGTTGTTATTATTCTGCAGAATATTGGTATTATAATATTAATGAAAAATATATCGCATAAGTGTTATTTCTTATCCAAAATCAATTTCTTGAAAATCATGCAAAACTAACGTAACTATATCGGACTCTTCAAAGACGATCGAGGTAAGTATAAAAAGTAATCATTATACCGAAAAAAAATGTTAGCACCAGAAACCGCAAGATCATGAGTCGATGCAGTCGTAGCTACAATTGGAAGTGCAACATCATTGAATCTGTAGTTGTGAAAGAGAAGTAATTCTAATCTCATAAGTTAAAAATTACGACATAATCGACTGTACCAACCACAACTGCAATTTCGATTTCCGATCTAATTACAATATTTTCCCGTACATATCAATATTATGTTTATAAACGACAAATATGAACAATGCATTTTTCACATCAGATTGTACATTCGTCTTCCAATCGTTTTTTATTTAGTTACAAAAGATCAAAATAGAACATACTTTGTGATAGATTTTGTTGATGCGCGGCCAGTAGTAGTTGCCAACTTTGGTCTTGTTCCTCAGGAGAATAATGCCGCTTGGCGTCAGACCGAGAAAGTATTCGACACAGTCTTCTCCCTTTTTTTACACAGAAAAAGTCATCGTTGTTACAAAAAAAAGACAAAAATAATAATGCCGCGCCGTCAATATGCGGCAATATGAATAAAAGCCTCAGCCATTTTCATCAGTTACAATAAAGATAAAAGAAAATTATCGTACCAGTACGGGATGAAGATCGACGCCGTACATTTCCAGCCATTTTACCTTATCCAAGTAATTCAGCTCTGCAGCTGATGGTAACTGTCCTCTGAAAAGCCAATATATGATTCAGTCAGAAGCATTCTTTAATGTTCAAATATTAATGTCGCATTGAAACGACATTTTTTTTTTCAAGCATTGATATCACTTTACACTTTACGATTTGAATATATCTATACATACAGTTAAAACCATACCAGACAGATATGCCAGACGCCAGCTAATGAGAATTCTATTATCAAATAAAGAGGAATATTATCTTACACGAGAGTTTTGTGTAACTCGACTATCCGCGCCTCAAGCTCGGACGTTTGATTCGCCAGAAATCTGAACTCGGACACATAGCCGTAGGAGTGCCGCCTGGGATCGTAATCTCCGAGCTCCGCTGAAAATTCATTGTTATTTTTTTTATTTTTCTTTTTAGTCGAGCCACCAAACCAAGTGAACTGGAAAAACTCTACTGTCTGCATTTCCTGCGGCTATTTCACAGTTATTATTATGACTTATGCTTGTTAAAAATTTCACATTGTTACTGATTTTAATTATACGATTATACATTTGTCAATACAACAATGAGAAAAATTAGTTCTAAACAATCGCAACAATAATAATCACTATAATTGTCGAAAGCTACCTTAATTAACTAATTGACATAGAATAGTCTATATCTATACGCCATTTAGCGATGACACATATTCGACGCTCTTTCTTTCAATCCCATGCTTCACAGCCGTCAGTCATGAATAGCGTGACTTTCTCAGCTCGCGCGCGCGCGCAAACAAACGCCTTTCATCCTCCTAATCCGTATATAATTTTTCACGGTATTTATAAATACGAACCACGTCGCCAGTACACAGACACACGCACAGATCATAAAATCCATGCAATATAGAGAAAAAGAAAGTCGACGCGCAGAAGTTAATTCGGCGAAAAGAGAAGCCGCCGACGGCAGCGACGCATTTTCCAGCGATCGGCAAAATTGAATTTCGCCTCAACGGGGCGTATCTTTATCTTTATACAGAAAGCGAGCCGAGCGCAAAGGAGCATGAGGAAGCAATCGCGAGACGACATCTCAAACGTGAATAGAAGCGTAGGTATATAGAGAAAGGCAAGAAAAAAATCGTCAAATAAGTTAAAAGCCAGGCGAAAAATCCGGAGCACGCGCCGTCGGAGCAACGGCGAGTCAATGAACGGGTAAACATAAAGCAGATTAGAAACCGCAAAAACGACTTCCTTCTCTTTCTCTTTCTCTCTCTTTCTCTCTCTCTCTCTTCCATTACTCCCCGCGGAATTAGAGCGAAAGTTCTTATCTCTAGCCGGGGGTAGTCACCGTGTGCACGCGTGCGCCCGTTGCGGACCAAGAGAATGAAAGAGAGAGAAAGAAGTCGCCCGGAAAAGCCGAGGATCGCGACGTCGGTGGCGGCGACGGCTGCGAAGAAGCAGGAGTTGCTCACGAAGCACAGCGTGCGCACTGCGCACACAGTTAGAAAAAAAGGGCCAGAGGCCGCGTATTACTCCTATCTCCGTACTGAGATTCAAAGTCCGAGTGCAAATAGAGATATGCGCGTGTTTGCGTCTCATCGCGCGCGTCAAAAGCCGCGCGTTCACAGGTGAATGGACCGCGCAGCGCGCGTTTTTCTTCTTTCGCATCGGGACACATCGCCGGCCGGAGAGCCGCACATACATATACGCTATAATATATATATATTTATACACGTACATCATACATAGTCCGAAGACTCAGGGAGACAGACGCAGAGAGAGAGAGAGAGAGAGTTCGAAAGATTCGAAGACGTGGGAGAGAAATTTTTTGTGTCAAGCCGCCGTGGCACAGAAGGGGAGAGAGAGAGAGAGCGAGATTCGCTCTGCGCCCGTCGATGGTATGTATGGTGTGTGTATGCGGGCATTTCCTGAATGAGAAAAAGCCGAGGCTGAAAGAGCGCGTGTAGACTCGCCGGTTGTCTGCGCTGCTTCATCTGTGTGTACAGTGATTAACGTGCGCGCGCTATACGCCGTATTCGCGCGCGCGCATTGCCTTTTTTTTCGTTGTTTAAGCTTTCGGAGCGAAACGTGGCTTGAAAGAAAAAAGTTTTCATATTTTTAAGACTTTGTGATGTCGTGTGACTTGACGTCCCACATCTTTATTTCTGTCACGCTGAATTATTACTCTTTCGTGATTCTCCTGCTGCTCAAAAGTAAATGACTAAAGACAATTTTTTTTTACTTTTGCTATATCGAAATATATATGTAAGAACAAAATAACTCGATGAATTGTTTAAATAAAAATAATAGGTATATAATATAATGCGGATAATATTCTTCTACTTACATTGGACCACATAAGCGCCGAGTTCAGCTGCGAGGTCAAAGGAGACCGGAAGCCTTCCTTGAAGTATATCCTGCTTAACTTGCAAGAAGAACTGATACCTGCAACGAGACGCATTATAATATATATTTGTTTCGTGGAATCTTAATATCTACTTCTCCTTTCAAATAAAAATCATAAGAATTGTCTTTTATAAAACGGAGTCAAAAGATATTTGCATTGTAATGTAAAGTACTTATAAAGCATACAATGAAAATAAAAAGAAAAGTTTGCGATTCGCGAAAGATACATCACAAAGAACCTAATAATTGTTACGGGTATTATGAAAAGCTGTGCCGTGCCAATCGATCTGATACTACTTATTAAACGAATATCGCACGGATTCGAGCTACGTATTGTATAGCTCTTTAAAATATATACCCTTCTTTTTAGTAGTATTATACTTCTTTATATACGTATAATAAGTAGCAGTAATACTAAAACTCAGTTTGAAAATAGTTTCTATCTACTATTTGATTCGATTAAACATTTACACAAAAGCTTTTTATTCATCAAATTATTATACTTTTAATAAAATCTGAAAGAATCTATTACTTTATGTAAGGCTCATCCTCCGACTGACATATTTTCAGGACAAAAAAGTTACACGAGTTATTTTTAGAAAGATCAGCGCACCGAAGCCAAGAGCAATTTTTACACCATTCGCTCACTCTCTTTCTTTCTCTTTCTCTCTCTCTCTCTCACTCTCTGGGCGCACAACGACTCCTTTTTCTCGCGCGAGCAGCGTGGAACAACCTACATCGTCGCCTCACGCGCGCGCGCGCGCACTCTTCTCTCTCCTCGCTTCCGCGTACTTACACGTCCGCGAAAAAACCAATAAAAACAGAACGCGCGTACGCGCCTGGCCTTTTTTCCTCGTATGTGTCTGTGTATATATATATATATATATATTCAAGCTAGCACACTACTCGGACGTGCCAATTTCAAAGGTGGGGGTGAGGGGAAGTTTCGGCGAAGGCGAGACGAAGCAGAAACAGCTTTTAAAGAAGGGGAGAAACGTGAAAAATGAAAAATTATATACGTAAGGGGAGTGATTAATCGGTCGGGTCGGATTGATAGGCACCGTCGTTGTTGTTGCTGCCACTACGAGCTTTCATCGAATTCGTAAAAGTGAATTCGAGTAAACTAATAGCGGTCATTAATTTTACCGTACATATATGTGGGAAGAATTTTGAAGAGAACTTGTATTAATGGGACAAAACTCGATAGAACTGTAATGATTGTGTTATGTAAAGCTTTTTGCGTATTCTTTTTTATTCAGTAAAAAAATAACAATAAACGATACAAATTGTGTTAAAGAAATCTCATATCGGCCTAAAGTAGTTAATAGCACTATAGTTTATGTTCTGTGTAATAAACAGCCTGTGTTTTATAGTTCAATTCGCTAATCTTCATTTTCTTTGTGGGTCGGAAGAATATAAAATTTTAATCGGTAATCTTGCTACACTAATTGATCGTAATATCGCGCCTTTTTCTTTAGATCTGCTTATAGATATATCCCGCAATAACTGTAACAAAAGACTATAATTTTGTTATATACGAGAAGAAAGAAAACTTAGGAGAAAAAATGTCCAAACTACCGCAATAATCCACTTAATCAATTGATCAATTTATATATTACACATTAATAAAATCAAGCTCCCGTAAACACCTACTTAATCAAGCAATAACGACTGGCAGAAACTATTTAGCAGCAGCGTGGGCATTCCTCCGGTGAATTGATACGAAATCGATACATACGCGCAGCAACTTCCGTAATTTATATACGACGAGCGCATAATAAAGGCTCAGCGTATACGCGCTCGACTATATATCTCTTAAAAGCAAAAATATTCGATCGCCATGGCAGATAGGCCTCGCAGAAAACAAATAAAAGTATTCATAAATAACGAGGAAGACCTCGACCACGCATATACACGCATATATGTGTATAGAGGAGGAGTATACATATATATACCGTGCGCGGCAGCAGACACCCGAGTTCGAACGGCGGCAACAACAACACTCCAGTTTCGAACACCGTACGCCTATAATTTTCATTTTCGGCAGGGTAATCGTTGTGTCCCGGTTAATTGCTGGGTCCTCGCGGCCTTGGGCTAAACCTCTCCGACAGAGTATATATAGAGAAGAGGAATCCCTTTCCTTCCTTCTTCAGAGCACACACACACACACATACACACACACACACACACACACACACACACACACACACACACACACACACACAGTGGCCTTGTGTTTCCTCTCTCCCTCTGTATGCTCTTCTTTTCGCCGCGCGTTTTTTACGCTGATGGTGCGTGTAGACGCTGCGCGCGAGAAGAGGAAGAAGAGGAGGAAGAGGAGGTGGAAGACGGTTGTGAGGGCCTTTCGGCGCGCAGAATCCATCGCGCAATTTGCATACTATTAGCGCGAACACCCCCGTGCGAATGATGTCTGTCTGCGCGGCGTAGCTGCCGCCTGGCATTGCAAGAAGTCGTTTGGAAAACGGTTATTAATGACGAGCAGGCGTGATGCTAATGGGGATGATTGTCGTTGTTTTCGACGGTTAAACTTTGTCCGGAGCACATGCAATAGAATGGAATGGTTGTAATAATTATGCTACGGCTTTGTTCTTTTCTTATATTTTAATTTAATGTACATTCTTTTAATTCGAATTTTATATCAGTGGCGCAAGGCAATTTTCAAACGAAACTTGGTATATAAACAATACTTTGGTGTGCAAACAACCTTGTAGCTTGTTTCGATAATTGGAAAACTGTGCGCTTGAGATATGAAAGAAAAAGAAGTTTATATGTGACTTTGCAGTGTAATGAAACTTTGATCTCTAACAGTCGTATTTGAAAGAATTAACTGTTTCGCTAACAAACTTAATTGACAAGCAAGAGTCGGGTGAAAAAATAAAATTAAGATCCGCGCAGACACGGTATAATTCGTTCGTAATGATATGCGCAGCCGCCGCGTATATTTATGAATGAAAACACTAGTCAAAAGCGAAATAACTCGGGCGTTTGTGTGAAATTCCGTAAGTAAACTGAGGCTTCATCAAACCCGGCCTGGAAATTATACGGAACAGAAAGCTATGTGAAAATAACACAAGCCGGTCTCTCAATTTAACAGGAATTCCAGCAAATATTACAGCTTTTTACTGTGCGCCAAGCGTACACGCAGTGTATACACGATGTCGTGCACTACTATCAAAGGTTAATACTACACAGAAAATCATCGCATGAAAAATTCAATTACCTATCGAGCTTAAAATCTGTGTTTTTTTTTTCACAAATTCTTGTTAACATTTTATCCAGACACGCATTCAACGCATACTGCCATCGTTAACGAGGCTTTAGCATTATTATTTTCCAGCTTTCCGTAATACCCATATACAAAAACGACGTCGGTTCATATAGTATATACACACGCACGCGTATCTCTATAGACTTATATTATACACCCCAAATGTACCTTTAATTCGTCTCCACCCACGCGACTCTCAAATTCCATTTATAATTAAATCCGCCCGCGGAGAAGACATTATAAATCGATAACGGCAACGATAATAGTCAATTTAAACTTCCATCTGATATTCTAATTATAGATTTTTGCCCCTCCCTCATTCGCGCGTAATGCGAGAACGCGAGGAGGAAGCAGTGAATAGTCGTTCGTCCATTAATTAAAATCAGCACGGGCGCGTAAAATAAACGATAACTGCTGCAATACATATATATATACGTATATGCGTTTATACATATAGCTATATTATAACGTACCTGGTGATCTCCTCGATGAGTTTGCAGGGGTCCGCCGCGTAAAACTTGACGCAGAAATAAAGCGTATGGGCGTCGGGATTGAGATCTCCCTTCTTCGGCTTGAGCTGCTTGCCAATCTTCTTACTGGGGTCGAGCCATTGCTGGAAATTCCCGTGCACCAATAGTAGTGTGTTCGTGTGTATGCGTATATGTGTGTGTGTGTGAGAGAAAGATACGTATACGAAAGAGAGAGAGAGAGAGAGAGAACGCGGACTTTAGGACGAATTCAATTAAGTCAGATATGCCCGCCCGGAAATTGTCAAATTAAACGCGAATAGAAATTTCCACGCTTGCAGCGCGATGGTGGCCCTCCTTGATATTCATCGACGTATATATAAGCCGTTTGCTCTTTCTCTCTAGGTATATACCTCTACGCGCGTATAATATATATATATATATATGTATACACGTGCTTGCAAGCAAGCAAGCAGGCAAGCACCACCGACGTCCAAATACGCAAGAACGGACTTTGCCCTGCGGTCCGCGATCGATTTTCAACAAAATTGACAATTTACTTTCACCCGCACCAGCAGACGCGCGCACCGCCACGCCGTTGAGTGCACGCCCACGCGTCGCACGCGCGTTATTATTTGCGACTTAGCAGCTGGCTGCTACTTTTCAATTCCTTCGATAATAGACTGGCGGATGAGAGACGAGCCGCGTGCGCTTCGTTGCGCGTCAGACGGAATCGTTCCTTATTAGATTATGGCAATAGTATATATGAGAGAGAGAAGCTTTTCGGTTGAGAATTCGAATACGGCAGCACACGGAGTATGTTGTTAAATTAATCGCTGCGGTTAAAAAGTACAGTTATTCGTATAGTGAATTACGATTTAAGGAGAAAGTATAATCTCGTATAATGATTTTTTATTGGTCGTTAATAACGTTGACACTTTTAATGAGGGGATTCCTTAAGTAAACGTGGCCGAAAATATTTTATTAACTTTTTTTTTAATTTTAATTATATATACAGTCAAATATTAACGTTTATTTGCCGAGCTAAGATAAACATTGACCTAACGGCTTATATATATATATATATGCGCTTTTGAAATCAGTATTAATATCACGATTCTGTCGTATTAATTTAATCAATAATTTAAAAATATTCTCTGGTTTATAAAAAAAAAGAGTAAAAATAAAAGAGTAAAATTCAATTAAATCCTATCCTGGTATCTATACCTTTTTAGCCGGAAAAATAATTTTCGAGCCGAGCTACAAGCAGCATACTAAAATACCAATAAAGCGACGACGTGTGTTTTGATAATCGTGACCTGTCTTACCGTTTGATTCTCATGGTCAAGATATCGCAGACCAAAGTAGGCTGTCTCCAGCAGGTTGAGGTGTCGAAAAACCCTGTCGAGCAGCTCCTGTCCCAAATTCGAGCTCTGAAAGCAAACGAAAACAAAGAAAAAAAAGGTTAGATCCACGTATCGGATAATTCCAAGAACATGTATATATGTATAACTGATCCTTCATTCACCCAATGTATATATATATATGCCACCCTATACACACGATTAATCAAGCTCTTGAATCCACGCGACGGATCTTGGACACGCGTCGCGATAAACGACGACAAGGACGAGGAAAAAAAAAACGAATAATCGTCGCGTTTCCCGAAACCGAGCAGGAATAAAGAAATAAAAGGCCTTCCGGCCGCGCGCCGATAAGACGACGCGATCATCCATTCCTGAAAAAAGGGAAAGAACACAACGCTACGGAATACTAAATGACGCATCGTCGCATTTATATATATATATAAACACGCATGTACGTATGTATATATATACGCGGAAAAAGCAGCCGAGAGTGCGTGCATGCATCGATGCATCGGACGTATACATATACATACTATATAGCTGATCCCGTTACAACAAGGACGCGGCAGGGGGGCTGCTGCTGCTGCTGCTGCCATCGCTGCCGCCGAGTCCCTTTGGGAAAGAGCGAACGCTCGTGATATCGTCACGGCTCGGTGCAGTCCCTCTCTTGGGAACCGGAAAGCGACGATTTCGATCTCCGTGGCTTTTTTACGATTTTTCGAATCCCAACTCTGTCTATGTGTATGTGTATTTCTCGATTCCGTGTATAGCTCGTTATACGCTATATAACTATACTGGAATGTATATATAGTATATAAGCCTGTCGTCGACGGCCGCAGGTTTCGCAGGGAAGATAAGGTGCTTACAGATGTGTTAGTGGATATATATATGTAGGTATGGATGTAAGGAGAAACGAGAGGAAAGAGGGTGTGTATATGTGAGTGTTTTAATTGTACGCTGTCGTCGGGGCTGATGTGTCGATGATAGCAACAGCGGCAGCAGTAAAACGTGATGATTTTTTAACGGGGTGCGCGGGCGAGCGGATAAGTAAAAGTCGTGATGGATGAACGGAGTTTATCAGCGGTCGGGATTAAAATGTAGGTGTGCTGGATATTTACAAAGTATTATAGAGTGAAACGGAGGAAAAGCGATTTAGAAGAAATGATGCTGATGAATGAATGATTGTGTACGTTTTCAACGTATGCGTTACAGAATAATTTTAATTATATTCTGTGTTATATTGATTTTTATTTGAAAGTGAATTGATGTATAGGCAGAAACTATATCTCCGTATAGGTATTGCGAATAGCTTAATTACCACTCTCTCAGATAGGTAATAAATTGCTTGAGAACACCGGATATCCTACGTGTTTATACTTTATTTGCTTCTAAAGCAATTATCTTGGACAGTGCAGTCAACTATAAGTTCATAATAATTATCAGGTATTAAACTTTCATTATCACCTCATAATGTTCATTTGAAACCGATGTTACTTTAAAAAAAAGCAGTCCACTCTATACAAAACGCTCAAAAACGTTTTCACGCATACATAATATAAATATAGGGAGAAAAGTGACGTTGATTAATTATTAATTATTAAAACGACCAATATATAAATTTTTGTCAAACCATTTGATGAAAAAACTTATTTAATTTGACAATATAAACGATGAAAAATAAAAAATCACTTTCCGAACAAAGCAATATCTGCACGTGCGTATATATCTACGCGCGCAGAAAGTCCGTGTAGAATGGCGCGCGAGAGACACTCGAATCAAGCGTTTTAATATTTATGTAACCGCACACGGTAAAGCAAGTGCCTTCGCACATGACAATTTTTCGAAGCCCCTTTTTTCCTCCCGCTCCGCTCCCTCTCTCTCTCTCTCTCTCTTCTTTCCCTATATACACCAGCCACTCAGCCCGTATGCGACGCGCACACGTGTTTTTCGTCGCGTCTAGCGCGCCCAGAGCAGCGGCGGCAGCAGCAGTGGTGGCGCACGGGACAAAAAGGCGCGTGCTTTACGCGCACAAGAGGCCGCATGTACATGCACATATACATGTAACGCGCCAAAGCCAAAAGAAGCAAAAAAAAAAAAAAAGAATCCCGCGGCGACGAAAGAGAAGGAAAAAGAGACAGAGAGACAGAGGGAGTAGAGAGCGAGAAACCGTACGGGTGAATCCGAGAAAGAGAGGTCAAGAAGGAGGAGGAGGAGGAGAGAGGTATACGAGGAGACAAAGGCGAGGAAGGATTGGCCCAAACGCCATGCAGTATATATACGGAGGGAGAGAAAAAAAACGAGAGGAAGAGCGCGTATAGCGTATGCGGAGGAACGAAGGCTCGTGTCGCGCCAAGATCCGTTGACTCGTACACGTGTGTCGTCTCTCTACTCCCCCTCTGGCTCTGCATACCTGTACGTTTGTGTGTGTGTGTGTGTGTATACGCTCGACTGGTCCTTTTAAATCTCTCGCGCCATTCGCCCATGGCCAATCGGTTTACCACGAGGACGCCTATAGCGCCCGTGTATACCCGTTGTGTATACCAACTTCTCTATAGCCGATCTTTCGGTTTGTTTTGGAATGTGCTTAATCGATAGGCCGGAAATTTTTTTGGAAATGTGTTTTTGACATACGTTTGATAAATAATTTATAAAATTTACATGGCTTTGAATCATACTGTAATTAGTATGTGATGATTGACATGAGATATGCAATACCTTATTGAATAATGTTTTGGAGAATAATGTAATGGTCTCTAATTGATGTGCTAATAATACAATACATACATTATTATAATGATGAAGTATATGTATATAATGTTATTGAAAATATTTTATACGAACGGGATACCGTTAATACTGTTTACAGCAATATACAGGAAATAAAGATAACAATTATAATTAATTAACAATGATTATCGATAAATTTATAAAAAAATTTAAACGATACTTTTACAAGCGACGTAACAACAAATAGCCGGAGATTAAAAGTTTCAATGAGTCGCAACTTAAATCGCAGTTGTGCAAATGGAATCTCGGAGCAGCACCGCAGCCGTACCCACTCAACGCGCGGAACAGCTTTATTCAGATTGTCCGGCGACAAAAATAAATTGCCACGCTTATATACCCGAGCAAACGCACACCGCTGCGCGCATTGCACTCGCTCCAACAACAGCACATATACGCGTGTATTAGCGCACTCGCACAGCCACAGGCTAATTATTTGTTTTCCAGGTTAATCTTTTTACGCCCAAGCGACTTTAGCCCACAACTAATTAAAAGTAACACGAGACGGCGCGCCGCTGCGGTGGCGGTGGCGCCAAGTATGCACCAATAAAAAAAAGAACACATACACACGTGAGCGCCCTTTCCATGCGAGGCAAAAAATTCGCTGATATCGTCGACACCGCGGAATACCTGGCGGATGAAGAGAGAATACTTCATAATTAGCATTTTTTCGCCTCGAAAAAGTTTTTCCTACCCGCCTATATATATATATATATATACACGCCATGTGTGCATGCCAACGGTAAAAAAAATATGCTCGCCCGCGTGCTTCTTTTCGAAGTTACGCTGCTGTTCGCCCTCTCTCTCTCTCTCTCTCTCTCTCTCTTTATCTTTCTCTCTTCCGCGAGCTTGCCTGTATTTTAACCCATTCCTCGTTCGTCGGGCTGCGCAATATTGCTTTTTTCGACGCCCCCCCTGACCGTCGAACAAAGTGTAAGTGACCTCATGCGATTATTTTTAATTAAATCGCGTACCTGCGGATTCTCGTAGACTGTAATAACGTTTTCTATGATTAAATTATTCATTATCTGACGTGTTACAAGGCCAGCTTGGCGATAGCAATAAAAATGTAACGTGTTGTTTGTATTAGGTTTAATTAAAAATTTGGCTTCTAGCTTTGTTACCGGGGATTCTAACAATATAGATCGAATATACTTACATGGAGAAAATATCGTTTGTTTAGGTTGGGAATTTTGCCCGAACTTCAGCATAGGGATATACATATACATAAAAAAATATGGACAAAGCTACGTTCATTCAGTCTAGTGCTCAATTTGACAAAAGCTATGAGCTCTTTTATCTGAAATTGCCTTGAAAAATCAGTTTTCATTCGATCACCTGCTCTTCATTGCATTGGACTGTAGAGTATTTTAATCTGCTCTATTTGAAAAGTAAGATCAAAATCTACCGATTAAAAAAAAAGTTTATCGAAAATCTCTGTATTTGTAGAATTTATAAAAAGTATAAAGATTTTTTTAACAAACTGTTTTTTGATTGATAGAAGTCGTTTTTGCCTTTGAAATAGCGTACATTAAAATATTCTATAGATTATTGCTCTGTAACTACATGTATTTGAAGAAATAACGAAAGCTTTTAAAATTTTAGATATAAAGATTGCTGTAACTTTAGAAAAATTTGTATTATTGCCTTCATACTTTTATAGAAGAAAATGTATTTCAAAATTTCAATCAAAAGCAATTAATTTTAACAGATTATTTAAAACTAAAACTTAACAATTAACTTAAACATATAGCCTTCTTGTCAACATTATACAATCTAATGATTACTTCTATTATTTTATTATTAATATTACATTATTACTTCCTTACTACGTAGAAATGTATATCTATACAAAATGTAATCTTTAGTAATTCTTGTGTAGACAAATAACTCTATTTAGAAAAAAAAAATTCTCAAAGAGAAAAAACTGATTCACTATTTAATACCGTAATGTGCGGCCACATACGTCGAAAGCCAATAAATAACACGTTTCCCAAAATCATCACGTTGATTACGAAACGTAACGATCAAATCTCGAGCTGAAAGGCATTCTATGGTATACAGCTCATTGACTTTTCAAACAGTCGCTGTGCGGTACCATTAACTTATACCAAGCGTCATCGTGCCCCGTTAAACCGGCAGTCTCGCTTCAAATCAAGCCAATCACTCTGCAGCTAATTAAAAAATTTTTTTCCACGCATATTATTATATATATATATATAAAACTCGAACTTCAGAGTAACGAAATATCGCATCTCCTTCCCTCCGTAAAATTTGTAAATTTTACGTTTACACTCAAGATTTTTCTAAAGTCGTAGTAATTCAATGCCTCCGCCCCGGAAAATCTCTCGCGTCGCTCTCTGATCCCTCAGTACATAATACCCGTACTTTGCACACTTTCAAAACTCTAAAACTAAAGCTAAAGCTAAAAAGCGTGTGAGAGTGCGAGTGTAGGCGGGCAGGGGGAGGCGGTCGGTGCTGCTGCGCGCCGGTGCAGCTAAAAGTCATGATGCACTGCACCGTCGGTGTGTATAAGTATACGTGTGTGTGTGTATACCTCCGGCGGCGTTGCCCTTCTCTCTCTCTCTCTCTCTCTTCCTCCCCGTCATGCATCCACCTCGAGCTCGCGCTCGCTGCTCTCTCGCTCCAGGCCATAGACCCCGCGAACGTGTGTCCGGCATATTCGAGTGAGAAAGAGACGGAATGACGCGCCGCCGCCGCTGCCGCCGCCGCCGTCGTCGTCGTCGGGAAAAAGGACGAGACTGAGGTGCAGGATAGATAGAATGAGAGGGAGGGTGAAGGGACGGGAAAAAGGAGAAGAGGGAGAGGGAAAGGAAGTGGAAACAATGCACGCGCGCGCACTGCTGCACCGCGGCGCTCGCATGCTTCGCTCTCTCTCTCTCTCTCTCTCCTCCTCGGCATCCTTCAGTTTTCGTGTCTCGGCACTGCACTCCTCCGAGCGTCCCCACCATTTCCCTTGCAAATGACAGGATTGTTCGAAAAGAGTTTTTCCAGATTTTCTCCTTGTTCTCTCTATACCCCCGTCTTCGCGATGCTTTTCTCCGCGCGCCAGCGCGCACTGTCCCTCCATATTGCCTTTATCAAAGGGATAGAGCGTTCTCTCCTCTTCTCTTCTCTCCTCTCTTCTCTTATACCACCGTTGTCTCTGACATTTTGTTTTTTGGTTTGACAATTTTACCGGGGAAGTCCGGCCGGACGTGAAATTGAGACGGTGGCGGCGGTGGCGGCGAAGAATTGCAGCGCGCGCGCGCGCGTTCAGCGCTTACCCTCTCTCTCCCTTCTCCGCAAGCGTTCCCGTCACCGCCGACGCCGCCACCGTCACCCGCGCCACCGACGCTCGGAGAGCTTTATTTTATGAAGACTCTTATTAGCCTGCGCTTGAAAAATGTATATCAGCAGGCCCCGCGGGAGCGCTTTTCCTCCCGGATGATTCGCGACGTTCGCGTGTATAAACAACGAGAAAGAACTCTCTCTCTCTCTCTCTCTCTCTCTCTCACTCACTCGCTCTCTCTCTCTCTCCGCGTCCTTTTGTAAAAAGCCCTTATTATGTTTTGCTTTCAGAAAATTACTTTGACAACTGTCGAGACTCGCACAATGCGTGTTCTCTCTCTCTCCCTCTCCCTCTATTCCCTCTTTTCATCCAGCTGCGCGCGTTCCTGATTATAATTGAAGCGTAGTATTTTCGCGGAGGGACGACGAGAGAGCGCGAAATTCACTCCGAGTCTAAGACTATACACGCGGCGGCCGCCGATCTCGTTAATATTAATGTGGGTATTAAGGGAGACGCGCGCGGGACGAGATATTCGGCGATATGATGGTGGTAAAAGAGGAAACGAAACCGGTAGTAGTATTTATAGCTCTCTCAGAGTTATTAAGTCATTTGTTATAATAGTCATTTATAAGGAAATCGAGCTCGCGCTTCTTGAACTTGTGTTTCTTGTGTGCGCGAAGATATTATGTATATATAAGGGTCTAGCCTTGCGAACGCGAGAATGGATGTACGAGACGCGCGCGCACTGGGATTTTCATTAGGGTTTCGAGTTTTATATATGTATATATAGCAGGGAAAAGTCTGAGAGGAGAAGAGAGAGAGCGAAGCCAGTCGGGAAGAAAGCACGTCGCCGGCTATTCGCATAAGTAGATGCAGACAAATCCGACAGACGTCGTAACTCGTCGTATTTTTTTCAATGACACGAGCAAGCGCACTTTTATTTGCATTTACATCCCTGCGCACGCGCGTTTAGATCGGAACGAGCTTTTTCAAATTTGCAAATGTAATTTTTTTAAACGCCTGTAAGAAATATATATATTATTACCGTTGGTAAAAGTATATATATATAGATATATATATATATATATATATACACACACATTTTTCAACGCATAACGGACGGGATATGAAAAATGTATATATATCGTCTATTATATTTTATAAAATATTGTCGCAATTTTTTCATTAAGAATCTCAGCAGCCACCACACATACAGCGATATAAAATTCTGAAAATGCGTGTACACGCCGTGACGTTTTTAACCAACTCAGTCTTTACACTAACAGCGTAAAAATCTTGCCTTGTACAAGCGACGCGCGAATAAATTTACGCCGACGTCTCTTTACATCCCATTTTTTGCCCTCACAAAACCATTTTAAAAAACTCCGGTTCTACACATACACCCAAGCCTTACTGTCCTTCCCCCATGCATTCGTTCTATACTATACAACGATTCCAGGCGCAAATACACATACACACACACACACATATATATATATACA
>JAYJLV010000011.1:13891948-13907364 GCA_036873485.1 Torymus texanus
TCTCTCTCTCTCTCTCTCTCTCTCTCTCTCTCTCTCTCTCTCTCTCTCTCTCTCTCTCTCTCTCTCTCTTCTCTTCCACCTGTATGCACAGGTATATATATGTACACGTATAAGGTGGGGACGGAAGGAGGGCCCGTGTTCCTTATCGCGCGACCTCCTTTGACCGCTGTCCGCGCTCGCAACGCAACTCGTGGCTCTGAATTGATACGGCGACAATGCGAGTATATGGCGCGCGGGCGCGTTTACGGGCGCATCGAATGCTGCTGCTGCTAGCTACAACTGCAACGTGCAAAGAGAGTATACGCGGCGTCTTGGTATGTTTATATATATACATGTGGAGAGTATATATATATATATATAAGTGTAGTAACGCAAGATAGAGAACTTTTCTCTCTGAGCAAAAGCGTATATAGTCGAACGTTTTGGCATCTTGCGATTGGACGCGCAAGTGCCTTTGGCTTTTGTGTCGAGTATATGTATATGTAATGGAGCACGAGAGTGGAAAAGCTGAGTCGCCACGCTAAAGTGCTGTTTGGAGGAGAACACACGGAGTCGTTGAATCTTTCTGCATTTTAGAATTGATTTTTTCTTTTAATAGTTTTTTTTTTGTATGACGAATAGGAATGATAATGTTTTTTTTCTTTTCCCAATACTCGTTTAAAAATATAGCTTTAATGCGGATTATTTGAGTTAAAGAATCAATGTTGAATTTCACACTGCAATCGTAAGATTTTGAAAATAAATGAGCAATATTTAAACTCGTATCAAATTTTTCATTGCTTAATTCAGACTTGCAAAATTATAACATTGGAATGTAAATTTTGCAAACAAGTACGATTTTTACGTAAAATGCAATTACGAAAACGACAAGTATAGTCATCACCATCAATTTCATTCTAAAGACAAAAGTAAATAATCTTTTCTGATGAATTTATTGTTCGTCAAAATTCACAAGCAAAACATGAACAGCCAAAACATCTTCTGGAACAAAAATAATCTTCTCTTCTCTCTTTCTCTCTCTCTCTCTCCACCATTCAGCTAAACATCTCGTACACCAACGCCCATTTATACGCATACGCGCTCTGAACCTCCGCAGAATAATTTTCAGCCATCTTCTCGGCACATTTTACGCGTGCGTCCCGTCGCTTTCGCGCGTTTTATTGCAGTCTATGTTGACACAGACCGCGCGCGCGCGCACGCTCGCAAGATATCGAGTGCTGCTATATACCCGCGTCGCCTGTATAAAACGCGTGTGTGTGCATCTGCGCAAAGCGGTTCAATCGCCTCTCCTCCTATGCGCGGTAGCCGTTTATAATGGCGAAAACGTCGGCGAGAAATGCGGGGCGTACATATACACAGACATAGAAACACGTATATAACTCGACAGGATGACAGGAAGACTTTTGTTCGTCGTGTGTTTTCACAATCGTCGACGTTGCTGCACGAGCACTCGCGCAAGCGATGTATGTATATATATATATATACGCTCTCAATGGGATCGGCTAGTTTTATTCGTAATTTCGCGTATGAACGGATATTCGTTTGTGCGCGTCCCATGTGCGGATTGGCGTTGTTGAAAGAGAAATTGTTCATTTTAATGAAAATTTCGTATTGATTTTGCAGATATATTATGGTGGAATGCTGGGTTTTTATGTTTTAATGTTTTAATGTTTAGAGAAATTAAGGCTGCGACGGGAAGTTGGAAAATCTAGATGATTCAGTTTGTAAAAGTTGTGATAAACGATAACGTAATCAAAAGTCAATAACAATCTAGAGATGTATGAAAAATCCATAGCAATCTAGTGAAACATGAAAAATCCATGGCAATCTAGAGAAGCATACAAAATCCATAGCGATCTAGAAAAGTGAACAATTAAAAATATATACCCGATATTTTAACAAATTGTGTAGAAAGGTATAATACAGTGACAAACTGGACGTTATATTCAAATATTTATATATTTATAAAATGAAAACAAGATAAAAGGAAACAACTGACAATTTTCCGTAAAAAATGTTCGCGAAATTAAAGCATTCAGTATGCTGCAATCGGATTATTGTCCAAACAATTATAAAGTTGCGAAAAAGTTGCCAACCAAATAGTTGTGTTGCTTGAGCGAAGGCTGCGACCTCATAAAATCTAGTGCAAAGATTGATCGACGAAAAGCTGACTCTAAAAATTACTACATGTTAACTTATGATGTATTATTAAATATCCGGATAAACACTTCCATAATATTAACAGCTGTAATTAAGATACTATATTTATTATCATAGTTTTGAAGATTAACTGTAATTCCGAGACCAACCCACATTTTCGCAAAACTAAACCATATTGTAATTGGTTTGATATACATTTGACTAGTATACTTGGCCAACTAGCACTTTACTGAATACTGAGCTAACTGAAATGACAACAATGATGAGTAGTCAAAATGGAAGGAGAGATTGAAAGTCGAGGTACGTGAGACTCAGAGGGTCACGATCTGTCACACAAGCCAAAAGTCTAATTCTTTCTCTTGGTGATTAACATAATTATAAGTATCTAAGTTATCTATTTTTTGTAAAGAAATTAATTAGAAGAAAGAAAAAATGAAGAAAACATTACTTGAATCAACAAGAAGACGACTCATTACCAGAGGAATAACGAAAAATGTGTGAGTGATAGAGCGAATGATTTTAATTTAGATAACAATTAATAAACACCGTTATTTAATATATTCATTTTTTATTTTTATTCTATATTCCATTGTAATTCTATTACATGGAAGAACAGTATAACATATATTTGAAAAACGCATTGGATTTTTGTTGATCACAACAAAATATTCTTTTTATTCTTCAATAAAAACTATGCATACGTTATGTACGCGATAAAGCACAATTCAAAAAGCCGATAAATTTTTGTCCCACGAGGGTAAAACCACTAATTGCTGGTTTTACTACTTAATTAACAGTACGCGAAGTTAAAGAAGCACCAGATATACTCGCGTCCTGCTATACTTCTGTGTCTCCGTTTCCACCTCGTTTTGATAAAAACTTCCGTTGCCACGTCCGTTATCGGCGTTGTACTACCTGGGACGCTAATCAACAGACGACACGAGTTCGCCGGTTGAAATGCGTGCGCGCATCGGTACTTTTTTTTCCACACGGGAGATAATGTAGCGAAGAAGTGACCGAGTTGTCATGTGTCCCTTTCTACCCCCCTCGTATCCAATCGCATGATAATTTTTTCTGATACATACGTACAGTTAAACGGTTTTCATACTTTACTCTGCATGCGGCTTTGTTTGAATTCAAGTATTGTAGTGATCCTTTTTAATAAATCATAGTTAACAATAATTCATTCGGAGATAAATCTATAGGTTGCATATATCTAGCGTATGTGGCTCATCCATTTGGAATGATAATATTAAAAATATATCAGGCTGTATATATACTGATGCATATTCAATATTGACCTACAGATTTATAGGTCTTCTGAAATTAGCATCTTTATATGTTCATTGACAATTACCAATGCTATTATAATAGAGAAATTAACCATCATTCCGATTCCAAATATTCCAACATAGATAAATTCCTATGGATATCTAGAAACACGATGCTATCGCATACAAGCATCGCGGGACACTATGAGGCAGACTGGGGACACGAAAGATAACAAAAAAAACTAAAAACATGCATGCATCCACCACGGTATCGCCGAAATGATCGTAATCACGCGGCGCACGCCGTATGCATTAAAAAGTAAAATCGTTCCTCACACTGGGCATCAACTCGCATGCGCATATATATATATATATACACACACACACACACACACACTGTATATACGTCGTTCAGCCACATTTTGTCGTATCCTTAAAAATTCCTCCTTTTTTTGGACGCCTAGACGAAAAGTCCGAAAGTCACGCGTATGCGCGTCTCTTTTGTCAGGCTCTTTCTCTCTTCGCGGCAGCGCATGCAAGTCAAACGACGCATTATTCCTTGACCTGACCGAACGGAGCTGCCCCCTTTCATATTCATTAGCATCGTCTTACGTATGTGTACGCGTCTATGTAGGTGTATGTGTATATATATACCTATGCGTATGCTTTGGACCACACGCTTAAATCGCTCCCTCGTCCTCTCTCAGCTCCTTTATCTCTATCCTTACACTCATTTTTTCCCTCTATTTCTCTCTCCCCCTCTCTCTCTCTCTATTCGTCGACTTTCCGTGAGTTCGACCCGCGTTTGCATAGCGCACGGACATTACAATGAACAGAGTGAGTGAGAGAGTATATAGTATATAGTAGTTCTTTAAACGATCCGATCGGCCGATGGCCCGCCGAGACGTCCGTTTTATCGGCGCGAGCAATCAATGCCCCCTGACAACTCCGATACATAAACGTTCCTTTTTTTTTCTTCGAGTTTATAGCGTTCGTCTTATATGCGCACGAGATCGGAAGTGCAGGAGAACTGCCCCATCGAATTTGTTATTGTAATTTTTTTCGAAAGCGCGCGACTAAAGTTATCTGCTCAAATCAATCGGAGTATATATAGGTTTAGCTTATCGATTGCACTTTGAAAAGGAGATTTTAATTTTTTCCTCGTCACGGGGAAGTAATGTTATTATCTATGGGACGTAGAGCATAATGCATATTTAATTGCCAATGCAATAGTATAAATCATTTACTTTGGAACTTGCAATGCATTTATGGATCCACCTAGATTCATGTTACTCTTAAGAAATATCTGGATTGTGTGTGCAGTTGTGTGAGTTTAATTTTTTTTTAAATTCTAATTTATAAAACGACGTAATTCTTTAGCCTTCAAGCGTTAAAAAGTCAATACCAAAAAATCCATTGTGTTGAAAAATACACAGTGACTGTATTGCATTGAAATTAGTGTTTGCAGTTCTTATGACTTTTATTTATATTCATTTTTTAAATATTATAATTATGCAGTATAATATTTGCGAAAATCTTGATTAAATGTAATAAATATTCAATAATAGGCTAATCAAACCACAAACAACTTTATAGATTTCTTTTTTTACAAACACTTCTTTGAAACTGTATAAATAAATAAGTATATAGGCGTGTACAATTTGCAGTAAGATTAATAAATTTATGAAAAAAAGAACATTCAAATTAGTGACGTTCCATAATTCTTATAATCCACTTCTATTCTTTCAATAAAATTCAGAGTTGGACGAGTAATAAAATTATAATTATACATAACACTTATCTTTAATTAGTTTTTCCTCAGTCTAATTATTATTTTCTATTCAGCAATGAAGATATATTTTACTTTTAAGTTTAACTATTTTATGATTCGTAAGACGCTGATTTCATTCAATGAACTCATCCCATACCGTAACGTTTATCGACAATTATATAAAAGCACCGATATTCAACCAAATTGGAATCGAAGGTCGCTCATTTCATTATCACACAGCGCATAATGCCGGCATAACGTGCAACTACATCAATCGAACGCCTTGTACACAAAAGGCCACCAATCGCGTTCTCCAGCGTCGCAATTATCCCACGTAATAACAGCGCAAGATGCATGTCCACACGCTGATGCGATTCATAGAGAGGGAGTGAGATAGAAAAAGAATCAGAAAAATCAAAATCATATTTCTCCTTGTCGTCGCACACGCGCGCGCACACACACCTCCTCCTCCCACATATCGCAGCCTGACGCAGCGTCGTCTCGTGCGTGATATGAGCAGCAGCACTTTATGCATGCGGGAGCATTGCATTGTTCACAGCGCGCGCACACGGGATTCTTATGTAAAGGCTTCGTAACAATATATGCGTGCATGTATATATACACGCTAATCACACAGCCCGGCAGATGCATCCTGCGCGCAAGCGCCTCTGCTGCTTCGATCGCCACTCGCGCAAAGTCCTTAAAACTAAGAATAACGTTTATGCAATTGTGCACATTCGCGTTTTTCTGGCCGGACCTTGACGGTTTTTCCTTTTTTTCTGTCTTTCTCTCTCGGTCTCTCTCTCTCTCTTGCGCGCGCGTGCGTTTTTTCTATACCGTCGCCAAGCGCGTGCGCGCGCCTTTTTCTTTTTGCCGAGCCCCTCACGCTCGCGCGCGCGCCTACTTTTTGCCGTTCGAACCGACGACTTTGAGCGGTTTTCATTTTCATTCAGCGACTATGGATTTCTAAAGCGACGTATATAATAAGCGTTTGCTGATGAGATTTGTTCTCTTTTTGTAATTGCAGAGGAGCAATGGGGCACAGGAGGAAGATTCGGGTGGCTTCTTCTGGGATCCACCGCCTACCTCGAAGACCAACAAAACTCAGAGTCAGCAAACAAAACTGCTGCAGGACCAACTCGACCAAGCCACCGTGAGGATACGGGATTTGGAGCAGGAACTTAATCGTGTGCAAACGGTATAATTGTTCATAGATATATAAGTTATACTACGAATGTTTAATTTATTCTACGGTATTTGAAATTTTATCAAATATTTATTTAATATTTGAATGTAATTAATAATACAATAATATTTATTATATTTGTCTGGAAAATATTGACAAGTAATTTTTAAGTAGTTATTTGAATCTCAGAAATTTAGTAATTCCTTTTAACGCACAGGCATATGCCATTATTGCACGTGTATAAAGAAAGAATTCTTCTTCCATAAAAATGGTTGAGAAAGGCATGTAATTCTGGAACCTTGAAAAATATTGTAGAAATTAATGCAACGGCACAGTAAAAACTTATGTAATTTTACGATGAAGATTCTTACGGAATTGCAGTTCAAACAGAAAGTTAACTTTGTTATCCTTTATATTTATACAGTACTTTTGATGGTTTAATGATTATTTGAACAAATATGTCTTCTCTTTTTATTGATTGCAATTGCATGATTGCAGTTGAACTCATCAAACGTGAAGGATGATGCAAATTTCAAAGAAGAAGGACCTTCGCAGAAGGCGGAACTCTTACGTGCAAAGCAGGATGTAATGAATCGCATAATCCAAATCGGAGAAAAGGTAGCTATATACGTTTTTATCGCACAGCAGCATTCGAAAAAAAAAATGCTGCGTTCGGTTTTTTTTTGTTGCTTCAATGGAAAAAAAACCGTCATTATTTACGAGAGACTACTTCAAAATCATATCATGTGTCGTTCTTGTTTGAAAACGTTTTCAAGTCGTTCTACATAACAGGTTTCGAACGATGCGCGTCTGCTCCATTTCATTCTATTAACTTCCTACTGGACGCTGGCTGTAAAGTCCTGTGTTTAGTTACGCTGTTACTCGGATTCATTACGGATTTTCTCAAGATCCTTAGCGGAGACGTAAATTGTTGGATGCATGGGAGTTGAAAACTCCGTAAATTGAGTCGTCACGTAACAATTTTACACTCAACTGGATGCCGAGGATTTCTATTCCTCTTTAATTAGATGTTTTGCACTTTATTCAAATATCATAACAATTTTTATTCTGATATTAAAATAAAATTATGTATCCCTTTTATTTCTATATATATTTGTAATAAGCGCAATCGCGTACTTAATTACTTGGATCAGTATACTTTATCAATTGTATAACTGTTTAAAGGACATATTATTGTACGACAATAATTGCTGTTTTTTATTCAATACTTTTCCAATAAACCAAATCACAATTAACATGTACTTTCTAACATAACTTTTACTCATAATAATAAAAAAATGCCCACACTAATGGTCCAAAAATTGATGCAGAGCCGTGAGGTTGAGAGGAACGCGAAACGCCTGCAACAGGACGAACTGACCCTCGTCAACGATTTCCGCACGGCCATCTCCAAGCTAGCCTCAACAGAGCAGCATGACCTTGTCAGGTCAGCCTTACTTGCTCTCGAGAATGAGAAGGCGGAACACCGTAGCAGCGAGAAGGAAAAGTCGGACTTGGGGGGCTTCGACGCGGAGGGCAAATCACGGCATGTCAAGGCTGAGAACGAAAATGAAAAGGAGCTGCTGCGCAAGAGAATTGAAGAACTCGAAGCGGACAATCAAGGCCTCACGGCGAGCATGGAGGAGCTCGATCGGCAGAACGCCGAGTCTATAGGTGAGGCTTTGCGTTTTTTTTCCGAGATAAATCAATTGTGGTCGCGGTTTTTCTTCTTACGAACGTTTTTTCATTAGATTTCCTTTATAGTTAGTCAAAAGTTTCAATTCTTTGAGTGTTCTTTAAGTCATAATAATAACGTTGTATTTATCTAACAATATATTTCATGCGGTCACTTCACTCTTTTAATAAAAATCTTTTCATTTTTAGAACGCGTTCTATTGTTGAAGGAAGAGCTACAGAAAAAACACCAATCACTCCAAAGCGCCTATGAGCAAATTTACGTTGAATACAATCAGGCCTTATCCAAAATCGACAATCTCCAACAGCAGCAACAGCAACAGCAAACTGAGCTTCCGAAACGAGCCGCCAAGAAATCCTTGGACTCTGCCGTTCAGACGTTCACCCTTGCCAAGGTGGACAAAGAAACCGAAGTTTCTTTAGATAAGATAGATAAGGAAACGAAAGACATTCCAGCTAAAGATGATAAAGAGATTCAAGCTGAGTTGGTGGAGGACCAAAAATCTGAATTAACGGCGGAAATTGAAAAGGTCAAGGAAGTTCTGAAAAATGCTCCTCTCGAAACAACCGATGAAAGCGTGTCCCTCTTTGTAGCGGTTGCAAAGCAGTACGCTGAGATGAAATGGAAGAAGGATATGCTGGAGCGCAGGATAACGGAGCAAAGCCGCGAATTGAAGGAAAGCCAAGAGCTACGTGAGTCGCTGCAGGTCGACTGCGAGGAAATGCAGACGAACATCGAATCATTACTCCTGCAGATTCAACACCTCAAGTCGAGCCTGCCCTCCATACCTGAGGCAAGCGAGGAGCGCGTTGCCTCCCTGGAAACCGAGACCGAGTTTCAACAGGAGGAAATCCGCTTTTTGCGAGTCGCAAATACGGAAATGTCAGCTCAGCTGAATACCATCAAGGAGGCGTTCAAAGAACAAGGCACCAACATAGACTTGGCACTACTGGAGAACAAATCATTGCCGACGAGGTCTCAGGACAACGCTGAAGTACCACCAGCGGCTCTTGAGGAGACCATGGCATTGAGGCGTAGGATCGATGTATTGGAAAGCGAGCTCAGAGTATCTGCCGAGAGATGTAAGGGTCTAGATGAAAACATCGAATTGATCGAAGAGCTGAAGTTGGACATGGACAATGCAAGACGTGAGTTGAAGATCGCTTTGTCGAATAACAAGCGATTGGAGAATTCACTAGCCATGTTGCAAGAAGCCAAGAACGAGGTGGACTCCGATAACGAGGCGCTCTCTCGGGAAAAGGAACAGCTCGAGAACGATATAAAGTTGCTCAGACAGTCAGACTTGACGAAAAAAGATGGCGAGGCTTTGGCAGAACTTCGCGAGGAATTGAAGAGGACAAAGGAGGAAAAAGATGATTTGGAGTACGATATAAGAAATATGAGGAACGAATTGGATCGAAGTTTTGAAGACTTAGAAGAACACAAGGTGCAGAATGAAAACTTGTCGGTAGAGAATGAGAGGCTGGCCAAAGAAAACAACAAGCTGACGGATCAGTTTTCCGAAACGCAGAATGAAAGCATGGATAAAATCGAGCTTTTGAACACGGAGATGACGTTGCTGCAACAAGAGCTGGAGGGATGCAAAGAGGAACTCGAGAATGCGATGAGAAAGATGAGTGAAATGGAGGAGAGAACGCTAGCGTTGGAGAACGAAAATAAGCAATTAAACGAAACAGCGATGCGAGTGAACGACGTTGAAGGTGAAAATCAAAGGTTAAAGAGCCAAGTAGAAGAACTGTCGGTGCAGAAAAGTGTCGATAGCGTTAAGGCAGAGCTCGATATTGCTCTAAATAAGATGAAGGAGCTTGAAAAAAAATTATTGATTGTTGAGGATGAAAATAAAAAATTACAATCTAAATTACTAGAAAGTGGAAATGTAAATAGTGACAATCAAAAGCTTATAGAAGAAATTAAAGAAAAGCGAAACCAGATACTCAAAAATGAAGAAGATATGTCTAGTATTACGATGAAAATGAAGTATACAGAAAACTATATTTCCACTTTGAAGAACGAAAATTCTCTTCTAGAAAGTAAAGTGACACAGTTAGAAGCTTTACAGCGAGAAAAGGAAAAATACACAAAAGAAATTGAAGAACTTCATCAGCAACAGTTGGAGAGAAGACAAAAAGAAATAGAAAATAGTGTACAGAAGGAATGGAATGTAAAATATCAAAACGAAGTAGAAAAGTTGAGAACACTTGAAAGTGAAAATCAAAAACTGAAAGTGGAGTTAGATAAATTATTAGTAGCAAAACGAGATGCCGAAGTCAATACGGAGAATTTGACAATTAATGAAAACTCATCTGAAAAAACTCCATTATCTGAAGATGAGCGCACTCAGTTAGTCAATCAGGTAATTGAGAAATCAAAAGAAATAGAAACTTTAAGAGCAACTATTACAAAAGACAAAGAATCAGCATTAATGGCTCGAGAAACCGTTGAAAATCTATCACAATTAATAAGTTCTAAAGATAACGACTTAATAAAAATGAACTCAGCTTTCGACATACTGAAAAACGAAAAAGATGAGCTTATCAAACTTGTGCAAGAAAAGCACAATGAAAGCCTTCAGTATCACTCTGAGATTCAAAGATTAACTCAATTAATAAACGACCAAACGACCAATCTACAAAAGGCAATTGCTGAAAGAGATGTTAATTCAGCAGCATTACAAGAGAAGGAAGCACAGCTACTGTGGACGCAGAATGAACTTCAAGTAATCAAACAAAGGCTCACAAACATTGAGGAAACGAATAATCACGGCGAAAAATGCGGCATAGCCGAGCACACGCTTTTAGCTAAACAAGCTTCAACGCTCGAAGAGAAAAATAAATCGATGGAAACCGTGATTCTTCAGAACCAATCGAATATTCGCTACTTGCAAGAGCAACTGATGGAAAGTCAAAGTAAAGAGGCTTCCATGGTTAGAGAGGTCGAAAGGTTAAGAAACCATCTCGTTGAGATTGAGACGAGCCATAATGAAGAGGCCTTGCAGTCCGAAGAAATCCAAAGGACGCTCGAAGCACGTCTTATGCAGGCAGAGGAGAAGCTCAAGAACAGTTCGACTATGTACACATCGGCGAGTGTCAGAGCAAATCAACAGGTTGAGACGCTACAGCAGCAACTTTCGCTCATCATGCAGCAGAGAGACGATTTGCAAAATAAAATTTCTGCAGCAGAAGACAAGGTACTCTCCTACACGGCTTCGCTTACCAATTTACAGTTGGTTTTGGAACAATTCCAAAGAGGTAAATAAACATCGATATATTATATATATTATATATTTGTTATTAACACAAGTAATTTTATTACATTACTACATTTCATATTTCAGATAAAGAGAAGGACATTCAAGCTGCGACACAAAAACTGAACACTCAGCTTCAAGAATCGTACAAAAAACAAGGCGACCTTACCAATGAGATAGTGCATCTAAAAGTTTGTTTTTGTTTAAATAGCATAGTTTTTAATATAGATAGTTAAAACTAATTTTTTCGCGAAAGAAATTAATTTAACATTTTACTTTCAAGGATCAATTGGCAGAAGCTAAGGAATGCTTAATAGCAGCTTCAAGGTTGACAGAGCAATTAGAAAAGAAGTCGGAGCGCATTGAGCAACTTAATCAAGAAGGTGGGGATTGCAATTTTTTACATTGATTCTTGGTCGCATCTTGTTTCTAACTATTTGCATGGTCTATTTTATGTAACTGCTTTTATTTTGGTGCTTTTTTTGAAGTTTTTCACTCTTTACCTTATTTTATCTCTACATTTTCATTAATGAGCACTTGGAGCATCCTATATATTCAGTATTTGGATAATTTAAGGTGTTATTGCTTTTAACTTAGCCTGTTACTACATTTTTATTAGAGTAACATGCATCGATCAAAATGCACACATAACACAGTCTCATTTTGAATTTCAATAATTAGTTCTAAATATTTTAAAAGAAATATTTTGAATTGTTTTATTTTGCATATTGATGAAAACATAAATTTTAATTAAGTGTTAAAACATTTTCTGTGCTAAAAAGTCTTTCCTCCTTGATTCTTTTCTTCAAAACTATGACTCTTTTCTATTAATTGCACTTTAAAGAAAAAAAAAACTAGTTATTTGAGAACAGCGAAATTCGACACACGCACTCGGACTGGCCACGCTATTTTTGGATTAAGCCATATCTTTTTTGTGACTGCGTTCTGTGACTAATCCGCAGAGGTATATTCAAAAGCTGTGATTATTAAAAAGAACGCCACGTTAGATGATCGAAAGAAAAAAAATTTATGCGAGAGCACAAACACAAACACACACCGCTGTCCAGTTATGTAGTCAAATATCAGCTGGTAATTCTGGGATTCTCGTTATGCAGCCCAGGATTCTTGCTGGTATCCGGTTACGAACTGGCTCGTCGCCTGCCTTATTGCACATCGCTAAAAAATGAATAAAAACAAATATTAAAACGCATATTCACCCATTCTGCCATTTCGTCGGTGCTGGTTCTCCTCCAACCTTTGGATTTTCGGCTCTTTTTGATGCGGAGCACAGAATACGCCGGGGAACTCAAACGCCATGTGGTTTATTTTCTAATTTTATGGGTTTACGTTTTTTATATTAAAGGCAAACTAATCAAAATTTTATAGCAATTTTTACTGTATAATCTTTGGCTTAAGAACGTCGGAATAAATAATGTCATTATCGTTATGTAACTAATGATTTTATTAATTCTTTCACTTAAAATTATAAAATTTTAATGCTATCGGTGATTGTGTATTTATTTCTTAGGCATTTCAATTAATTCATTATTGCACATGTTTTTCAAATATTTACCATTGGGAATGTTCACATGATGATGGAAAATTGATTTTTTATGCTTTGTGTGTCACTTTCATATATAAAATTAAATTCTCACTTTTTAATAAGAGTTGACAAGTTGTTTACATTCTTCTTAATCTATTTATTAATTTTGTTGACGTTTTTAAAGCAAAGATTGCACCTTTAACAATGAGATAAACTGTAGTCATTGGGTCTACCTTTATTGTTTCTGGTTTTTTGTAACAATTTGCTTTAACACTCGGGAATTTTTTAAAGCTAGTTTTTTCAATATTAATCTTCTCTAATATTATACGCTGTTCTGGATAAAAACGAGAGAACACGAGATGAAAGGATGATTAAAACGAGCATGACGTTTCCTTGGCCACAGAGTGACACCTCGTAGATGAAAGAATAACACAATTAAGCAAGTAGTAAGATGATTTTGGTAGTGTTGGAGTAGGTAATCTCATGCGGTAACTGTGAGCGTGTGAAAAGTTTTAGCTCATATTACCTCGTGGGGTTTCCCACCCACTACCGCTATTCTGCGAGATTAAAAAAAAGTGTTATAATGCGCAACTCACGTAATCTAGTTTTGTACCCACTTATGTACTAATAGTTATGTAAACCTTATTTATTTATCAGTATACTAATTTGGATTGTAATTTCCACACATGTAGTTGCGACATTTAATAATGTAGGCTTTACTGACTTAACTTACAACTGATTTGATAGCTCGAATATTGTATTAAATTAATTTTCTATTGAATGCGGTATTTCTTTTTGAATATATTTATGCATATTTAATGTAAAAACGCCTTATATTTTGCAATTAAGGAAATATTATCTAATATCTTTTAAATGTTTTTAAATTTAACTAATTTTCGTATGACCTTGATTCACCTATTTGAGGCGTCTTCACATTTCTTAACAATGAATCTTAATTGTAATGTTCATGTACAACCATATGATTTTATCTATAATCTTATAGAAGCTGACTCATAGAAATTCATTGGAAGAAAAATGTAAAAACATAATGCATGACAAATAGGAAAACTTGTATCGCTTGTAAAATCGATTGTAAAATTTATTATCATTTTAAAATTTCAACCATCTATGGAATAATATTTTTAAAATAAGTTGTGATATTATGTAATTTGTATTCTTGAAACGAATCGTTCATCTTTTACTACGCTATTAGCTGCATGATATGATGTTAAACCAATCATACAATTAAGAGAAAATAGATATTTTGATCTTTATATACGGCATGAAAGTAAATCGCGAGGAATGCAGCATGAGCCAAAAAGTATGCCAAAAGTAAAAACAAAGCTAATCAAGGGGTGGGTGTGAGTATTACATCAGGTACTGGTGTCATCGTTTATAGCGACCAGTACTTGTGTTATACTTGCGTTTGCCTCTTTACAATCTGCCCGCCTGTTGTGCCGAATGAGAAAGCAAATCCACGACGCCGGAATGCATATGTATTGTTCTAAGAACCTTTGCATCTATTATTAGCATAATTTATCATATTAATATTATATAGCGACTTATTTTTATGTGCAATCAATTTGAGTCATTCTCATCAATTATTAGCTATAAATAAAGTATGTTATAGGAGAAAGTTTACGCAAATCCTATTTCTCATCAAGTTTTACTTTATTTGAAATATTAAGTTAAGCACCTTTATTAAATAAAACAATTATTCTGCGTTTGTGAAAACTATCTCTTAAAAAATTTGTAGAAGTATACAATTTGTATTGTGTAGTTTTTAAGTAAAATATTGTATTTTTATTATAACGTTACTGTATATTGTATATTTGTATTCGAAAATAACTTTTAATTTCAGATAATCCCACTATTTTCAAATTATTTTATTATTATATCATGTTTGATACTGTTTCTTAAATTCTAAATTCAAATGAAAATTTATTGGTTTTTTAATTTATAGTGAGCAGACTGATGGATCTCGTGAACACAGCTGATCAAAGGATTTTAGAAGCCAACAAGAGCGGCGAAGGAAAAGTCGATCGGTAATACTTAGTCTACTTTCAAACATACTATTTATTATTACGTAAAAACATATTCTTATTCTTTTTCCGTTTTGTGTTTTACAGATCTCTCGTCAAAAATTTATTACTGGGTTACATATCGTCTCCTGCTAACGACAAACCATCGGTACTTCGAGTTTTTGCCAATGTTCTCGATTTCAACGAGGTGGAACGTGAGAAATCTGGCCTTAATAGTTCTTCCGCCAAGAACGGCTGGTTTTCGTCATTAGCCAACAGTGGTGTTGCACCAAACAAGGTCATTTTTATTTCCATCTTTTCATTTTGAATGCTCTAATACAATTTATTTAAGGAGAACATTATGTAATACTCAATTAAATTCATCTGTGTCAATTTTCCATAAAATTTCGGTAAATTTTATTTTTATTAAGAGATGGTGAAAATAATGATCACGACGAACTCAATTTATGGTTGTTAAGCTTTTTTTATTTTTCGCCAAC
>JAYJLV010000011.1:13921290-13939290 GCA_036873485.1 Torymus texanus
TCTGGATCTGAAAAAGAAAATATCACAAAGTATCTATTCTTTACACAACTAGTTTTATTCAGTTTATTTATACTTATTTAATATTCCGCTGATTGAATCTTTGTGCGAAGAGAAGATACAACTCTATACTTCAGTAAATATCTGTGCAAATAAACAACGTGACTAACTTTTACATGACGCAACCGAGAAGGAAAATCGCCCCGCGGTCCGCATCCGTCGTTCAGCGACGTCTCGCAGCGCCCGCCGTCCCTTTACGCTTAAGGGGGGGGGGGCACCTTTAAATCCTTAAAATTAGTATCGTTAGATAAAATTGCTAATATTGATCCTTCTTTATTTAACTCACAAAAAACCGAAAATATTATATTGTATAATAAACATGAAAAATAAAAAATAAAATGTATTTTTATTAAATGTCAATCTGCCTTTTTATTTTCCAATATTTTGAATGATCTGTACCATGTATGAATTGTAGTACAGCCAAGTATAGAAAATAAGAACATTTAGTATGAACAGCAATAAAATAGTACATTGAATGAAATTTTTAGGCAAGCTTTACTATACTGATTTAGTGAATTCTAATAATCAGCTTACGTAACCTTTGCTTTTTAAATATTTCTATTTACTATAGTATTTAAAAATATGCATGATTCGTAGCTTAGGAAGTTCTACGATCGTTCCACGAGTAAAATTTTGTAATAAATCTATTGTTTACAACAAACAAGAAATATTTTAAACCCGATTTAATTAATATAATATAATAAAAATGAGATCAAACAAGGCTTGAGTGATGGCTTTGGGCCGTTTAACTTAATCGGTGGAACTATTGGAAGCTTTAACTAACTCATATATCGAAAATTGAAGCCGCATCTATAGGATGAGAGGAGTTTATTCAAATTTTCAGATTCGACAAAATAAGGTACTACTTGAAGTATCCAGAAATCAAAGCAACATAACGCTGTGACTTTGTTTTTAAAATTAGCAGCTATGTATTTTATGATGGAGAAAATAAAATTAAAACTTTTTCTCCCATATACACAGAGAAAAGAAAAACTTTACTGTTAACGAATGTACACATATGAGTAAACAAGTAAGTCATCGTTTAAGTTTAAATATTCATTTGTACATATCCAAATGTCAATTCTTTAATAGTTAATTTCATTTCTCTAATGTAAAGATTCCTTTTTCTCCATGTATACATAGTTTATCTGCAATACGTTGTGTATATTAGTAATAATTTTATAAAGCAATTAAGAGAGTCGTGAAAGATTGAGTTGGGCTGCCGTTTACTTGGCTCGCCAGCGATGCAACTCGCTGCATCTCCTCTATTTTTCTTTGACTGACTGAACGCGATATTCCGAGCGGTAGATCGAGGCTGGATTTTCGAATAGCTGCTGACGTAGCCGCGACGTGTGTGGTGATAACTCGCGAGATCGCAACTCCCTCGGACGATGTACAAGCTGATATTGCGAAGAGAGCAAGAAGGAAGGCAGCTGAAAAGTGTGTGGGAGTGAGATAGATGCGCGACAAGCTGCATCGGGAAAGAAAAGTGACGAGAACTGGTATGTCTATATATGGGGTGGAAAAAGTACGGATGTAGAGAGCAAAGGGGGAAGCGAAAATTTTCCTGAAACTTGTGCCCACCTCAATCCACTATAGCTCGGAAAAGTCGGTGTGGGTTCGGTAGCGCATACCTATAGTTATTTACGGTATAGTAGTGACGGTTAATACCTCGAGGGCAGAGGAAGTAAACTGGCTCAGGGGCGGGGGTGAGGAGTTAACATCGTCCTCGGCGGTTACCCAGAGCACACGGAGAGTCGGGAACTGAGCTCACACAGCCGGCTAGGGATGGATCCACAGCGAAGGGTGGGGAGACCTGGAGAAGGATGAGTTGTCTTGGCTTGGACGTGATCTTTCATAGCTGCTTGATTGGCCCGCAGCGCGCCGGCGGTACAAGTCTTGTCCGTGGCCCGGCTGCTCGGGGCGCCAGGCTCGCGGGACGAAACATTTAAGGGCTGCAGCGCCTCGCTAAACCGGCAACAATAAAAGGAGACACGTTGATGAAATCAACGAGTGGGCTTGGGCCAAAGTTGTGGAAGCTGTGGAAGTCTGTGGAGGTGAGTGTTGATATAGGGAAGCGTGAATGTGTGCGAGAATAGAGACGCGGCCTGTGTACCTATAGTTGCCCTCCGGTTCTCGTCTTTTTTCAGCACACGTACGCGAGACGCGTTTCTCGGGCTTTTTCTTCATTCTGTTGCGCTTCCGCGCGCCGCGTGCCGTTATGATTTTTTTATTTTTATACATTTTATAACTTTTGCCTGGGGTGCACATTTTCCCGCGTCATCATTCTTGGACATGCTTTCCTGTATATTATTGCAAAAACTTAGGCGTTACAAATACTCCAAAATTCTACTATGCGACTGCAGAAATATATAGACAACACATATATAAGTTAGCTTTATAAAACACTGTGAAATCAACATTTTTTCTTTGTTATATATAATAATGATAGTGTGTTGAAATAAATGTTTAAAAGCATTTTTTTTATCAAATCCCATTGTGAGAAACGGAGAGAGGTAAAAAAAGTTATCGCCCCGACATATCTATCAGAATTTTACTATTATTTTATGTGATTTATATTTATTGGTTAGAGGTATGTGTAATAGTCTTTAATATATAGGATGATTTCTTGTAATTATTAATAATAGCTTGTAAACTGTTTCATATAAGATCTCAAGGGTAGAACCTGTATGTAATATGATATGAGATTCACTTGAGCTTTTTTATACGATTTAGACTATATACTAGCGTCTATTAGTTTGTAAAAATTTATTTCAATATACGGTGTAAATAAAATTTCACGCAAATTACATTCCATAAATATCAATGACCAGAAGGTTCGACTTTGAAGAAAGTGTTGAATCATGTAAGATTAATTGAATCAATCATATTTATTGATAATAGAATCCTGTAGCCAAATACCTGTGCCTACCATAAATAATTTATTGGCCGCGATCCTTTTGACGGCAAATGTATTTCGCCGTATTTTCCCAGTCATAAATGGAGAAGCGTAGGGAGGCAAATAGAAATCTAGCCAGATCCCACATCTCAGTCAACTCGATCACGTAATGACCCTCGTAACATAAAATCCCTCGCGCGCTGTCCTCCCTATACAGCGAGATCATCTCGTTCATATAGTATTCAGCGCGGTTCGGCCGTCACACATGAAACCCACATATGATCGTTCACAAGTCCGATACGCGCGCGCGCGCGCGCACACACACATGTGTGCATAGGTTATCGCGGCGGGCGATTAAGAGATTACTCTCCCCCAGTGTTGCGCGTGCGTATTAACCGACGAGTACGAATAGGCAGAAAAATTTGACGAGAACGGGGTGGCGTCGTCGCGCGCATACTAGATGCCCTAGCGCGTCCTGCTGCAACAGCTGCAGCCAGGCTCTTTAGCCATAAAATAATGTCCCCCGATACAACGTGGTAAATACAAAAGGATACGCGGGGGCGAGTGCCTCACATGACGTGCAGTATACACATACGCGCGTGTGTGGGCCCCTCCCTCTCTCTTTAGGCGTCTGTCTGTTGCGCCTTTATCGCACGACAAGACCGTTAAATCCCCTCGGGGTCGCTTCTTCTCTTCCCCTCCGCATGTTCTCGGAATACCCCTTGCTCACGTGCCCCTTTCTCGCTCGTTCACCCTCTTTCTGCAATTTTCCCGCTCCCTCTCGCGAACGCTCCCTGATTTTCTTCCTCTCTTTCTTTCACGTCCCCCCTCCTTTTCATACTATTTATTAGATTTACATCCCGAGAAGTTATTTCAAGAGATGCACCTGCTCCTAGAGAGTAATTGTATTTCTGCTGTTTATTAATTCTACATGTCCTTCGAAGGCCTGATCCTGTTTTCCTTTCTTTTGACATTGCAAATCGCCTCCGATCATTAGATCTCTCGAATTCGCATAAGCTCGGAGACGCTAAGTCTTATGCTAATAGAGGCGGGCTGCTCTCAGCCTCCCTCGCCATTTCCTATATGTGTCTGCGACACATTTTCATTAGTATCGGCGCAATAGGTGAGTTACGGCCCCTATCTCTGCGGGCGCAGTAATACAACAGCGGCGGGGCTATAGTGCGCGGTGACGCGATCGCAGACGCGAAATTTGTAGCCGTGGCGCACACCGATAGAGGGATCCGATAACTCGAGTGAGTTATTTCGAGGGTGGCGCGGCCGCGCGCACGCCTGCGACGAGTCTTTCGTTCAATGCTCAAAATTGGATTTGGATAACTTTTGCGCCGATTGGAAAATGATGTATTTTCAGCGCGCTTTACGCGAGCTGAAGGAAAAAGCGCGCCCGCACTCGGAGGGGAGCTTAATTGCTTTCTAATCGCTTTTTTCTCCCGAGCTGCTCCGGCCAGGATTTTATTGCATCAGTTGCCGACACTTTTTATAGATGTAGCTGGTAGGTATTTGTTTGTTTTTCGACTTCGCGTCAACCGAGTCTTCAATTTCCCCTTTTATGTCACCTACGACTAGCTCAATGTTTTTATTTTTTATCGAATTCTGGTTGCTCGGAGTTATCATTGAAATGAATTTTAATCAATAATACAACAATCTAATCATCCAATAAAAATTTTAACGACGCACGCATAAGATTTCAGGCAGAATTATTATTCTGTAACCCCATGGATTATAATTATATTATTGAGTTAAACTTTAGTATGACTCCAAGTTGAATGTTAGCGGTTTATTTGTAGAGGCTGCGAGCGTCGTGTTCATCGCACACACGATGTTCATCGCCCGAGGCAAAGGAATTCCGTCAGTCCTATAGGACAGCTTCCTCGCGCCGCCTCGCGAATACTCGCCTGGCAAATTTAGCTGTGAGCCTCGGCGTCATGCACGACAAGCGGCAGATCGAGCGAAGAACTTTTACTTCTTCGTCCTACATATTTCGTCGCCATTGTCGCTCTCTTGCTTCCTCTCCTCGCTCCTCACTCTCTTTCTGCGTCGCCTCTTCGCCTCGCAGCGCACGATTTTCGCGCATCTCTCTGGCTGCCGTGTCGGCGCGCGTTGTTTGAGCATGCGACATGCGCCGCACGCGCGTCATCTCCGAGAAAATGAGCTTTTCCTTCTCTCTCCCTTGCTGCTGCTGCTGCCTTTTCCCGCCTCTTTCTCGAGTCAACGATGTATCGAATGCCGTCATAGCATAGCCCGCGTACGTAGGAGACGAAACGATGCGACGGAAGCTCGTAGCCGCAGCCAGTGGCTCGAGGTGTCGCCTTGAATCGCGCCTCGTTGTCACAGCACGCGCCGAAGATATGATACGAAAGATACTGTACTTTGTCTTTTTGCACTTCTTTTGTTTCTCATTTCGCTTTCCTGTTTTTACTCAATTTTTCGATTTTCATTTCTTTTCGTGATTCTCGCTGACATTCTTTTTTATATTATCTTTTGTTAGATTTTATTTTGAAGAATTATATTTTATTACTTACTCACTCCATACTTATGAGTAGTTTATATTTTTATTTTAATATATTTAAGGATTTAATATACTGCGAATTCGATAATATAAGTATAATATTCAATCTTCACTCGTTCATCGTAAATGTTAATTAATCTATGGATGCTAGCATTTTAACAAAAGGTTTTAAGTAGACAAAAATTGAAGAACAAACTACATTTATAGATGAAAAATAAAGGTTGTTGTACTATATACATAGAGAAAAAAATATCGTTACAATTAACGAATTATGCTTTTAAATACTACACTTGAGTAGTATTTGTGATGAACGCAAATTCTATTATTATTAAGAAATAATGTACAGTATTAAATTCTCCTGCTATTAATAGAAATAATCCGTGTTCTTATGGGTGACACTCATATGTCTTAATATAGTTAAGAAATATGTCTCAATAGTTAAGGAATATGATATAAGAAACAATGTTAAACGAGTGATTTCTTAACTGTTAATGAATTTCTTTAACTATTAAGAAATATTCTTTTGTCCATATCCAAATGTCGATTCGTTAATAGTTAATGGTATTCCTTTAATATAAAGATTTCTTTTTCTGTGTGTATAAACAAGTCTTTCAGAGCAGCCTTTCTTTAATGTTAGAGTATATTCCTCTGAATTTTACATTTCTAGGTGCACGAATTTAGATTTAGTCATATTGTATTGAATTCACGTAGCTTTAGGTAAAAAATTGTCAAAACGCTAGACATCAACACGGAAGGAGAGACTGTCCTTGGAACCGGGGCGCAGCCCATCCATATCCCCTTCCGCGCGCGAGCACGATGCAGCAACGTGCAAAATGTACTCCCCCGCCTCTCTTTCTTCTCACCCCAGCGTGCCATATATTTTCGCCTCTCCCTCTCTCTCTCTCTCTTCCCCCCCGGCCGCTCGCCTATGCGCGGACTGCTTTCGTATTCCAGCAATACAGAAGCGTCGGTGGCGGCGGCGGCGGCGGCGGTGGCGCTTCCCGGCATCGTGTATGCAGAGCGGCCTCGCGCGTTCGCGCTCGAGCTACTGATGCCTTCTTCGTGAATCCTTCCGCCATCAGCGCCGGCAGCGGAAGACGTGCGCTCGCGGTGTAGCTACCGCGAGATGAGAAGACAAAGGCTGCATCGCCAAGATGGCCCGGGAGCGCGGCGGCGGCTGCGTGCGGCCTGGATCATTGCCGCAATTCGCCGCGGCTGCTGCACAGGAGTTGCGTCGTTCCTTCCAGGCTCTTCTCGTGATTTAGGGCTTTTCATTAGCAGCGCTGCGCCCTGAGCGCGCCCACACCGTCCCGGCTCTGATTGCGAGAATGAGAATGACGCTTTTTATGTGCGCCCCCATAAGAGTGTCACGTGCGATTGCCGCGGCTGGCAATTCATGTTCATTTCTGTCCTACTCCTGCCGACTCGACCTGTTTAGGATTTTTCTACCCCCGCAGGATTGATCCGGACCGTGGCATCCTAAAGCACAGCTTCAATTAGCTCAACTTCCTTCTAAATGCCTTTTGCTTCAAACTTCTTAAATCTGGCATAAAAAATTTAGTTACAAGGAAACTTTGCCGGCCCATTATTCAACTATTGTAGCGAGAAGCATCCTTTCAACTCTTTAAAAACTAGTGAAATCTGAACAAAACTTTGCTGGGGTCTTTAACACTTCTATCTCCGGCTTTTGTAATGCAAACTTAACAAACAGATTGATTGAACTGAAGTATTCATAAAACATCAAAGAAAGAGAATGTTTTATAAAATATTTAAACCAAGATATTAAATAATTTTAGTGAATAAATATCACATTTATTATTTGAATTTCATAAGTTTCATAACCATTAACTTATTTCGTTTATTAAAAGATGTAGTGTTATGAATACTTATTAGCTTTAGGTAAAATAAAATAACTTAATACGCCAATAATAGCGGAAAAAGTCTTTGATACGACGGCACATGACGAAGGTTTTTATAATTCATGTTGAAGCGAAATCCCTGTCAGTATTAATATTCCCATCGTAATCGTTCGGTAAAAAATAAACGAGAACGTGCCAAGGAGGAAAGCTGAAAGCACAGCATCATGCTGCTTGAATACTTTCCCGTGTTCTGGCAGATTATAAAATAAAAATAACAAGGTAAAAATTAAAGAAAGAAAAGAAAAATAACATTCACCACTGATTAACCGTTTATCTTCGTTAAATCGCCCTCGTGCGTCAGTATACGTACATAGAAGCAGAGCGCATTTGACATTCTAGCAGCGTATCGCGGTGCCGACTCTTTTTGCATTCGGTTTTTCTATCCCGCCCTCTCTTTCTCTCATTTCGGGTGCGCGAGTTTCTCTCGAAGGCCACGCACACCGGCAAAGACGGACAAAGAGGGGGGAAACAAAAAGCCAGAAAAGTTCCGTACTCTTTTAACTCGACTTTCTCCTCTCCCGCCGGCAAACACACGTGGGCGGCCAGACGCAGAAGTGTGCAATCTATAGCGCCACGATTGCCGGAATCCTGGGCTACTTAGCGAGGCGCGGGGTATACGTGTACAGCTATACTAAGCGCTCGCGTGCAAGTGTGGCTACGCGGGCGCATCTGTCTGGCTAGCCTGTCCAGTGAGCCGCGTGACAGCTAATATCCGGCCAGGAAACTAACACCCCGGGCCTCGGCGGCGCTCCCCTAACCAGCGCGCAGTCGCAGCCGCGCTCTCTACTCTGCCGCTGCGGATACCTACCTATATAGACGTGCGAACTAACCCGATATCAAAGCGGGGGACTCGTGTGCGGGGAGCGACAGGGAGGGAAGCAGATTTTTTATTGGAGATGAAAGTTTCTTCTGCACGATTGCTTCGCGACCGCGGACCCGTCGCCTGAAATGCGCCCCGGCCCTGGCGACTGCTCGCTATAGCGCCACTCGTCTAATGATCGCTGCTGCGCCTGCCCCCGCATGCGACGACGACGCGCCAGTCTTTTTCCGTCGACTTCGTTTTTCGCCCGACGTCGTCGTAGTTGCCGTCTTCGCGGTGGCTTCGAGCCGGAATGGCTTATTACGTTGCGCCTGTATGTACCTCGTGGCGTTTAATGAAAAGGTTTATATCTTGCGCTAGTTCGAGAGCGCGCTTTTTCGATACGGCGGCAATAACTGTGCGTCGCGACTCGTTCCTCTCTCCTGGCGAGTCTTTGAGTTGTGGAAACGTTGTTTTAAAGTCAACGTAAAAGTCTCGCAGCAACTTTCATAATTGAATTTTTTCACAGACGGTTTAGTTGCTTGTAAAATCATTACGTGCGTTGAAATAGCAACGTTAAATCTATATATTTCCTTTTTTGCAATTGATTATGTTTTAGTGATGTATCTAAGGGTAATAGCAAATTTCACGACTCTAGATGGAGACGATGGTATTTTTGTAACTGTAATTGTCAGAGTTATATTAATGAAAAGATAATTTTTTAGTCAAGTACCGTATATACCATGAATATAAAATATAAAGAATGGCAAAATAAATGGATTTGGTCACCGCCCTTTGAAATGAAGAAAATTAACTCAAATGAAAATCCTGAAAGTTCCTATTAGTTTATCAGTTACGCTGAATCGTTTACGCGTATTCTCAGTATCGCTTTTCATTTCAGGAAGCACGTAATTATAAACCGGAAGTCGGTTTTTCACAGGAACATAGAAAAATTATACTCTGTTTCCTACGACTGACTTGAAGCATAATGTGGCAACTTGCAGTAGCAAAACGATGTTGAGAATATAGATTTAGTTCGTTTAGTAGCCCTGAATTAATTGGGAGCCTCAAATACTTCATCTAAGTTTATTTCTTTAATTTGACTTATCAAAGAGGACGGGTGGCCAATGATACTTCCAATTGATTTGATTAATGTTAAACGCCTTCTTTTCGATAATTGTGAAAAAAATTTACCGTTTTATTAAAATTTGATAGTAATTCCTTTGCAGTTATTTTATAAATTTTCAACCTTTTAATTTTCGAACTGTTATCTGAATCTATATTAACTTCTTTATTGACTTTAATTTTATTCTTCGCAGTATTTTCTACTTAATATATTGCCGAGTTAAAATTGAACATTACTCTTTGGTGGCATAACTCGTAATTGGCTTAATGTGCTTCTAAAAAATTTAGCCTGGCAATAAACGCCGTCAAGTAAATGCTCCATCAGATGCGAAGCACTTTGTGTATTTTAAAACGCTAAATTTCCCACTGCAGGATGGGCGAAAAAAAAATTATCGATGCGCATTTTCATCGTGAATAATTATGAGGCTTTCTCTTTCGCGCTCCCTGTCTGCATCTCTCGAAACAAAGCTATTTTCACCGCGGGTGCCATCGGTCCCTCTCCCTGTCGCCCCTAATAAATTCAATTAGCTGTGCAGCAGCAGCGCAACCCGGACGCCGATAACTAATCACCGAAAATAGTCGAGGCAGTGGCGACGTCCGCGCTGGACGAAATAACGGCCGAGGAAGAAATAAAGCAACGGGTGGTATAAAAGGGGACAGCGGGCTCATTAGGGATTCCGTGAGAGCAACGGCTTTTTTCCCGCGCTTTTTCACCAACTACATAATATGGCTCGTCTGCCGAGCACTCGGATGAGCACTAACCGAGGGTGGGATGGGATGCGGGAGAGACGAGCGGGACAAGGCCGAGTATCGAAAGTATGACATCGAAGGCGAATGACGTCGTGGAAGTAATAACCGAATCCAATATTCCTTCCTTTCAGTGGGGTACGTAGTTGACAAAAAATGAAATTTGCCTTTCAAGACAGGACTGTCAGCAACAGGACTTATACCGCTGGATTTTCGCCGAGTTTTCGCCGAGTTTTCGCCGCCGCCACCGCTGTTGCCGCTGCCACCGCCACCGCCGCTCGATTCTCAATCCTTTGCCCCTTCCTCATCCTTTTCATCTTCTTCCCCCTACTTGACTGCTGTTTCTTTTTCTGTCCCTCCTTTCCCTTTACATCTTTTATTCACGGATGTTTATTTTCTCCTCTCTAGATATTATGTAGATACATGCTTATACATTCCTTTGCTCCCCTTAAGGGCGAGCTGTTTCGAACAAGTAATACACCAGAAAAAGAAGTATTACAAGTTTCACTATAGCTCGCAACAATTATTATATAGAGCTAACCTATTGTTGTTAATAGGAATGGGTAAATTGATAATTTTCATCCTAATTATCAGCTTACATTGTTCATTACGATGCCTATGTGTATGTCTAATAATAAAAATGTTTAATTTTATTAAATTTATTAAATTTGCTAAGGTGAAATGAAGCAAGATGTTAAAGGTAACAACAGCGATAGAGATTTTAGTTTCTCCCAGCTATAAACGTTTAACAAGCTAGGCCGTCAACGATCCGAGAAATCACAGTGGTCCTAAACTGAAGCAAGCGTAATACCACGAATAAAGCTTCAGTAGCAACACCGGCACAAGCGATAAATTTGTTACTGATAATCGTGTCATTAGTCCGTCAGTGTCGTACGTACGTCCCTGCGTAATGAGCAAAATCTTTTATTTCGAGCTAAGCTTTTCCGCATTTATACTCTTCACTTTCAAGGAGCATATCGTCAGCATGTGCGCAAGTTGAGAGGGAGGGAGCAAACAGTTGGGTAGCAAATCTGATTTATGAGTCAGTGGCGCGGAGTAGCACTAGCTATAGACGTTTATGGATCGACATCGGATATTTATCGGTCGGCTTCGTTTGCACTGGTTAAATCGCATCGACCGCACTACGGCCCGCGCGTTGCTCTATCTTCCCCTCCCGTCTCACTCCTCCCACGGAGTCGCAAACCCGTGGTTGCTCATTAATCAGAGATGAAGACAAGAAATAAATATATACAGACATTGATACTGGGAGGTGGTGATATACGGAAAGAAATCTTCTGACAAATCTCTTCTATCTTTGTTCTTCATATGCTAGTTGATTTACATTTGTTGGTGGACGGCTCCAACTCCAAAATCTATTGGAACCTGCGCTTTCTCACCTAATTATTGTTTATAAAATAACTATTCTTTATTTTACAATTATTCACTATAGTACAATGTATTTATTTTAGTTCATATTTTCACTCATTATATGCTATATTTGTAATTCACGGCTGGAACTGGATACTAACTGTGTGACCAATACTAACAAAAAGAAAGCATGACCTTTCGGAAGTGAATCTATATTTTTCGCTTAAAAAAGAAGGCCACTAACATTAATTATTTCTCATAGCCTCTTTTTTCTCGAGGTATAATCACCTAATCTTAAAAAAATGTTAATTAGAAAAAAAAATGTCACTTTTATTGACTATCATATGTGAATCTACTTATCAAACGAAAATGAACTAAACAGTTATAAAAAGTAGACAGAAAGAAAACTAAAATTGAAACTTTGTTTCGTTAGAAATATTACTTAGGAAATCACAACCAACCAAAAATATCGCAAAAAATTGTTCAAAATAAAACCTATTAAGGGGGTCTTAGACCATAAAATTTTCACAAAATTGATTTTTTCTTATTGAATTTTTTGATTTGATGTTAAAAAATTTTTAAACAAAATTTCAAAATTCCGAAAGTTATAGCTCAAAAATCAAGCTAGTCTTGGACGCCTATTTCGACCTTTTTTGGTGTTTTTTTGTATTTAGCTGTTATTTAGAAAATATAGTTTTTTGAACTTTAACGTAGTTTTTCTGAACAACCGGATGATGTATTTTAATGGGGTGAAACTGACACTGTTAAAAACCATAATTACTCTCAAAACTAAGCAATTTTAAATGGTTTTCTAAACATAAAAGAATTTACTGAAATATTTTCATATTTGCAACTCTTCATCTCATAGTTAAACAAAATATAAAAAATTTAAGCTTTGCCCCATGAAAATTCATCACCCGGTTGCTGAGAAAAACTACGTTAAAGTTAAAAAATTGAGAAGGCTATATCTCAGCATAAATTCAGAATAGAGACTTCAGACTTGGCTTATTTTATGCAAAATAGTGTATATAGTATATTATATGTACATGAAAATAGTTAAGAAATTTTTAAAGGAGTAAGACCCCCTTAAATTTTTTAAAAAGAAAATAAATTTTTAACCATTTATTTACTTGTTTACTTGCCAAATCGTAGTCAATAGAAGATCATTTTTTAAAGATAATTATACATTTTAGTGATTGGGTACCCCATATATGGAAAATAAAATCTGCTACTGAGATTTTTATGCACAAAAAATCGATTTCCAAAGCTTAGTCAAGCTCTCCTATCCAAAGATTACGCACTCTCCTGTACGTGAAAAAGACATTATTTCAGTTTGTATCCTACTAAGCTGGCGAAGATCTTCTTAGAGTTCCGTGATGTGTAAATTTGTTCATTACGTTTTACTGATTGTGTTGAATTTATTAATAACCTGTTAGCCTGGTTTAAAAAAAAGATGAGGTCTTTAAATTATACAATTACTATATCAAAAATAATAATTTCTACAAAAAATTATAGATATTTCTTATATATAACTTTCTCATCCATGGATATTATTGAATCCGAAATATGTATTAAAAAAAATGGTATTTCACAGCTGATCAGAATAATTGTATTTTGATACACATAGCGGTAGACACGAGAAACGCTTGGAAGCTATTATACGTAATTTTCTTGTATATTTTATCTTTTTTATGATAGATTTGATTCTAGGTATTATACGTTGGTACAAGTACTTGAAATAAAAGATGATAACAGCAAAAAGACAATTGCAATATAGACAATTCATAACTGGGAAAGATCCTCGTCCCATATCTACGAAACGAATAGAAAATTAAGCATTTCGAACTTTTACTGAGTAGTAAAAGGCTTCTGCTGCTTTTTTTCCTCCTTATGCTCAAAAATGACATAAAAACAGTTTATTAATCACTCTTTAGTAATCAGTAAATGACCATTCTATCAATATTTTGGCTGAATTTAGTGGATTCTTACAAGAAGATTATGCGCTAAGAGTACATGATAAGATTTAAGTGTTAACATAACATATAGTTCACAGTTTTATTTGCAATGATATAGAGGGTGGCTACTGGAAGGGATTGATCTGCCATTCACTTTTCATGTACAAAAAGAGCCTATTTCTGCATTTATTGAAAAAAAATTAGGGTGGGAAAGAGGGGAGGAGTCGACTTTTTCAGACTCTGAAAATACTGTTGATCAATCATCATTCCCGCTGCATAAAGTCATCTTCCCGCCTTAGTTGCATAGTGTGCTGTTATTAATACTTACTTAACGTTACTATTGTCAAACTCTTTATAGCTTGATATTTTTATTTGATCCTTCGAATTTAGGTTAATTGAGCACTAACACATTTCCTCATGTAGGAACGATAATGAGTGACAATTACAAGCTTTTATTCACCTTTTGCTCCATTAAATGGCCCGAAAATAAATCTCGTTCGGCCTTTTGCTTTCGCACATATCCCGCCCTTCTTCTTTTTTCATCTTCGCCACGCATAGAGTTGCGTAGCCCATCCTTCCGAGCAAATTGGCCTTCCGGAGCGTGACCCGTTGCCGACTCGCCACTGGTAATCGGAAGTGCCCGTCGAACGATTTTCCCGCGCAACATTTACCGCGCGACTTCCAAATGGGATTTGCACCGCAAGCGCGTCTTTCTGCGATAATTCGATTTTTCTACGCCCCCGATATTGACTAACCGTTAAAACTCTAGATACACAATGGCAATGTGTGCCTTTTGTTTTTGGAATATAGATCAATAGTGATGATTGTAGGTGAATTGGATCAGAGTGTGTAGACTGTGTTTGGAAAAAATGTAAAATATTGAAAATTTCTTGTCTTGCTTTGTCCACAATGTTTTAACTCAATTTGGAACTGATACTTCACAGATGCTGAAGAGTTGATCACGTTGTCTAATGAACGAGGAATTTAAAAGTACAAATACAAAATTTGCATGTCAAATGACACGTTTTTCCCCGAGTAAAGTACGTTCGTGACAAGTTTCTCAGCTCATGCGGTGACACGTGTGGTGCATAAGCGAGAAAAAAGAGCGTCGAGCGCAATTCCTCATGGGCTTATCAAAGGTGACAAATGTACATATATATATATATATATATTTTTTTTTTTTTTTCTCGAAGACTCGGCTCCCCCAGCGTTAGCTGCCTCGGCCCAGGGGAGCAGATCTTTAAAAACGCATCTGCGGAAACGCAGAAAAGTTCAGTTCGAAGGAATTAGCGGGGAATATTCGAGGCTTCCGGGGTCTCGCTTAGGCCTGTCGCATTCCTGTCGCGGCCGCGCGTCAGCGCAAGCGTGACGCGTTTTCGCACCTCCGTATGCCACCCTCTCTCCGGCGAGCCGCAAGGTATTATCATAATTCCCCTCTTTATAACAGCGCTTGCCTGCCTACGCGCTCCGAGGACTTTTCCGAGTTCTTTCCTCCCCGCGGGACGACAGCTCGTTAATCATTCGTGGGATATACGTGTGTCACCCGGTTGTAAATCCGCAATTACAATCTCCGCGTTCTAAACGCCGCGACGATCGCGCGGAGCCGGATATTATAAGCCACGGGCAAAAATGCGCACGGGCGCGTGCCCCGCGTTCGGAAGAAAAAGATTATATACACGTGATACGAAGGGGTTTCTTTGCATGTTGTGCGCCGAAAGTGGGGGAGATTGAGCATCGATGTTTTCCCAACAGTCTGGATTTTCCTATCCTATATCTGAATCATCTCCGATTTTTCTTCCCTCAGATCTGAAAACATATCTTGTTCTCGCGATAGCTTATTAGATTTGTATTGTTCCAAAGAAAATATAACTTTAATACAAATAATAATATTTAAAACTACTGTTCACGGGAAACGCTTCCATATTAAGGTATGCTAATCTAAATGCGGCAACACGTATGAATTATCATTATTCTACATATTTTGAAGCAATGAATAATAAAAGTTACATAATAACTCATAATTCACTGGAACTGATCACAAAAATAAAACTTTTTCGCTCTGATCATTGTCACTATAAAATTCTTATCAATTAGATCTGTCATCTATTTTTTTTCTACACTAGCTATATTCAACGCGCTTCGCGCGTATTGGTTTTCATTATTTTATTTATTTATTTATTCATTTTTTTTAAGGTTATAATCACACGATCAATTTAATTTCAATTTAAAGTTTCTGTCAACCAGTATAAATTAAACGATAATAACATAAATTTGATAAATATGAAAATGAAATTTTTCTTATACTATTTTAATTATTTAGTTTTAAATATTTATAAACTCTAGAATTCAATCTTGATAATACAAATGGTATATTTGATTTTCGCACCTATTTTGTATAGACCAATCTCACGAGTCTACAACAACCAATCAAAACAGTCTTATTGTGATGACAGATTTCATCCATCACTTTTTTAAACGAGAGAATATTTTTTAAACGAGAGAATATTGTGAATCGAAATACGAGATGTGTGCTTCCGAACTCACTCCGAGATCTTTATTATGTGAGTTAACCTAAAAACGACATTTTTAGTCACGCATTGTAATCGCTTGCGTGAGCAATTGTAGATTTCCAAAACTGACGGAATTTTTTCTCTGAAGCAAATCTTTTACACAGTCTTCTTCCCGATCTGTAAATCTTATAGTATACGAGAAATTTGTTGGACAATTAATTCCGGGGGGGGGGGGGGGGCTGCGCGTTGTCGCGCGCCAACCCCCCGCTGTCTCTATAAAAATCTTCGTTTTATACATTATAGGCACGACATCACTTCTCAGGAGATCATTTGCATTTCGAATCATTTCGAAAAATATAACATTTTATTAGTTTCACAATAAGTAGAAAAAAATCCGCTACCAATATACATTGACTCGCAGTTTCCTCAGACTAATGTATTGATTTCCTTGTTTTTTTTTAATTATATCATCTTAAGATTGTTATGTCGATTTTTTTAATCTTATTTACAGCTATCGCATCTAATACCTCTGTGAAAAATTTAATTCTGTTAAATAATAAGCGGAAATTGACAGTATAAGGTGTATTGAGACATTAAAAAATCGTTTTTATAGATCTAACTCGTCAGGAATTGATTTGATATAAAAATGTTAAATGTGAAAAAGTTTTTTTTAAATATTATCCACAACTTTTGTATTTAACATTTTTGTATAAAATCAAATTGTGCTAAGTTATAAACGAAAATCGACCATTTTATCTACATTTGGGCATTAAAAATCGTTTTTTTGGATTTAACTCGTCAGGAATCAATCGTAGAAAAAAATGTTCAAAAGAAAAAGTTTTGTTTTAATATTATCTATAACTTTTACATTTAACATTTTCGTGTAAGATCAAATCCTGTAAAGTAATAGCAAAAATGGACTATTTTTTATGTTTTTAGCGGTTTTTTCGCTATTCTATTGCTAAATATTGTTCGGAGAAAAAAATGTTCAATGTAAAAAAGACGTGTTTTAATTAGTTTTATCAGATGCATTTGTTGTCTTTGAGTCAAAGTTAATTTTGTTCACCGTATGTCCAAAAATCGATTTTTAAAAATTTTTATTTGTTCTGCAGTTTTTTTATTTGTCGATGGATTCGGCTCGATAGAGAACTGTCAGTTACTTATAATTAGATGAATATCTGCGCCAAAGCTCATTTGGATCTATGAAAAATTCATTGATATAATCTGGAAACTTGATTACATGTATACGTACAAACATACACACATCTCGGAAAATGCTTAAAATGGACTCATTTTGGGTGGAAAGTAGTTTTTATGTTGTAAATTTTCAGAATTTGAAGTTTTACAATTTTCACCCCGACGAAACTATAAGGCTCTCCCGAGAAGCGGTCGTGCCTAAAAATAGGCTTATTACACTATTTTAATCGTATATAAATTTTTCTTACGCAAACTTAACATGAAAAAAATAGAGAAAAAGTAGTCACTGACGAGTAGCCAACATTAAATTTTTAAAGTTACTAATTAACTTTTCATAAGAAAAGAATATACATAAGTAAAGAAATTGAGCTTTAATTTAAGCAAAGAGTGGTTAGAATAGACAATCCTATGTAAAATTACGTGCATTTGGAAAACGCGAGAAATGAGTAAAAACTTAAGAATTTCAGCAATCCATGCAAAATCGCTTATTTCTACGGTTTTTCGCGATTTTCAAATGCACGTAGCTTTGCACAGAATTATTCGATTTTAACCATTTTTAGCTTAAATTAAAGCTCGATTCTTCGACTTTAATTATTATCTCTGAGAAATTTATTAGTACCTTTAAAATCTTAATATTTGGCTGTCGTCAGTGATCTTTTGTCCTTTTTCCCTATATGTTAATTCTCATGAAAAATATTTATATGCTTTCAAAACCGTGCCACAAGACTGTTGAATTGTTCAATATTTTGCTCATGTATTATAAGGTATAATGTACACCCTGGTAGAAATAGTTACCATCCGTTTGCCATTCGTTCACCATATCGCATAGGTTTGGCCAACCGTTTAACCAATGGTTGGTAATGAATACCACTTATTTCGTCACGGAATTATGCTTGC
>JAYJLV010000011.1:13948599-13962208 GCA_036873485.1 Torymus texanus
GAATATTCACTAATGTTTCGGTGGAGCAATTTTCACTAATCTTTAGTGGATTTTTTACTAATTCAACTTTAGAGAGTACACGGAAAGTTTCAAGTTTTTGAGTTAAAAAATCATAGAGATTAAAGAATTTTTAAAAAATTCAAAATTTTAACTCTTAAACGGTAGCATATTTTGCTCTAAAATTTTAGATTTTTGTTCTCGGGCTAAGTTGATACTTGTAAAACAATTTTGAGCAATTTTAAAATTTTGACCTTTCACAGTTGATGTCATATATGTATAGTAGAATCATGAACGCTAGACCATGTATGTATGTGTACATGGCTAATATATATGTACATGGTCTATTATGAATCGTAATTGTAACGCAGAAAAAAAATTGTTGTTATTTCGTATAATTTGGTTCTCAGCGAAAGTTAAAAGATTTGATTTGCAACACATGATTAGATAAAAATATTTATTCCGACCATCACCATGTGCAGTCATAAAACATAGATTTGTTTAGGAAAAATAGAAAAAATAGTTTTAGTAAATACTGCCTAGCTCGATAATTTTTTTATTTTTTCGTTCAAATATCATATACGGGCATGAATAAGGGCTTCAATATGAGAAATATAACGCCTTTTTAACTAGAAAGCTTAAAAACTCGCGGACCAGCCACATAGTTAAAAAATAACCTTGAGAAAAATTGATAATAAATACATTCTACGTAATATCTATGGAGGGACTGTTTTATACTTTAGTATAAGCTATTATAGTTATAGTCTAATGCTGTCTAAGAACGAAAATTTTGAGATTACGACATTCTATACCCAATCTATAGCCGAATACTGAGGAAAAAAGCTTTTCATCATGGCCATTAATTATCCATTTTTTCCATCTATTTGCTACGATTGTGTCCATTTCGCAATAGATGAATTCCCACTAGGAAACTTTTCGATAGATATGACAAGCTTGTGTAAAAATAGCTCGGAATCGAAAATACTAAGCAGCGACAGAAGCATCGTATAGAGGGTGAGCATATCCATCGATAATCGAGCTCCTTAAAAACCCATATAACATCTCGGGTACACGCGTGCTACACGCTCTCCCCTCGAGCGGGGAAAAGGGCGAGCAGAAGCAGCAGTATAGCGAGAGCAGCTGGGGGCATCGCCGACGACAATCGTACGGACATTACACCTAATTTTCACGCGGCCAAGCTCCTCGCAGGCAAGTGGTTGCGAGCTTGGACGCATACGAAGAGCGTTGTCCCGCGGCGATACCACTGTCCGGGTGCAAAGCCGCCCTTGCCTCGAGCAACATATGCAACCTTTGTCGTTCGCTGGCTCTTCGACCTCTCGTTCTCTCTTTAGCCGTTCGTTTTTCTTATCGATGAGAAAGATGCTGTGTGTACAGCGTCAGTAAACACTGGCTCGCCTCTGTTTACTTACAAATTACTGCTGATGGTTTGCGTCGGGCTTTGTTTTTTGCGCTTCTTATGTTTAGTATAATAGCAGGACGATTTCCTTTTATCTCCAGCCATAAGACACTATACAAGCAGAATAAATCACTCTAAACAGATTTTCACAAATTGCGTTGTGTTTGTTTTTCAATTTACCGTCTACTTTGAAATGCTTTAATAACTTGTAACATTAATAGACGGTTTGTAAGACAGTTTTCATGTCTCGCTTAATGAAATTCAAGGCAATATGGAATAAAAATAGCTTGATAGTTTCATCACAATGAGATGAATGATTTTTATCGTCTATTATATCCACAGAAAAGTAGATTTATTGCCCATCATAACTACTTTTTTATCGACAAAAGTTATTTGGTATAAAAATGGAGACATAAACTCGGTATTATGTAATAAAACGATAATGTCAAATTGAATTTAGAAAATTGCAGCAGAATGGTACAAATTTTAAGTAACGTTGATTAATTTAATTTTTTTATTGAATTTAATTTTGTATTAACTTTCCCTTCCATTGATTGAACATGGAAATAACTGTGTTTTATAATTTTTTACGTAAAGCTACCGCATGAATACAAAAGTTGGGCTTAAATAAATACACTTGAGAATTTACAAATTTATTCACCGATATGGCGTGGAATCTATCATCGGATCATTTTTCATGTGGGTATAAATGTTCGAACGCAAGACGCAGTCAGGAAAAGCCCATTAAAAAGGCACTTTCAAGCGCACGAAGCATTGTGTTGTGGCATGAGATTAGGGAGAAAAAAAATCAAACAGAAATCAGATAGTATAGAGAAGAACCCATCTGGGCAATTAAGCACAGCGATTCTAGCGGTAGTCGCGGCGGCAGCGGGCGCATAACGAAAGCTCACCAAGAACGTCGACGTCTCAATGATAAATCGTCCCTACACGCCGGCATCCCCGAATATTGCTACCGCTCGCTCTCCCTCGTCGCCGTAATTCATCGACGCGCAACGACGCGTCGACGGGGCGTCAGGGCACCCCACTCCCATCCTCCTCACTGCACCCCCGCCCCCCCCTCTCTTGCATTCCACGATTTCCCCGGTAATACGTGTGCGAAGAGGCCAAACAAAGAGCCTTGTTTTCCATGCTCCATGGACCGTGGCTCGACTCCCCGAACGCCGCGTCGATATCACCGAGCGTGCGTGCGTGCGCGGGACTCGCTTAAGCGGTGCAATGCACGTATGACCGATTTGCATTTTTCTGCGCATGGTGTAAAGAAGAGAGAATCATACGTGCGTTACGCAAGAGGGAGGGTCGGGAAAAGGATGCGCACTACTTCTCTTGGTTATAGAATCACTTTATAAATGGAAAAGCATGATTCTTTGCTAGAAGAAAACACAGCTTGATTTAATTCGGCTGTTTTATAAATCACTCCTGTTCAGATAGTATTTCGTGAGAATCGGACGTTGTTATTATTACTGGAATCAATAAGACTCCCGGAAATACGCTAAAGATGTTTATAAAATGAGATAAAATATGCGGTTGGGGGGACGCATAAAAAGTAAGAGAGAATTGGCGAATCGCGTTTACACAGCGTTGTAGCCAAAGAGAAAAGAGGGTTGGCTTCGTCTCCGCGGGCGCAGGCGCACCCTCGGGATTTTGCGCTTCATGCATTTTATATTTCACCCCCGAACTTTGATTCTTAAACCGGCTGCTGCGGTGATGTGCCTTTGGCCCCGCTCTTTTTCTCTCTATCTCCCCGGGGAACGATCCTTAATCTTCGATATTGGAAATTATCTTTGATCATCAGCAGTCCTGCGCGAATTGCCTCGCATCCAGCCCCTCGTTCCTGCTCGTCTTTTCCTCGCTGTACTCTTTTCTGCCGTTCAGACGCTACCTGACGCTCGGGAGATCCTCTTAATTTCGTGGCTTCGTAAGGACTCGATTGGATAAATTCAGCTCTAACGGTGATCTATCCTCTTTCTAGCTTGCGAATTCTTCCACGTCCTTCCGCGCTTTATTTTCCATTCCTACGTGAGCGTATGTATCTATGTGCTCGGGTGTAGCTGGCGCAAATTCACGTAGAAATATATATACATTCACGTGTAGTAACTTCCGTTTGCTCTCGAACTCGATTTTTTTTCTTTGGGGATGAGACGCGACCTTCTTATAGACGGCGAATCTAGTCGTCGCTTTGCTTTGAAAATCCGCTTCGAATTATCTTACGTTCTAGGGACTTTTCTACGCTCCCTCTCTGTATCTATATATAATATATATTATATATGTGTGGGTGTGTGTACAGTTTGTCGCAGAACTGCCTTAGTACTCGTGTTCGATGTGTAGTTAGTTCTGATAAGAGTTTGTGGGAATTGAGAATTATTTCATTCACAAAATATATCTCTCACGATATTTTCGATTTTACTTGTGAAGATTTGCTGAACTATAATAGGATACCACTTTAATTATTTGAGATTTACTCGGAGCCCCCGGGAAAGATAAATGGCTCTAAAGCTTATTTATTATAACGAGTTGGTGACCCGCAATAAATATTTCTTTGTTTGGACAAATTTAAAAGAGTTACATCTTAAATAAGAGAAGCCAGTTTTCAAATCAACACCTCAAATATTTACTATAAAATTTAAATTAAATTAATTAAAAGGTTGGGATTAAAATATTAAAATAGTTAAGTAGTTGGTTTGATAAACTCGAATGGCTTTATAGGACAGGGTCGAGAATCGATCTAATTTTCTGAAATTCTAAGATCCATCAAAGTTAGTTTAGCAGAAATTTATAAGTCATATGAGAATTCTCTTGAGGTACTTTAATGTAATATAGGTGTACAGCAGAAGCGGCATCATGTAAACCTCTTTGGTATGCTATTACTATAGTTTCTGTAGGTATATGCTCATGGAAAAATTCTGGCAGTAGCGTCGCGGCGTCACGGCCAAGTTCTGAAATATTAATGCTTTCGGCGCGCAACGCACTCGAGACGCGGCTGCTAAAACGTTTTTCACAATTCGCGGCAGAACTGACGTGCGTGGACTTCGATACCAATAACGTCGCCGCAAAAACTTTTCAACATCATTATCGGACATGTTTCAATGAAATGTCGGCACATGCTCTATACATATATATGTATGTTTAATAAATATCTTATTGTAAATAGAATTTCGGTTTATTGTATCCGGTAACGTTACGTGTGATAAGTTGCAAAATACGTCTGAAAAAATTGCACGGCGTAATATTGGAGCATTCTATTCAACTTTCAAAATTGTTCTAATAATCGCGTTACATATATCTAACTATTAAATACATTGGTATTTTGACATTGTAAAAATTTCCAACTGAATTCTTTCTTCCATTGAATCTAAAAATCCCAGTTCACCTGCTGATTTGAGCATATACTGCTCCTCGAAACTCGGTTGTGCAAAAAACGAAGTGTGTAGACAGTACGCGCGCAGAGTCCGAGAGAGAAACAGAGGTGCAAAAGTGCGCGCAAAGCGCTCAACGCATATATACACAGCAGCAAAGAGAGGAGAGAAGAAACCTCAAGTATTTCGCCAAGTTGGTAAGCCGAGTCAAGATCGCGCACTAGGATTTCTCGAGTTTTCTCATCCTCACTTTCTCTCCCCAGCCACCCCCCCTCCCCCTCCCCGTCCCACGCCCCCACGCCGTCCTTCTCTCTCACCCCCTTGCGGTACATCCCTTTCACGGTGGCTGTAGTGGCGCCGTGCGCGACGTCTGGCAGACACACGCCGACGACGACCAAATCTTTCGAGAACAGATTAGAGCGCAAAGTTATCGACGCAGCTGTGTGTTTTGTTATTCTGTTGTGGCGTGCCGCACGTGCACCGCCGCCTCGTTTAGATGTGTTCCTGCACCTCGCAACTTGTATTTAAGCCCGTGTGAAATTAGTTTATTCGTAACATTAACTTTTTCTCGTTTATAAATTTTCGTTTATTTTACAAAAAGCTTATTGTTATTTCAAACTTATTAACTTTATGGAAGGGGATTAAATTTGAATGGAAAGCCCCGCGCGGATACTCATGTTTCATGTTATCGAAGAAGCAACGACTGATATTTTAGCCGGGTGTCAATCGATATTCAAAATTAAGCAACTTGCATTAACAGTACTTGCATTATCATGTATCCGATATTCAATAATGTCTTTGAAACAATAATTTAAAAAACGTTTCATCAAAAAGAGTAAATGTTTTTAAATTATAAAAATGAACGAAATATTCGGATAAATTTTGATAAAGCGAATAACAACAAGGATGCTTCATTTTTTAGGAATAATTAATGATAAAGCTTTCGTCGCAAATGCACTCACAAAGTACTGAATATGCGGGTAAAGGACTCGGAGAGAAAAACGCAGGGGTAGGAAGTGCAGTCGCAAACTCGATCGAAGCCTTCGTTAACTGGATTACCAGCTCGATGCTCAGCCGCGTGCGTTCGGCCTAAGCTTTAAAACGCTAAATCGTTAATCCAATTGATCAAGCCCATTGAAGATAAAGCTTGCACAGGGAGAATGTGCTTTAAAAATAAAAAATGATCCGATCAGGGAGGTAGCGGGCCATGGAAATGCGCGCGCGCGCGCTGAGTGGAAAACGGAGTTTTTCAATCCAGATGAGCTTTCCGATAGCTGGCATTTTCTTTTTTTCTGTACTCTATAGATTTTCTTGTTCGCTCATTTTCTAAAACATGCAATAAATGACAGCGATTTTATCAAAGCTCTTTTATCGTCTTAAAAATATCGCCTTGAGTGATATTTGGACAGAAAAGTGGGAAGCTTAATTGGTACTATGCTTCGAGATTTATTAACAGTGTATTGACAAAGTAATTATCTGATAATTATTTTCTAAATAATGTTTTTCTTCAAACATATAAATACTTCAATTTGGTGTTTCTAGAGAGTTTAAAGATAAATCTCGTACTCCCAAATTTTTTAGTTTGCATATAGTGTTTTAATACTGAATTACGAACGTTCATAAAGTCATTCAATAAATCATAAGGATAATTGTTTTTGTGGTATAAGCGGCGTGTAATAAGGAGCCAATAACCCGTCCTCCGTCGACCTGTGCGTTGTCACGAGGTGTCGGCCAGCTCGTGCTGGCCCGTAATTTAGGATTCCTAGTCTCCTCTGTCAAGAGCTGCTCTTGCGTTCGGTCTCTCGCTTGCGGACAGTCGGCAAAGCAAGAGAGAGAGAGAGAGAGAGAGAGAGAGAGAGAGAGAGAGAGAGAGAGAGAGAGAGAGAGAGAGAGAGAGCGACAATGTTGCGCGCGGCGGGGGCAGGCCGACTTGCCGATGGACTATTAACTTCGCGTATTGGCCTCGGGAGCGCGATGCGAGAGCAGCTCGGGGATCGATAGCTGTTATCTTCTCGCCGGGGCGCGCGCTTGTGCATTAACGGCTCCAGCGGCCCCCTACGGGTTATATTGGACAAAATAGGCATCCTTCCTCTCAGCCCTGGAAATTCGCTGGCTCGCGCAAAATGGATTCCAGCGTGAGAATATCATCAGCTGATATAGGGGGTAATTATTAATTGTCACCGTCCAGCAGTATACCTAATGGCAGTCGGACGCCCCTGCGTCTCTCTCTCTCTCTCTCTCTCTCTCTCATCTGGGCATTCCTACGCAGCGGCCCCATTCACGCGCGCTTACGTATATACACGTGTGTTTGCATGCGTGAAAGGAGCCGAGGGTCGGAGGCTAAGAGCTGCAGATGCTGTCGCCGTCGACGGAGCTGCCGCATTCCTGTGCCGACTGCCTCGGAACGTCGTGCATTCGGTCCATAAAGCTCGCCAATTACGAAATGCGACACGTGCGCGGTGCGTCCGGTACGGGAGGCTGCAATGAGGGCCTGCCGCTGCACATCGTAACAGCGGCAGGAGCAGCCTGCCAGAGATGACCGATGGGGAAATACCAGCACAAAGAAGGGATTCTCTTATTGCCGTTAGAAAAGGCTAATTTCATATGACACTCTTCAACCGTGCATCGATCATCTGCCTCTTTTTACGGCGCTTAATCAAATTGAAAAAACTTTACTATGCAATGAATTTATCACTCGATATTTAATCATCAAACGTTAGAGAACTATCTATCGATCGCTTTGAATCAAAAGGTAAATTATGAAGATAAAATCCTTGTCATTTTTTAATGTTCCGGTGCTCGATGCCACTCTCATCAGAACTAATAAGATTCTCTTGTCGAGTCATAATATGTTATAATTCTCAAATGCATTCAGCTCTGGAAGATCGATGGATTCTTCATTAACATTTAAGACTAATATGATTATTGCATGGCTTTAATCGTACTATAGAATATACGTACGCGTGTGAGTACAGATATATATGAATAATTCTACACTTTTAAAGAGTTCAAAATTTTTTTTAAGCACCACTGTAATCAATTCTTTTCTCGTTCTATAGGTCATACGATAGACGATAAACATGTCCACTAAACTTTCTGACGCTGTTTTAATCACACATACATTTTCTTATGAAAATATATATAGCAACGGGGATACTGGACGAATAAAGGTCATTTATAATTATGTGGCTTCCCGGAATAACGGAATAAGTCCACTGTTTTTATATAAACGTGAACCTCACTATCAGATAAGTCCATATAGAGTTCCCGAAATAACCAAATAAATACATACTTTTTAGAGTTCTCACTCGTTTTTAACACATCAGAAAGTGTATAACCTGCTTAAACCAGCGTGTAAATATGTGTTTTGAATGTGTCAATTGACTAATCAAGTATCGCGACTCATTTCGTTTCTCCCGATCTTACATATATAAGTTTGAACATTAAACCCCGTTTTTCTCGAAAACTCGAAAAGTGGACTTATTCGGTTATTCCGGGAAGTCACATAATTAATCAATGTTAAGCTTCCACAGCTATCGACACATGTTCTATAACAAAAGAATTAAGGTAAACAACTAGCTTCCATTTAAATTAAAAATGGTTGAAATCGGACAATCCTGTGCAAAGTTACGTACCTTTGAAAATGGCGAAAAATTACCAAAAATTAGTGAATTCGGATAAAATCCCTCTTTTTATTTTTCGCTACTTTCAAATGCATTTCAAATCATGGCTCATTTAATGCATGTGTTAAAATGAAAATCTTTAAGAATTATTGTTACGATCAGTATACTTTTTTTAAAGGATCTTGCATTTAGGCAACTTGTGCTCCAATAATGACTGACCCACTGAAAACTCTTGGTTTCCTTCTACTGATCTGCATATAGCAATGGTACAGTTTTCGCGCTTTTACCCGTATTTATCGTATTTCAAATTTTTATCACGATAAACCTCGCGACAATCCGTCTCAAGCGTGCATGCACTGAAGTCGCTTCTTTAAAGACTAATCCAACATTATTCATCACAACTAACGTTATGGGACGATCTTGGCTAATCAAATCTACAGCAGGCAACGAAGACAATAAACGATAAACACTCACTGGCAGGAGCGTCTGAATACCAATTCCTGTTACGTGTGAGTTTACGTTACCTGCTACTTTTTTCATAAAAAGTTATGTTGTTATAAGATTATAAGATTAACTATGATATTATTATGGCTATTACATTATTCAATTGATTACAAGATTAACTGGTGTATTCTAAGATATATTATGAATTTCCTTCAAAAAATAAACTGGTTTTGATTATCGACAATCTCAAATAAATTTTAATTCGTTAGTTTAATTTATTCCCATAAAAAATTATTTATTACATTTGTATTTAATAACGACACACTGTAATAAAATATCATTAAATTTAATGCTATTTTAAGTTATACGAGTGCAGCAAATTTAATTTACTCGTAATAAAAGTAAATTTGTATAGAATAATATGAAATGAAATATACTCTGGCATCTGTTACGAATAGAATATCTAAATTGATATGAAGGATAAAAAAAGTAATGAGAAGTTGCTATAGTTGATAAAATGTCTGACTTGCTATTGTGAGACTCTTGTTCAAGTTTGAGTTGGTCACTTTTTATTTAGAAAATCGCAATAAGTCGTTACTTAGCCCATCCATTTTTATAAATAACCTTTTATTGTAATATTTAGATATTGTTTTCAAGAGAAAAACGTTAAATTTACCTTCTTGAAATTTGTTTTTACTACATTTTAAATTTAGACGCTTATTTTATATTAACGCCGGCACATGCTGTTTTCCCTGATACTAATGCTTTTTAGAGAGGGCCAAATGTATATACCTAACGTCTCTGACATTTTTCGTTGGTATAGTGTATAACAGGAATTTCTCTGCTGATAAAAGGCGGTTTTTTAAGAGAAATTTCAATATATGTAAGTTACATTTTATATGAGAAAGAAGTTATTATGAGATTTCTTATTTTATTTTTTAAATATAACCTCTTAACGAAAAATCACGTATGCACAACATCCAGGGCTGACAACTATAGCTACGAATATAACTTTTTAAAATTGTAGTAAAAAGATTGAACTCATAGCTTCCGTTTTGACGACGAGTGCCCTTCATTTGAGCTACTGATGTCTATGCGTGCATGACTTATTTCGAGTCGTTTTCATATTGCTAGGTACAACACAATTCGCCTCGTCGCCTTGTCGCGTTTTCCATTTTATGCACATATAATATAAGTACATTCATAATACATTATGTACTATTAGTTTAAGAAAAAAAATAATAACATTAAAGAATTCAATACCATTGAAGAATTGCCATAAAAAGAAAGGAAATAAAAGTTGAAAAAAAAATTTTTCTTGAACCTTGTAAGTAAAAATAAACTAAATTTTTGGAAAACATAACCGCTATCACGCATGAGAGCCTTATACTTTTAGATGTCAGTATATTTTTAAGTAATATATATAAATAATGTGCGAAAATCAACTATTTTTATTGTATTTAGGCTTTTAAATATTTTTTTAAGGTCTAACTTACTAAGACTTGATTTTACAAAAAAATATTCAACAGAGAAATTTTATTTTAATGAGATCTAAACTTTTATAAACATAAATTAATATCTCTGCGATCTTAATGCGAATGGCTTTAATTTTTATCAAAACTGAGTATTTTTGGAATAATATGTAATTATACGAAGAATTTTATAGTAAGATAAATATATGTTTCAATTATACTTACCATTTTTATTACTAATATTTTTGTGTGTATATAAAACGAACCAGACTCCTCGTATGATGTGACAAGTGATCTCTGATGATGAGAAACTTGATTATACGCATGAACTCATTAATGCATACATCATTAAAAATGCACTAACGGGGGTTTTTAACAACCCAAAATAGGTTGGTTTTGGATATGATCATTTTTCACAGTGATGAAAGTTTAAAGTTCTCCTGAATAGCAGTGGGGCTAAAGATATTATTTTAAAAGATCAGAATGATGGACTTACGTATTTTATTAATTACCATGGTTAATTTAAATTATATACGTAGCTTATATAAAATTAATTTTTAATATCATTCTTCTGCTAATGATGGTTATAAGATTCATACTGTTCGTAATAGACATGTAGTTTCAAATAATTAAATTTACGTTTCTCTTTGCAAAAAGTTTAAAATAAAAGCGGTCTTGTATAGATGATCTCAATTTTTGAAGTATCATTGTTCAATTATTATATTATGAAATAGTATGAGTATAAGTTGAAGAAACCATATTTACATTCAACAATTTAAAATTCCTTAAAAAATTTAAATCACAAATGAATGAATCGATCAGCTGCCACTGCTCTACATCGTCTAATGTAATTGAAAGTGTACTATATGTAGGAATAAAATAATAAAGAGTACAAGAATAAGCGACGATCGGGACGAGAACATTCGGGCCCGCACCACGTAGTGCATTCTAAGCTAGTTGTTCTTTTACTGAGATGATGGTCCTTCATCCTCTACGTTGAGTAGATTTCGAAGGAAACCTCCGTGACAAAAGTTATTTTATAAATTTTTCCACGTAAAGTTTTTGAAAGACAAACTGAATTTCATAGTCAAAGAAAGACTTCTGTGTGAAGGAAAATCTGAAAATTATATTTATTTAGAATTCTGTATGACCAGCTATCCACAAACACAAATTGTTAAAAATCTCATAAAGGGAAAACAATCTCGTGGTAATAGCAGATAATTCTAATCTACGCGTAGGAATTCCCGCTTGCTTCTAAGGCGCGCACAATACACATAGCTACAACTGAAAGCAGTGGGTGGGGGAGGGGGAAGGCAGGGGGAGCGGGGGTCGAGGGGTGACGCAAGGTGTATGCACGCGGGGACGACGGAATGTGCTGAGGGGTCGAATCGGTGTGGCGCCCATACTCAGAACAGGGAGCCACGCGCCGCTGTGCATTATGACGTTTGCGTGCTCACCGCCGGCTAGCACCCGTCGTACTTTACGAGGTTTCACGCGCGGCACCGTCCTACCCTCCCCCACCTTCTCTTCCTTCGCGCCGCCCGCGCGATTGCCGCTTTTATCGCCGGCGTTTACGCGCCGACGCGTCGGGACGACGCTCGAGATTGGGCTTCTCGGTTTCACAGGCCTCTCTTTACCCCCTAATAATTGTCCCTTTTTTACAATTCTCATTTACCATATAGCCGTTTATTCCGTCACCACGTGATTGAAAATTATTACAATTATTATACATTGAGATGGCCAGCATATTTTTATTTTAATTTTACCGAACACTATTCATAAGCTATTTATAGATACTACAAACATTTTATTAGGTGAAAACTAAACTTATTTATTGATGAACATCCATATTACCATGTCGTAGTAAATATTGTACATAATTATTTTAATGAAAGATAATTTACAGTTTTCAAAATTACGCATACACAAAAAATGTCAGTGTATGGAACATTTGTAACAAATATAATACATAGATTAAAGTGTTAGTATAGATCTATAGATGCAAGAAAAAGAGGTAAAGAATTTTGTTTTTCGTCCCAGCGACAAAATCATCCGTGCTATAAAATTAATCTAGCGGCAATAGAAAAAGAAAAAAAGCTATTGGTTGAAAAATACGCGCGGAAGGTATTTTCTCGCTATCAGCATGTGTACGCACACATGCCCAGGTCGATCGCTCTGGCTCAGTGGCAGCGCCTATGCAGCCGAGTGCCACTGTGCTGGGAGGTGGCGGCTGACAAACGAGCGAGCAAAGAGCCGATCGACTGTCGCCTCTATTCACCTTACATCGGGCCTCGGTTAGTACAGCTATCTGGCTCCAACCTCCTCCGCTACACTGGTGATTCCGATGGGCTCGCAAAGCCAAGCTCACCCCCTTCCGTGCAAACATTTATATACACGTATATACATACGCGCACACCGAGGCGCAACGTGCGGAGCAATTGGAGAGGGGCGGCAAGGCTCCTCCTGTATTACCGCCGGGATTCCGCAAACGCGTGAGAGAGAACAGATCCGTGACAATGAGTGGCCCGCTTTGGAATCCGAAATCCCCCGGATGCGATTCGCATTATCCGAGAGATGCCCGAATTCGAAGTCCGTGTCTGTGTGCAGCTGCGCGCGTGTATGTGAGCGCGTGGCTTTTCAAGCCGCGAGCTAGCGGATGGGTTTGCGGCTGCCGGGACACACAAAGTGCCACGTCGTGCGATTGCTCCGATGAAGGGGATGCGAGGGCCCGAGCTGCGCAATCGATAATTGAATGGAAAGCACCAATTAATGATCCAAAAGTCGAGGCGCTGATAGAGGTTAACGATCCGCTCCCGCAAGAGAGCGAAAGCGCCAAGTGATAATCCCGTCGACACTATGCTGACAGAAGTATATTGACCAAAATTTCAAGCTCTATATACGTGCAATCCAATCATAAACTAGATACCCGCTAAATTCGTAATAAAAATCGCAAGTACAGAAAATTCACGCGGAGGGAAATTATTTTTTTTAAATCACAAGTTTTCTAGTTCAATTGATCCCTGGTAGAAATTCGTCTATCGCGAAATGGCCAGAATCCTAGTAAATGGGTAGGAAAAATGGCCAGTTAATGGCCTTCGATAAAACGCTTCTTCTCCTATTATTCTCACATTTAATAGACTAGATTTACTAGCGCGCTACGCGCGGGCAATATTAATATCGGCAAAAAAATATTATTAATTGATATATTCCCTGGTAGAAATCGATTCCATTAATTGACTAATAAATAGCTAGTTTCTCCAGTAATAGCCAAAAACTAGATAC
>JAYJLV010000011.1:13962308-13974430 GCA_036873485.1 Torymus texanus
TTTTTAATTTTTCTAACGAATTTGACATTAAATTGGAAGATATCCAACTTTAACTGATAGCTTACTAAAATATAAACGACGTACGAAGGTCAAAAAAGCATTTATTATAGCCCTTTAATAGATATTTCGAAAAATGTCTTTATTGTCATTATTTACTGTCTCTCTCACTCTTCTCCATTATAACAAGACTTTTACCGGTCATTTATTCACTAAAAGAACTGACCAACTCTAATGTCTATTAAATAGATAAAAACTAGCTTGTACAAATCTTCGATAAACTCATTCAATCTATTAAATGTTCGAATATTAGGAGAAAAAGCGTTTCATCGGGGGCCAACAACTACATAAGCGAAATGACCATTTTATGGCCAATCCCTAATATAAATGGCCATTTAATAGCTAGAAAATATTTTTGATTTCCACCAGTGATCTGTCGAATAGTGATTGATAGACTTTAATTCGATATCTTTAGATTAATTAGATTTTTTCGTATAATTGATTCTTGTAGAGTTGTGTTATAAAGAAGTATGGGAGTAAGTTTTATCAAAAGAGTCAGTGTTTTTTTTAAAAAGGAAATTTTAAAATTTATTTAGGAAAAATTACTATTTTCTATAGTACCGCTGGGACATACTTGCAATATAGTAAATTTTATAATTTCAGTTACGAATTTTTACTATTTTAGAAAGTAAACTGGAAATTCATAATTTAAAAAATTATCTTTCGTGATCTACCTACCGACTCTATTTGAAATGTACACATTAATCTAAATTAGATAACAAAACAATATTTTTATTTTGGAAAAAAATGATAAGACCCCTCGTGGAATCGAACCTCAGCCCGCTGATTCGGAAGTCGTACTCTTACCGCTGCGCCAACGCGTATTTGCACATACGGTGTTTCGACTCGTCTACATATGGTATGTTACAGCTTACCCCGTCCCATAACAATAACATTGCACTAAATATGTTATTGACGACGTTCATTTTGGAAATGATACACTGCATAAGTTTTTGTATAAAAAAAAGAAGTTGTAAAAATATATAATTCATAATATCCTAATCAGTTTTGATAGAAAAGAAAATGATACGTACATCTTTTGTCAGGTTATGTCGGTGATCCCGTAAGAAAAATTCCTATTGAAAATAGTAAAATTTAAAAACAAGTGAGGAAATTTTGTTAAAAATATAGGAAAGTTTATTAAAAAAGTAGGAAAATTTATTTAAAAAGTAGGAAATTTCAGCGTATTCCAAGTGTGTCCCAGCGCTACTATAGGAAATAATAATCTTTCCCATATAAATTTTAAAATTACCTCTATGATTTTTTTCCGTGTAGAAACACTTATTTTCCCAAAATTTTAATAAATTTTACAAATGGTAGCCTTTTGCAGATTTTGTAGACCCAAAAAGATTCTTTTTAATTCGTATTTAAACTATTTCAAGATAGGATTCAATTAATATATCGGAATCAAACAGGAATAATAGATTTGGGTTTAGAAAGGTAGGAAATCAGTAGTACTTTTGAAACTAAAATGAATAAAAAACATTAACGTGAGCTTCAGTATTCTTTGGGATTTACTTGATTATTTTTCTATAATGTGTCTCGTTCTCGTACACTCTTCCAATCCATATATGGATTGGAAGAATCTCTCTTATTGCACGCCTTAATAGCACGAATTGCCCCCAAGGACGATCGAAAAGCAAACATTCTATTTCTGTAAGTATCAGTCTTTAGCAAACAGTCACAGAGGCAGACAAAAGGCTTCTCCAAAAATATCCCGACGTGCAAGTCAGAAGTAACAAATCTTCTTAAGTATACCGATCTCGAATTCGTGGGCAGATCTCGTCAGAGGAAGTGAGCGGCCGGCAGCGCGGCACGCGCTAATAAATTCACAAGGCCAAACAAAGGGCGGACGACGAATTTCGCGCGGCTCGACGGACGCGCGCAGTCGGAAAATAGCGACGGCCCGCCGCGGGCCGTTATGCATGCGCTCGCTCTATACCTATTTCTCTTTCCCTCCCTCCTCCCTCTCCTCTCTCACTCTCTGTCTGTCTCCCTCTCACTCTCTATTCTATGGAGCGTGCTTCACACAGTGCAGCGCGCGTCTTCTCACCGCGAGTCTCTCGGGCCGCTTTGTGTATACGTGCGCGCGCACACGAGCACATACTCCGGTATTTATCGTTTTAATTCGCCGTGTCCGCGTTTAATTATGGAGAGTTCATTCCGCTCGCGGTAGCTCCGCGGTTCTCTACAAATGACGCTTTTTTGGCTTTGCAGCATGCGTTTCGTTTTGTGCTTCCTTTTTTTCACGCGTTTTTGCACGTAGCCGAATCGTATTAGAAGTTTGAGATACACCCTCGGGGCTACCTTGAACTTTGCTATATATATATAGAGCATAGTGGTTAAGAAATGCCTGAGAGAATTAGCGCGATACCCTGTTGCTGCTTAAATATGCAATTTAAACAGATGCACGAACTTGTAGAAGAATATTATTATTTATGTAAATAACGTTTCGACCATTAAGGTATTAATTATTCAATTTAGATTGCACATAACATTTTTTAATACCTGGATGTAAAAATGTAATATGCAAGAGAAGTAAAGAGAACGACTGCACGCGAGCGTGAAGTCAGTCTTGCCGCGGAACAGTAACGGGTAGGACGTTCCTCTAAAACGACGTCTAAATTTGAGATACGTAATAGATGTCATTATTATATCTCATTATATCAGTACCTATTGATTTCTTTGCAAAAGACAAGCAAGATAAACCCTTCAATATTATTTAAACACGATTATAATTGAGCGATCCTAGTAACGTGTTAGTGGCTCTGAATATAATGCGAGTTTTTAACTGCAAATCTGGAATTTCGATGTCGAACAAATAAAAGTAATTCTTATACGTCAAAATAGCCTATTCGTGTTTTATGTTAGATGATCGAAAGTAAATGTAAAACAAACACAAACAATCAAAATTAATAAATACTATTATATGTAATTGTATAAAATACTATTATTGTTATTATAATTAAAGAATATGGCTTATTCTATGAAAATATCTGAAAGATTATATTTTAAAGACTTAACTAAAAACACTGTTACTACTGCGAAAATTCTATTATTATCATTATTATTATTATACGGTTTATAGGAATTTTGCTATTTAAAATTAATTATATAATGAAAAAAGTTTATCTCTGTAAGTTGACAAAATACAGGAAAAAAATCTTATTGCTGCTAACTGCATTAGCAGAATGCTTTCTGAAACAGAATTGTTAAATTACATCATAATTTTTAAATGTATATGTTAATATAAAATGGCATTCTTTCTACATATTTGATTTTGCAGAAATACATTATTCAAAAATACGTATAAAATTATATTTAAACACATTTTCGCGGTAAAAATCGTAATTATTAAATTGCAAATTGAAAAATTTTTTCATACATGGTTATTTTCAGGTGAATATATCTTAAATAAATGAATTCATTGAAATAGGATTCGTTATGAAAAAAAATCTTCTCGAGTGGAAGAAAATTATATTTAAACACATTTTCGCGGTAAAAATCGTAAATTAAATTGCGAATTGAAAAATTGAAAAATTTTTTCATACATGGTTATTTTCAGGTGAATATATCTTAAATAAATGAATTCATTGAAGTAGGATTCGTTATGGCAAAAATCTTGCCGAGTGGAAGAAAAGTCTATTATATCTTTTAGTGGAGCGCGTTTTTTTTTACTTTAAGTGACTTAATGTCGAAAAAAGATGTATAGATAGAATTTTCAAGACCTCCAGAAAATAGGCCTAGTCCTGATAGATATTCAATCTCAGTGACAAAAAAAAATATTTTTGATTTTCAAGTGGTCCGAAAATAATCAGAATCTTAGTGTCCAAAAATTTTTACCGTTACAAATCTTTCTCTTTGAGAAAGTAAACGTTGAACTTTATACCTATAAAGCAAAAAAATTGATCAATGATTTAAAAAAGCACGTAGATAGTGCTATAGAAAAATTATCAACATATTTCGTAATCCATTTTATAAATAGAAATAATCTAAAAATTAATTTAAATAACTTTTCCAGAAACTATTTCGACCCTTCAATATTTACACTATATAAATGGTCTATTCAAGAACAATTCTGTGGCTTCCCGGCATAACGATATAAATGACAAAATGAAAAATCGTTTTTATGCTATTGTTTTACTTTTAAATAGTCCTCTATCATGTAATCAGGACTGACATGGATAAGGTGCACTAATTTTCGCGAATGAGCACAAGGAAAAATACTGTAAGTGTATATTTTTCAAATTTAAGCCCTATTGAGACTGAAAAAACCATATAACTCCGCCAAAATCCTTACTCATTCCCGGAATAACCAAATAAGTGATAGTCCATTTTTGAGACATGATTACTAATAAGTTCAGTAACTATAGTAAAAAATGTGTCATTTAGATGCGAAATTATATATGTAGTGCTGTATTCAATTTCATTTGTCTTGGTTTTAAACACCGATGCGAAACTAAAAGCTCGATTTTCTCGAAATCATGAAAAGTGCAGATATATGGTTATTTCGGGAAGCCACAGAATTGTAATTAGAGGTAAAAAAATTGAATTCGTACATGTTTATAGTATTTTCTGAATTTTAAGCTGAACTTCAAACTCACGAAACTTTTGAAGGGATCAATTTTTTAGGCACGACCGCTCCTCGGGAGAGCCTTACATTTTCACTAGAGCGAAAATTGTAACACCTCCAAAATCAATAATTTATAGTATAAAAACTGTTTTCCACCATGATTGACTGTTTTCCAAGTGTTCTCCATGATATATGTATGTCTGTACGCATGTACGGAACCTTGTGTTCACATTATCATATCGAAAAATTTATCGAATCCGATTACAAATGATAGTATACCTTTATCTAGTTATACATAAATAACAGTCCTATTTCACGAATGATCTATTCAAAAAAATGCAAATGAGAGCACAATTAAAATTTTGGAAGAATTGATTTTTGAGTATAATGCATCAAAAATTCATTTTTATTATATATTTCATACATGCATCTGCTAAAACTAATTAATACACTACTTTTTTTATCTTAAACATTTCCTTTTGTGATATTTTTTTAAATAATAGCCAAAAACAGTTAAAAACATAAAAAATAGACGGTTTTCAACTATAACTTGACAGATTCACCTTTATACAAATATATTAAACGTCAAAGTTGTAGATTATAATAAAAGAAACTTATTTCTATTTAACATTTTCATGTAAAATCAATTCCTGACTAGTTAGACCTATAAAAACGAATTTAAATGCCCAAATATACATAAAATAATCGTTTTTCGACTATAACTTGACAGGATTCAACTTTACATAAATATGTTAAATGTAAAAGTTATAGATTATAATAAAACAAAACTTTTTCCTATTTAACATTCTCATGTAAAATCAATCCCTGACTAGGTAGACCTATAAAAACGCATATAAATGCCTAAATATATACATAAAATGGTCGATTTTCGGATATAATTTGACAGGATTATCTTAGCACAAATAAGTTGAATTATATAAAGGTTATGAAATATAATAAAAGAAAAGTCTTTCTTATTTAACATTTCCGTATAAAATCAATTCCTAACGAGGTAGACCTAAAAACGATTTTTTTAATGCCTAAAAAAAAGTGCTAGACGCCTTATAATTTTGAATTCCATTAGTTTTCCTATTTTTCACTGTTTCTAAATGACAGTAAAATGATTCGTAACATTTTGGTACATTTAGTATACACATCCTTCATCTTCTTCATCTCTGGTGTTGGTTTTGACTATTTTCTTCCATTTCCTTCTAATTTTGAAATCAGCCAGTAAACAGAATCTACTATACCATCATCAATTTTTTTAAAAGTATTTATTGCCTATCAATCCTAGTAGTTTGTACATATAATACTGTAACACTGTTAGTTTGTACATATAACACTCTAACACTGTTACGTATAATTTAGTTGTATACAGTGAAGTAGCTGAAATATTAAAAAGATACATAACAATTTTAATTTAAAAGTTTAAAAAAATTATGATTATTATTAATGCTATAATAATTAGAATGTATGAGTAAATATTTAATTTAACAGATGTAAAATAAATGTACTTTAAGCTATAGCGCTCTATATATAACAACTAAAAATGCCATTTTCAAGTCATTTTAATAATATCTATATTTAATGTTTTCTATAATTGCATAATTCAGATTTATCTTAATTATCCAAAAATGATTCTACCCCAATCAAAGACAGCTTTTATATAAAAATATTTAATTATTTTTAGTTACAAAAAAATCTAATCAGTGATTAAAATATATATTATTATATAAACGCACCTGATTTTGAGACAACAATCCTGTGATAACCACCACAAGCAATAAAGATAATACGTACTGTCTCTGAACTAGTTTGTAACTAAAATTTAAATAAAATAAAAAGTTTTCCATTACGTAAAAGAAAAAGATTAAATACAAAAGCTGTATAATAAGAAAATAATTTTTTTTCTATTTAACATTTTTATTAGGATTTGAAGTTTTGCAATTTTTGCTCTGGTGAAAATATAAGGTTATCCTGAGAAATGCGGCTGTGCCTAAAAATGTAAAAACGAAGTTTTTACATGGGGTGGAAGGTAGTGCGACGAGCGAAGCAAGGAGCTGAGGGGTTGGCGTGTCTGAGGGGGGCACAGTCCCCTAGTTTTGAATTCTAAAAATGCTCTGAAAAGCTTTTGCTCTTTAGTTTTATTTTCTTTTTTTCAAAGTTCACGTGGAGTTGCTTTTGATAAAATGATTGAGGACAAAACTAGAGGTATACTAATAACTTATTAAAAATCGAATTATTGGCAGCAAAAAATAATACCATCAAACCGAACGTATATCTATGTTTATTACATTCGGAAAGGTCACTTCTGTTTCAAGTGAACGAGATACACTTTGTCTGATAAGAATGCCTTTAAAAAATTTACAAAAAATTTTTTCGAGGTCTAAGAAAGGAATAAATCTGAGAAGTAGCTCTTATAAGCTTTTGCTTCCTCCTAGGGGAAGCTTTATGATAGTAATTTTTTTAGTTATTGTAAAAACATGTTATAATTGTTTTTTGAGGTGTGAGGAATCAAAATACATGGTTTTTGAAAAATGTTTGAATGAATGTATGTGTACGTGTGCGTGTGTGTGTGCGTGTGCGCGTGCGTGTGTGTGTATACGCCTGGATTTCAGCGTCTACTCAGCCGATTTTAACCGGATGGGTCTCATTTTTTTGTTATCTTTTGTGTGATTGCGGGTCAAAAATCCGTTTTTTGATTGGGCCGATACGTTTTTGTTTTATTTCAAATTTTTGATTTATTCAAAATGTTTTTGCTTTTTTCTAATGATAGGATCTAGATATTTTAATCGGTTGAATATCATTTAAAAAAAAATTAAAATATCTATATTTTCTAAAAAAAAAAAAAATTTTCTAGGTAACACGGTTCTTTTGTTACTAACAAAAACGTAAAAATTGAAAAATGAAAAAATTAGTTTTGTATGCCCAACGATTACGGGAGTTAAATTGTTTAATCGCTTCAAAATTCCTTGTAGAGGTAGATTGTGGATAGCTCTCGGCCGATTGCTTTGAGCAAAATCAATATTCCATAAATTTCAGAGATATTTGAGGTTAAAATTTTTTTAACTTTTTTTCAAATCGTGATTTCTTGAGAACGGTTAATCGGATGGATAGCATTCGAAAGAGATTTATAATACATATATTTTAAAAAAAATTCTAGCTATCACGGTGCTTTTGATATTAACAAAAACGTGTTTTTCTTTCCAAAAGCTTATAACTCTTGTAACTCCCAAAGTAAACGGTCAATTTTTTTGAGAAAGATCATGATAATGCAGAATATAAATAGCTATAATCTGCCATATTTAACATCCAAGAACATATTACAAAAGGTTCATGACACTTAAGTAATATACTCCCCTAGTACGTAATAGGACACAACCAAATGAATAACTAATTATTCTTTTATAGTAATTTGTATTATTAAAAAATTACTGCAATTGTTAATTCACTTTTCTCGACATTGCTGCCTATATGATCGTTTTTTCCACAGTCTTACAGCTAGTTTTCTATCATTATAAAAGCGATATTTCAATCATCATTATAATTAATTAAAGGAATCAGTAATCGGTTTTTTTCTATTAGGCAGATTTGAAACTTTGAATTCTTAGAGTAACAATCGTTTATCTACACATGAAGATGTTTTGGTACATGATTTTAAAACATATAACACATTAGTAGTACGCATAACTTGTACATTAGTTGTACATTATTTTCTAATATAAATTATACAAGTTAATTTTAAGTCATACCATAAACATATTAACTGCACTCGAAATAACACTTGGTAGGCTTTTTAATTTACTAGCAGTGTCTATGCGCGCTGCGCGCCCTATCGTGGGCCAATCAAATTTTACATGTTCATTTCAAATCTACCAATCACAATCATTAGAGGTGACAATCTCAAGTTCATCTCTTTTTTTATATAGGAAAAATTTCAATTCATGTGTATAACTAAGCTGTGCCAAAAAAAAAAAAATTTTATGAATTATACGGAAAAGTTCTATTTTAGTAAAAATTATTTTTTAAATATTATTATAAAAGGTTCTGCAAGTAAAATCGGACAGAAAAGAATTTTATTATTTACAAAATCTTTATTGTTGACAAAAAATTTAACAAAAAGAATAAGAAAATTTATATAAGTCGGTTACTACTCTAATGTTAGCAGAAGTGTTTCTCAGACAGCCAACAGGGTCGAGCAGTTCTATTCCTGGCTTTGCACTTTCTCTTATGCTGTGCTTTAAATACTTTCTTTAGCGACTGATAAGTTCAGTCGTCTTACCGAAATCGATTACTCTGGCTTCATATTTCTTTTAAGAAAAGTTCTCAATTGATTTTTCAATCGTTTTTACATCTTGCACTGGTAGCACAAAAGCACCGAAATACAAACACATCAATAAAGAAATACTGTAACTATTATACCATATAGTATTAAAATATTAAACTATTTTATTTTATTTTCATAGCAGCAATATTGATTTGTAATAAGAATTAATTGAACTTCTATCAAACTTTATCAAGAATTACGTTTCAATAATACACAATTAAACTTTAACAAATTTTTTAATGTTTCTAATTAATCATGTTAATCATCATGTCAATCATGTTTGGGAATGATAAACTTAAGGAACAAAAACATGTAAAGAAGTCTATTAATGCTATTAAGTATTAATGAGTGGAGAATATTATCCTAGTTCTTGTTAATTTGCAAAGCGAATGACTTCAATAGGAGAAATTTGTGTGGAGATGTGTGCGTGTGTGGGGCAGAGGGACGCAAACAGCTGTGCGCCAGATAGATATTCGACAGAAATACCCACAGCTCTTCTCTCTTTCTTTTTTTCCACTCTGTATGTATCTCTTTTTAAAGTTCGCTGGATAGGGCAGACGATACATAGGAAAAAGTTAATTAAAATAGTTTTTGCAGAACTGTTGGTCAAAGGATTCTTAAATTTACATACAGATGTGACGATGGCATGCAAAGATATTGCAGTTGGACAATTAATTAAAATTCTTTTTTTATTTTTTAATCATTATTATTGACAGCTGATCGTGTAATTGGATATTGCCTTAAAAAGTAAAATATATGTTTTTACTGTTTGTACTTTAACTGGAGTTTATTTATTTTTTATTGAAAAGAAATATTGAATAAAAGTACATTTTCCTTAGACAGGCCCTGCTAAAAAGAATAAATGCTGATTTAAATAAAATATACCACAGTTTATTTAGAGATATTCCCTCAAAAAATTTAGTTAAATCTACTTGGAATGACATATATTTATTTATAAATTAAAAAATTACATGTGTTTAGTAATTTATCAAGATCAAAGTTTCTTACTAATTTTTTTTATTTGTATTTGGATTGACTTCAAGACTGGTTATTTGGAAATTCATAGGATTCGATGAATATGGCCAAGTTTTTTGAAGCGTTAGAAATAAAAAACCGCTGCCAATACATTGGTGCTGACTTAGTTTCCTCAAACTAATGTACTTATTCCTTTTTAAAAAAATTTTATGACAATAATGAAGTGTATCATATTAAATTCGTTTTATAAATATTCACAGTAAAACTAAAATTTCGGTAATACACGTTAGAAATGTGAATACACTATTTTTCTTATATGTTCATGTACGTATAATGTGTGTTGAGACAACGTGGGGAAGGGGCTTGTATATGTACCAATAAAAACAGAGCAGTAGTTAAACTTCTTGGAAACTTGAATCGCTTGGACCCGCATGGAATGCGCCTATAACGCCTCAACACTGAACCACGCAATAGTCATATGATAAAAAAATCTATTATTTATTTTTGCAAATTATTTAAAAACCAATATATCTAATAAATTATAGATTATAATTTAAAACATTATAAAATCTTTTAATCAAAATTTGATTTTTGTAAAATTGATTTTTAACAAAAATCTATTACATATTATAATAGAAAAATATAAAATCATAATGTTTTCAATGGATTTGATTGTGTGTAATATCGATAGTAATAATAAAATAATTAAAATAATATTATAAACAAAAATGTTTACCCTCAAATAATTTCGATCGTGACAATCAGATTTTTATGGATAACGAACTAACTAGAAGAGAGTCAGGCTTCTGGATCAAGAATTCGGTTCAAATTTACAAGGATAGGGTGTGAGATGCGGATCACTGATTTGTCCGTAACTTTGCAGTTGGGTTCATTGGCTTAAAAAAAAGAGACCCGTAACTTAGCGTTTTGTTCAATAAGCCTTCGGTTGGGACTTACAGGGCCTGATATCTAATATCTTGAAAAATCAAGTCCCTCTTCAAAGCAAAATAACTCTCGAAATACTATGTTTACCATAATTTGAGTGTTACAAATAGGAAGCTGAAATGAAATCCTTCTATGTGAAAAAAGAAGTTTATCTGAATATTCCGATCCGTTAAAAAATTATGCCAATATTATACTTTGTTCAAAATTTTTACCTAAACTTTTTTTTTTAAATAGAAGGATTTCATCTCAGCTTTCTATTAGTAACATTCAAATTATGGTAAACATAGTATTTCGAAAGCTATTTTGGTTTGAAGAGAGACTTGATTTTTCTCCTTGTTAATGATACGTTTTGAGATGTAGAAATATGGAGAAAACTACAGTATTAGACCCTAACAATAAAAATTAACTTCTGGACATTTTTAGCTTTATTTTGAAAAAAGTCTTGAAATGTGATTTTTCTAAAACGGTAACGCCTCAACTCTGGTAAGACATAAATATCATTTTAAAAATAAAAAATAAAAAAAGTGAAAGTGATTTTCATTTGACTTTTAAAAATTAATAACTGATTATTCCTTGTAAAGTTCAAAATTTTGTATCGAAAGTGTAACAAAGTATGCATCAGTCAAATAGCCAATTTTTGGGATTAAACAATGCATTACATTGCTCAACTTTAAACGTTTATAACTTGGCAAGAAATCAATATATTTTAATTTTAAAAAAGCAAATGAAAGGTCTTTTTCTTTACTTTTATTTTTCACTTTTAAAATGAAATTAAAGTCTTTTCAAAGTTACATAGTTATTGTTTAAAAAAAAGATATTTCTTAAGCCTTTCATATTTCTACATTCAAAAACTTATCATAAAATTTAAGCCAAATTTATGATCCGGAGGCCTGACCCTCTTCTTGTAAGTTTAAAAATATATACAGGGTGAGTCATTTTAATAGACGCACGCGGAATTCTCGGTTGGTAAGCCAGATGCAGAAAAAAACTAAAAATGATCTTGAAAATTGACCTCAAAGTCAAATCCATTAGTACCAAAAGGTAACCCTGTCTGTCTTGAACAGTTGAATCCGAACCATTTTTCTGTGTCTGGCTTATCAACCGAGAAATCTGCGTGCATCGATTAAAATGACTCACTCTGTATACCTATAAATATGAAACGGATCGGATCATTTTTATGAAAACGCTATTCTTTTCAACAGCAAATCAAGATAATCCCTTGGAATTTGAACTCAATATTATGTT
>JAYJLV010000011.1:13974530-13985411 GCA_036873485.1 Torymus texanus
AAATGTATAGTAGTAATTAAGTTATTAGTAGAATAAGCAAGATTTAAACTAACATCAGCATATTAATTCTTTACTCTTGCAACGAGTATACATTTTTATTATTCTATTTGTACATTAGAAAAATTCGATTACCTTGAAAAGACTTTTGCTATGAAATAAATATTTTTGTTTAAATTTTAATATATTAACTTTTTTTATCAATAAATATACTAAGCATATCCATAACTTAATTTGTCGAAAGCTAATCAAATTACTTATACATATATCCAAAACTGGACTTTTGAGGATTATATTCAGCATCAAACCGAATTTTTGGTGATTTTTCAAACTTTTGAGGACATCCTCAAAATTCTATAGGTATGAAACTATACTCTGTTGAAAGAAACTCTAGATCCTCAAAAGTCCGGGGTTGGAAAATGTGTGGGTGTGTATATATATATAACATTTTATAAAGTAGGAAAACGAAGTATATTGTTATACTAATATTATAATTTTGTATTATGTTACAGGTAAGGAATCGTTTGTGACTTTTTCTGTTAGTTGTGTAAGTAGGTAAATAAATATATACAGTAGTGGGGCTTCGCCCTCTTGCTCGTTTCTCTGTACTACTCTCGTTTATGATAAAAATTCTAAATATATAAATGATTTTTTGTTTTTATTTATTTTCTACGTCGCATTTTTTTAACTAATATGCACGCTGAAGTAAATTATTGTTAGAATTTGTTGAAATTTTTCACCTTATACAATAAACTTTCCTCAAAAATATTTATCTTTCTATCTCAGTTTTTCTTGTCTCTTAAAGCGATCCCTACCTAACAAATTTTATTTTTCCTATTGCAAGAAGTAAACAATTTTAGATAAAGCATTTATTCACGCCCTCCAAAATCATATTAAGAAAATATTGTATAATATGCATTAAAATCACAAAATTGACCTGTAGAAATAAAAGAAATTAATTCAGATCAGATTTCCAGCGATAAATTATATTTATTAAGAAGAAATAAATACTATTTGTTAACATTGTATCTTATTTGCGTGTTAAACCAGTATATTTTTATGTTATCGATAAAAAACATTTTTTTTTGTATTTTTAATAACATACAAATTTTGAAATGTCATAGGAAAGTGCAAAACTTTAATTTTTTGAGCTTAGTTTCTCAATTTTTTGAGCTTAGTATTGAGATCCATTTTTCTGGCGGGAGAAATTATATCATTTTTGGTTAAAAAATGCAGAATTTTAGATTAATTTACGTAAAGAGCTGATTTTCAAAAGGCATTTTAGTGTTCTTCTTATGGGATGTGTAATAATATTAGTTCGAAGTTTCTATTAGTTTTTATTTGATTATTTTGTCCTTGCTGTGACGCATGACCCTCTGCAGTCTTTCGCCTTTTTCCAATATGTATTAGATTGTTTAAAAAATGTGTTTGAAATCAGTAATGTATACAAATAAATAAGGCCTCTCAAGTGATGAAGTTGAGAGAGTCCCTATTATAAGCAGTTTTCCTCAGAATTTACGCTGGAATTGGAAGTGCGGGTGCGCTAAAAACGTAAACACTAAGAAATAAGGAAGTATTTCTATTGATGGATGATGTTTAAATGAATATGGTGGACTCTTGTTCTAGAAGACAATTGAGTATATTCCGCATAGAAAGTTGCCTTTCTATATATTTTCGCACATAAATATAACCCGTGAATATTTACCATATTGTAAAGCATGCAACAATAGCTTATTGTTTGTAAGTTATTATGGAATCGTTAATTGTACAAGGAGAGAAAGGTTCGTTGAAAAATTACTATACTGTTTAGTTCCGCAGCGACAAACTCGCATTATGCAGATTATTCAATATATTTTTAGTAATGAATAATATAAACTCCACAAAAAAAGGACTATACCAATATAGTAAATTTTTTATTTTGAATAATTAATATATTATAAAATGATTTTTACTAGATATTTGTACAATTTTTATAAGATTTTTCAGGTACATTTTGCTATGTAGTATAGTAAAATTTCGAAATTGTGATATTTGACAGAGGACGTTGCAGGTTTTACTATATAGTCAGTATAGTAAAAATTAGAGTCATTTACTAATGTTATTGTTATGGGAAGAGGTCGTACGTGCAAGCACGCGTTGGTGCAGCGGTAAGACTGCGGCTGGCGGATCAGCAGGCTGGGGTTCGATTCCACTCGGGGTCTCTTCGTTTTTTCAAAAATAAAAATATTATGTCTTATTTAATTAAGATCTATATATATATGTGTGTGTGTGTGTGTGTGTGTGTGTGTGTGTGTGTGCGTGTGTGTGTATGTTTAAGTTGAGGTCGGTAATGTAGATCGCGAAAAATATTTTTTTTAAATATGAATTTTCACTTTACTTTCCAGTATAGTAAAAATTCGTGATTGATGTAAAAAGTTTAATAAATTTCGAGTTTGTCTCCCCGTTCCTATACAGTATAATGAATTTTCATAGATTATGTACTGATTTTTAAACGAAAATTTCTCTCAGTGTAGTATTGGAAAGTCAATGTAAAATAAGAAATGAACCAATTCTGTGTTGAACAAAGAAATAAACTGCTTAACAAAGTGTATGCGGAAGACAAGGGCGGTTACTTGCAAAAGGCGCATGTAAAGTGCGAAACAAAACCGATCGATATACCCGATGGCGGGTGAAAGCAAAAAGCGCAAACCACGAAAGTTGAAAAGAGCACCACAGCTGCGGCACCACCGAGCAGACGGGAGAAGAAAGTGCAGAAAGGAGAATAAAAAGAGCGATGAAGGCGAGAAGAAGTTGACTAGTGGTGGGTCATGGGCCGCAGAGAGAAAAGCGAAAAAGGAGAAAGCATTGGCGTGTATAAGTGTTAAAGCAAGTGTATGAGCTCGCGCAGGGTGAGAGCGAACAATATTAAGAGCTGGCAAGAGCGAGTAGGGAGTTGGCTCGCGCGCGAAAACCTGGCAAGCAGACTCATAACAATGGTCGGACGCGGTGTGTGCGTCCGGTCGGTGAGCAGCTTCCGGTTGTGAATTACGCGCTTGAATAAGCGAGGGACAGAGAGAGAGAAAGAGAGGGGGAGAGAGAGAGAGAGAGAGGGAGAGGGAGATACATACATATACGAGTGTGTGCGTGTACAGCCACAAACACAAGCATACGTGGAAGCTCGCGGAATATTACGGGGGCCAGAGGGTGTAAGCCAGGCTAATGAAATTGAAATACTCGCGCGGCGAAAGGAAGGATTAGCCATGGTGCATAACGTACTGGTCTTATACATATATCAGGCAGCCATAACATTCTGACCGTTCAACGATCCCCACTCGTACTCTATTGCATTTCCTGGAAAGAATGCTACATACCTATATAAGTTGGAAAGAAAATCAGAGAGTTACGTAGAATTATTCAGGCTAATTGATACAAAATAAGCAGTAATGCTTTGGTGCTTTTCTTTAATTAATTACGTTATGATTGGTGATTCGTAAATATATAGTTCTACTGACCTCGTTTACTAAAACTATAAATATATTTTATTTTGACCCCTGATAAAATAGATAACTTAATAAATAATTCAGTTTGAAAGCATTTAATATTGTGGTGTCGATAATGCTGTCGCATTCATCGCTGGAGGTACGACTGAAGACCATATGACAATGTCGATTGTAATGAGAATGTCACTAAAGTGTTTTACTTCACGCCCTAAATCGAGAATCGGGTTCTTTGTGTCTGCTATATCATCAAAAGTCGACTTTTGCATCCGAGATTCAATATAGTGCATTTCCATACTACTGCGAGGAAGTGGTTTTAACCTCGTGCATACTTTTGCGCCACACCGAAACAGCGGCTAAACAGTTTGTACATCTTGTGAATACAATGTATAAAATATCGTATAAAATAAGTAACATGTAGCTTGAGAAGCCAGTAATAGCCACGGTACTAAACGCTGACTGTTACTGGGCAACAACTATCTATGTCACAAGAGCGGAAAGTGAGCCTTTCTTCACTTTCGCTAATCGTCGTGTATAAGTGTCACGCTAGAGCAAAAAGTACCTTGTGCCTAAGTTACAGACAAAAGTTATTGTTTGAGTGTTTACAATTATGTGGCTTCCCGGAATAACCGAATAAGTCTACTTTTCTTTTTTAAATCGAGATAACCCCGGATTTTGTATCTTCAAATAGGCCTTCTTCATTTACCACTTTCAGTAGTAGCAAAAATATTGCCGTAAAGCTACAATTCATCCGAAATCTAACCAGATAAGTACATACTTTTTAGAGTTCTTACTCGTTTTGAACGCATCAGAAAATGAGTAATCTGGTCAAACCAGCGTGTAAATATGTATTTTGAATGTGTCAATTGACTAGTCAAGTATCACGAATCATCTCGTTTCTCCCGATCTTACATATAAGTTTGAACATTAAAACCCGTTTTTATCGGAAACTCGAAAAATGGACTTATCTGGTTATGCCTGAAAGCCGCAGATATAAATTACAACTATTTTTATTTCTTAATTTGATATTTCTATTATTATGGATCCGAACTCATGAATTCTTCTGATATATTTATTTCCGTATACTTACTCATATCTTATTAATCGTGCCCTTTCTTCTGAAAACTGTAGAAAATGAGCACTTCTGCACATAGAGACATGTGTTCTATTTTTAATATTCTGCAGGATAAGGATTCTGCATATCAGCTTTTCGAAATAACACACCTCGCCGTCAACTACTTGGCGTAATTAAAGCGAACACAGGCGTGAGAGAACGCAACGCACAACGTAGCCAGCGTCAACGACGACGGCTAATTATTCTAATGGAGATGCCGTTTGTATTTGCCGTGTCATTGGCTCGTTCAAAGGATCCCGCAGATCCCGCTTGGCAGTTCTATCTGTTTCACTCTTTCTACTCGCTCTCCCTCTCTCTCTCTCTCTCTTTCTCTCTCTTCCCCGTTCTCTCTCGCTTTCTATATATATACACTCGGATGCAAGCCGTGTGCAGCAACTCGTCCGCGGTCATGCACGCGAAAAATATAATGAGATGTGTGCAAGTATATCGTACTGCGCATGGGTGTGTACCTACAACGAAATCAGAAGGACGATTTACTAGTCACTCACGTCACTCAAACAAGAGACAATTCTGAAATGTAGAGCGAATATTAATATCCGACTGTCTAACGTATCAGCTTACAATCAAATATATCTATAATTTTATCTATCAATTAAATCATCTGTATTTAGATCGCTACCATATTATCACATCATCTTGAATACATTGGGAGCTTTAAATTAGGACACAAATTTGATATTGGTAAGAAAATCATTTTGTAACGTTTATCAAATTAAATGAACAATAATGCAATCATCTAATTATGCACTCTAGCTTTTCTTATTATTGTATTTTTTCATTGATTATTGCATTGCATTATTTCGTCTTCATGACTGAACACAACATTATGTTTAAAAAAGACTTGCAAAACAGCACAACCGAGTTCAATAAATTGATCAGCAGTAATAAATCGGAAATTCAAGCTTGTATTCAGAGAGCAGCATAATTGTTGTAGACGTGTAAAGGGAGGATGAAAGAAGGCGGAATCATTAAAGTCTACCGGTGACAAGTTCGGGAACTCAGCTATATTCCCGAGACCTTAGAAGCCGCACGTTTGCTTGGAAGTAACGAAGAAAAAACGACGCCGGCAAAGAGGACACGGAGCCAAACCGAAAACGAGTCGGCGTTCGAACGTCGATTCGTTTTATAAATTCCATGAATAGCTTTCTCCTCCTCCCTCCCTCTTATTCTCCTCCGCGACCTCATCCTCTGCGCAGGCGCTCGGCTCTCCCCGAAGGAATAAAAGAATCTCTCTTCGCACTCGCGCATCCCGCCACTCCCGCTGCCGTCGCAGCGAGCGCCACACGCGCACAAAGTTCAATAGTCGTGCTTTTGGATTTCCAATATCATGAGCGCGGCTGTAGTCGCGCGAGGAGAAGGAAAAAACGAGAGGTGCGTCGCGCGGAAAAGAAAGAGCAGAGAGAGAGAGAGAGAGAGAGAGAGAGAGAGAGAGAGAGAGAGAGAGAGAAAGTGAGAGCGAGAGAGAGAAAGCAAGCCACCCGCGCGTATTTCGTACATCCTCTACCTCGTCTCTCGTTCGCGCATTATCATATTTATAAGTCCGAGAGTTAGAGCCACGCTGATCCGTCGTCAGAGCCACGCGGCTTGCCGCCTGCGCCCCGGGGGAATAGCATCCAAGAATTCCAAATTCGCGGGGCTGACCCGAGCGCGTACCTCATCTACTTTCTGAACAACGCCTAAGCTCTCTTGTCGTCCCAGCTTGCACTAAATATGACCTGGCCAACTGCATAAATACGTTTCGCTACTCCATCTACTAGTCAACAGGCTACTTATACTTCTCTCTTCTTTGTCTTTGCATCGATGCAGTTATAGGCATGCTCTCAAATAATGCAAGATAACATCAATTTTTTTTCTACTTTACAACCTTTCTCAAACTTTTCTTATATTTAAATTAATAAAGAATTCTTTAATTTATTTGTTGTACTAGCATATAATATCGTCTGCCTTAGTTACCGAAAACTGAAAAAAAATAATTTACTTTTTCGTATTTACACAACTGAGAGGAAATCATAAAACTGTGAATTGGCTACTTGCAAAAATTTGTAATTGGAGATGTCAACTAACCTTGCTATTAAAATATAGTCAAATTTATGGAAAACTTTCCAAATATGCCAATGAACTATTACAATTAATTTTCTTGTAATATGATACTTGTGAATCTAAAATGTACCAATGAATTATTAATTGTTTATTTTCTCATTACAAAACTATTATCTAAAACTGATATTTATTAGAACGAAATTATTTGAACGAAACTCATTGATGTTTCATATTTTATTATCATATTTATGACATAAGAGCGTGCAAAAATGATCTGGTTAATAAAGTAGTTTGAAGTGCAGTTCACAATAGAAGAAAAAACGAGCGAAGAACTTGGCTGAAAAAAAATCATGCATGCATATATACACACAGATTACATATAGTATATAGAAGTACCGACTATATATATATAGAGCGCAAGGAAAGATAGGGGGAAGGTCGGTGGAGGTACTGATTTAGTAAACATAATTTGAATATCTGATTGCCTGGCTCTCTTCCGCTTGGCTTAAGTTCCCCTCCTTGGTATGTGCCTCCGCTCTCTCCGTCCTCATCCTCCTCCTCGTTACATAGATACTCGAAGCAATTCCCTCATTTTTCCGTCGACTTTCGCTCCTCGTCGAGCTTCCTCCGTCAGCCCCTCGGCCCCGCTCTTTCCTTTTCGTCTTCGCGATCTTCGAGAAGCGGCTCCTTGCCTCGAAAGCTCGCAGCGGCGGCAGCGGCGGCGCTGCGGTTCCCGCTGTGCGCCTCGGAGAAGTTGAAATTATTTAGATTTTATAACACAATAGCCAACTTTATGAGTAAGCCCTGAGCCTTGCCCTCTCGCATATCCCAAGTCCGCTCTTTTCTTTCCTTCTCGCCGCTCCGGCGCCGCGCAGCGCGTCACTCCTCCGTCTCCACCGCTGCCGGTGTTGCCACCCCTACCCGTCCGCTCTCCTTCCCCACACCGTCTACCCATTTCCATAAGAATTTAATAACATCGCGCAACACGGTTCGCAATTAATATACTTTTTTGCCTTGTTATCTCGACACAAGGTGCGGCAGAAGGGAGCGCGGGAAAATATATACGAGAGAGAGGATGAAAAAAGGCAAGCACGCGCGCGTCCGAGAGAGAAAGAAAGCGCGAGAAATCTCAAAGGAGGCAGGGGAGAGGAGGAGAGAGGAGGAGAGTCTTCTCTCGCGGTGTAATTCGTCGGTATTATTATGATTGTTGCAAGAGAAGTAGACGCTTACCAGGCCGTTGGCTCCATAGCTACACCGCGTCGTCGTTGGCTTTCTTCGCGAATTGTTTGCGGAAAACGATGCCCTCTCTGTTCCCCCCTCTCTCTCTCTCTCTCTCTCTCTCTCTCTCTCTCTCTCTCTCTCTGTCTCTGCGCGCGGATCGCGGATTAATCTCCTTTGACACAATTATGCGAATAACCTCGCTAATTGCGTATAGTCGCAATTAAAACAGGAAGCCCGCCCGAGAAATGAAAGATAGGCTGCGGAAAAGAGGCTATGCAGAGAAAGAGCTCAACTACTTGTCATGTTTGCCATTATTTAGTTTTTCTCTGCAAACCTTTATTCCTACTTTTTTATAAAATAACATTTTTTAATCAAATTTTTCTCATTTCACTTCAAATGTCGGTCAATTTAATTTGAGAATTTAAGACTGATATTTATTTTTATGCGTTAAATCACATAAAATGAATACGGTCAAGAGCCTACGTAATTTATTGTCTTCAAAGGCGATTTTAATGAATTTGTATATTTTAGAGTGAAAAGAAGAATGAATAATATACATTCTAAAAATTGATTAAAACGATAACGTGGCCTTGTGTAAGTTAAAAAGTCGTTTTATTGTTGTGACGATGAACGAAAGTTGCGTGAAGAAGGATTAAAAGTTGGAAAACATTCGCTAATTATTTCATTAAAAATACACGCAATCAGCAAGCAAATACCAGCGTCAGAAACTACGAGCAGACAGATCGGGAGAGGGGGGGGGGAGGTAAAGAGGCAATGCGCATGCTGGCGTCGGTAGAGGGACAGAGATGGAAAGCTGCAAAGCCGTATGTATAGAAATCAGGTCTAATCGGAGCGGATAGGGAGGTACGGTCATTACCCGGACAATACGCATTAATGGATCAAATCGAATTTAACAGGGCCCAGCAGCAGAGGCAGCACTGCCGCTGCAATCCGTCGACGTCCCTACTCGCCCTCCGTGTTTTCTCCGCTGCTGCACAACTCGCTTCTCGCTTTTCGCGGACCCTTTCGCGAAACGTCCCGTTGCCGGCCGCACGCTAGCTGATACCGCGGTAGAATTTGATTGCTTTACGGATTAACGCTGATTAGATAATCTGACTAGTCCCGGCCAGCGGCTGCTCGCACTGCACAGACATCTCTATGCGCGGTGGTGTTCGCACCCCATCCCTCCTCCCTCTCCCTCTCTCTCTCTCTCTCTCTCTCTCTCTCTCTCTCTCTCTCTCGTTTCCACGCGTCTTGTATAGTCGGCGGAGCTCGTGTTTGTTTCTCTCGTGAATTGTCCAAGTGACCACAGCCAACTTCGTCCCTCAGGTATACGGGTGGGAGCAGGCTGCTCGATTGAATAATTTGCTCTCCTGGGTTAATGGGATTAATTCCGATGGAGATTCTCCTACGTTTATTATATGAGCTAGCTCAGTTATTACACCTTTCTATCTAAAACCATTCTTCATTTTTGAGATTCTTTATGTAGTGGAAGAGTTTATCAAGAGTCAGGTGACACTATCGTTTATTTCTATAATTAGATAAAAAATGAGAAATAGCTTTCACGGGTGGTTATTGAATAATTAAGCGTCCTCAGAAACGACTTGTTAAGCGTTATACAATAGTCTATTACAAAATCATCCATTAGTCAGTCTAATAAACTTGACCACTAATAAAACTAAAGTTGATGAGTAGTCTGAAACGAAGCGATCTAATTGTAGGTAATTGAATTTCCCCAAAATCAGACTAATTAAGTTAGTGCAACAGCAGTCTCACTTAACTTTATTCGATTTTTGGCTCCCTCACGCCTTTCTTCCAAGGTTGCCATAATCAACAGCGTCTTTATGAACTTCGCAGTAAAATGTCCCTGAAAAAGCCCCGAGCAAGTAGGAAGGAATAAAAAGAGCGCGTGCACGCCTGGTGTAGCAGGCGCCCTCCCCATTATAATATGTTCCGCCGACGTCATAAATCTCACACGCGTGCGGTGTCGCGAGAGCCAAAATAACGAAAATCTACGCGCCTTCATTAAGCGACGCGTAATACATATATGTAAGAAATCTTCGTCGAGCTTCAGAACGAGTCGCTCAGCGATGGAGTAATAAAATTAAGCGAGTGACGTGCTGGAAGGAGAATAGAAATAAAGTACTAGAGTTGAGGGTGGATGAGAAAGTATGAGGAAAATTAATATTTTTAGGGGGAGCTACTCAGCGAGGGAAATCAGCGATGCTGGTGAAACGCAGTTAGGGGCTGGGGTACTCGCGATTGATTCGTATAATTATTATTAAAAGTCTGGTTGTGATAAAACCTAGCTGAATCAAAACTGAGACTTTTCCTATACTTTTCGTTCAAGGTTTGCAACCTTAATAGACTATTTATTGGCCAGCTTTTTTCATAGAAATAAATTTATTCAAAAAACTTTAGCTCGGGTTACTAAGAGGAGGTTCGGGTAAATCTTTGATTATCCTTTAAATTCATCAAGTGATTATACCCGAGCACGGTCACAGTGAAAAGAGCGTGTAAAACAAAGTTTTATCCTTTTTTTCTTCCTCGTCGCGAGCGGAGCAGCAGCGTGCCCCGCGTCTCGCAATAGTAATGCATCTTCGTATGCGCGCCTCGTAGGGCGCGTCTCCGTGTGCGCGAGCGAGCGCGCGTGTGTAGACGAACGTATATATCGCGCACGCAGACGGAGCATATCATATACCGGGTGCGGTATTACCCCCTGCAGCAGAAGGCTGCAATGCATACTGAGTAGCCATTCCCTCTTCCTCCTGCGGCCCGGGTTTCCCTATTACCCGGTCACCGCAGTGCCTATATGCAAGACGACGACGGCGCTGGCAACGGAGCTCACGTTCGCCGTACGTACACAGATGTGAGTGTGTACAAGCAGCGTGCATGATATCCCGAGCAGAGAGAGAGAGCGAGAGAGAGAGAGAGCGAGAGAGAGAGAGATAAGATAAGATAAGATAATGATTTATTTCTGTACATTGTGTTGTACAATTAACAATAAAGGAG
>JAYJLV010000011.1:13985511-14001205 GCA_036873485.1 Torymus texanus
TATATATATATATATATATATATATATATATATATATATATGTATGTACGTACGAACGAATGCAATTAAGTTCCTCGATTATCTCAATAAAACTTATAAGCAAATTTTGAGCCAGATACTCGTATAATTATGAATACTGGGTGGTCTTACACTCAGCCTAATCCATTGTAAAATAAAAATTTTTTGTATTAAAAATAGTTTGCTACAAACAATATTTTTTAATGCAATAACGAAAAAATAAGTAATAACATCGGTAATACTCGATTCCAGGCCTATTTCGTTACAGGATTTGACTTTACAGAAAAATGTTCAATATAAAAAAATGTGGATAATATTAAAGCAACACTTGTTTCATAGAACATTTCCATGCATAATCAATTTCTGGCGAGTTATAAGATTTAATTTTACACAGAAATATTGCATACAATAGTTGTATTTCTCAATATAGAAAACTTTTTAGTGATGAACATTTTGGCGAAACACCATTTCTAATTATAAAATAATATAATAGTATATGAAATGTAATAGCGGCCGTGTCTCATTTATGAAAAAAAAAGGTTTTTACATGGAAAGCGGGAACTGGCACGACGAGCGATAAGCCAGATGCGTAGAAACAAGGAGAGGATGGAGAAGTGCCACCCTTAATTTAAAAATTAAGAAATACATCTTATACGCATATTCTACTAAATGATTCACGTTTTGATGTATGTTTTTAAAAAATGCATTTTTTTATTTTTCTTGAATAGGCATAAATACTTAAACCCAACACTATATTCGAGTTCTGGATTTTGCTAAATTGTAGGAGGTACTTGTTTATGATAAATAATGAGACACGTGTTTTGTGAATAGGCCTTTTATTCCGAAATTTAAGCTATTTTATGTCTAAAATGAACTGTTTTTATTAAAAATGGGATCTGTTTCGTTGCTTACAGCTTTTTTAATACTTTGGTTATGTAGATGGACTAAAAATTTTTAATTTAAACGTTATAACATTAAAAAATGTCGATTTATGAAAAAGTTAAAGGCTATCAAAAATGGAGTAAGGGAAGTACTAAAACTTTCTCATTTTTTCAAGTATTTAACGGGTGGTATTTTAAGCTATCTTCTTACTCTATTTTTGGTAGCCTCTAACTTTTTGAGAAATTGACAATTTTTAACAAATCATTTTTAGTCCATTTATATGACTGAAATATTCAAAAAGCTATCAGTAGAGAACGGGACCCCATTTTTATAAAAAATTGTTCATTTTAGAAATACAATTGTTCGGATCTTGGAACAAAAGTCCCATGCATACAAAAAAATCCCAAGACCCGTGTCTTATTATTTGTCATAAAGAAGTACGTCCTATAGTTTTAGCCGAATCCAGAACCTGCATCCCTGACGATCACCTTCTCAGTAACATAATGTACATATTGAACAAAATCTTTAAAAAACTCATGGAACACAATTTGATAAGAGATATTGAACTTCGTAAACTAATTAAAGTAAACTTTATAATTCTATCGGAAAACAAGAAAATATATCTCAAATCCTTTTAAGAAAAAAATAGCATTTTCTAATTCCAAAATTATAACTGATGTAACCATATTCGGGCTGTTCGGTGTAATATGGTTTCGGTTAAATGTATCAATAATTGATACGCAGGAGAAATTAAAGTTATGGGTTAAAATTCAAGTACAAAAAAACGATTATTTAAAAATCCCTTATAAAGAGGCGTGTTGCAAAAATGATAAAATTACTTTTTTACAGAATTTATAATTACATATTATATAATTACAATTAAATATCAATTTAACTTTACATAAATTAGAAAAAAGAGATTTATTTTTATTGGCATCAACTCTACATATATTTTTAAAATGTCGGTTAGGAAATAGGTAGAATAGATATACCTGCAATATTGTACATCCAATATTTCAAATATTTTCTAGACGCGAGAAACGCGTGGCCAATTTAATGCAATGGCCGTAAGCAAATCTCTCCTATTATATATAATGAGGACATCCACAACAGGCATGCGCGGCATATTTTTTGCATGAAACGTACTTTGTTCAACTCGGTCAAAATCGAACGGTAACAATTTCAGAAAAAAATCGGAAGACGTATGTCGATTGATATAGATTTTTACTTAAAAATGCATTTAAGGTTGGACTTGTTATTATATACGTATTATATATACATATGATACTTTATAATTAACATTGATTATTCTGATAACGAAATTTTTTTATTGAAAGTCCATTATTTTGGATTCGATTTCTCGTTACTTTTCGAAGTTTTATATTTTAAACGAGGCTAATCGAGCAGTCCTTTTCATAATATTTTCTGGCTTTTCAAACTTATTTGTAGTTCTCTTTATTTGTTTAATGTGTTGAATTAGATTATTACTGATACCAAAATTAATTTTGATTCTAGTTTTGTAGTATCCACCAGATTTTGACACCATGAAACGATTGAGTTATTGGTTTTGCATTGCAGATCTTTATTTTGAGTTTCAAAAAAAAAAATATTAATTTTTTAATGTAAAAAAATATTAATTTTTTAATGTAAAAAAACAAAAATTTTTTATTTTATCACACTATCCTAATCGTCTAGCATTAGTTTTCAAGGGCGCTTTGACTTTCTCACACTCATTTCCCGTGTACAGTCACATCAAAGTGATACTTTAATAAAGAAATTATGATAATAATGTAAAAAATTCTATGCGGCTTCATATGTAAAATAAATGACTTCTTCGATACAATACCATAAACTTAGGTTTAACTTATAATATTTTTAATGCAACCTACTGCTACTTATCGCATCGTAAAATAAATTTTCTAAAAATTTCTGCCAAATTGAAAAAAAAAAATTTTTCATCTAATTATTTATGACTAAACTAGATCAGTTATTGTTCTAGTTAAATAATTAAGTAGCACTTACGCAAAAAAATAAAAAATAAAAATTGAAAAATTTAATAAATTTTAACAAACGAGTCAAGTTACGATAACGCAATAACCAATTTTAAAGTTAAGCCATGTGTAACATGGAGGCTACGCACGATTACACGTGGCTGCGTGGTGCCGTCTTTTACGTTTTATTATTCACGAATCTTTCATTTTTCAACTTTAAGATTTCGGAAATTTAAAGTTTAAGATCTGTACTACAATTTAAAAATTATGCGTTAAAGAGTGCGTTTTGTGCGAAAAACGACTGCTCGTCGACTACTTTCAGTACACTCACTTTATTAGTTTATCAAAGTCGTTATATGAAAATTTTAGTATCGCGCAAGCATGTTATATACCTAGTTTCAGATTTTTTTATAAAAATAACACTATCTATAAGTTCAAAAGAACCTAAAAATAATATATAGTTTTAATCACTAGAGTGTAAAGTTGAACTTTACATACCGAATTGTAGCGATACCGCCCCGTGTGTACTCAATCACACGAGGGTGTAAAGTTTACACTCGTGTAGCGAACATTATTTTTTTTATAGTATGCGCAAAGCTCAACTGTACGGATACTATGAAAAAAAACATATTTCATTATAAATTTTCATGGCATTATAATAATTTGTGTGGAAAAGAATAAATAAAAAGAGCACAAAAAGATATCTTTTCTGAAATATAGATATTTTATGTCTTTCATTAATAACGTTTATATATTGTTTCATATTTATATAAGATATATAGAAAACTACTGAGAAAATTTATGGTTAGATTTAACTTTCTTTTATCAAAACTAAAAAATTCTGTACATTTACCAATATATGATTCATGGCCTTCAATGTAATATATTGTTATATTCAGGAAATCGAAACTAGAATATGAAATTCGCGAATAAGCAAAATTCAAAGCCGACAGTTTTGGTTTCGACATATGCCATTTGCTTTCACAAACGAAATATATGCATTGCTACGTCCCATTTTCAATAACACAGCAATATCAGCAATTTTCTAGTAATACCAGAAGTACAAAGTATTTTAATTCTATAACGAGTTTTACTTCTTTACTTCTGTTATATAAGTGATATATAACTCATATTTTTTACACCTATAATTATATTTCAGCTTTTAATATTTTCACAAAAAATGTGATCGTTTCTAGTAAAGACGATCATTATGTCAAAAATCCTGCACTGGATTAGGTTCATTGTATCCAAGATTACTTGCAAAAATAAATTCAAATAGATTTTTTATGTAAATAGATATTTGTGACTAAATCTGCTGAAATAGATATTTCTAATTTTTAATTTCGACTTTCTCGTAAGTTCCTGCATGAACTACTTGATGAATTTAGATAAACAGCGCTAAAATTATTTCTATTTTATGGTGATGCCGGTCAAAGAATACAATTGTACAATAATAAATAATACGATAATAATATTAGTACTCTTATCGTTTTTAATATTAATGTTTATAAAACTTCAATGATCTGCTGAACAATAGTAAAAAGTGTTCAAATATACTCTAATATTTATTAACTTAAAAATACCCGCCTCATGTATGCCTTTTCACGAGAATTTAAATTAGCAATTTTATAATAACTTTAAAAATGCAAAATTTTTTAGCGTATTAAAGTAAAGAAATGTTTATTTAAAACGAAAAGATTGACTAAATTATCGATAAAAACTGTAAATTCCTTTGCTTTGGAAAAAACACATAATTTGCAAAATAATATGTCTATAAATTTAAATTGACAGTTTCTACTACAACTATATATAGTTTTATTTTTCGTCACTGATGTACTATCATTTCGTTGGTAACACTTACTATTAGGCATCGATAAATCAATCGATCTAACAAACATAACAGTGAAAAATCGAATCATAAAAAAAATGATATCAAAATCACGAATTTCATTTTTGCATATAGCGAACTTAAATTTGAGAAAAAAATATTATCTGAGATTGAACTTCTTAGTTTTAATTTCATAGCTCAACGAAAGAAAACTCATTTAACGCGTCCGCGAAATAGAACTTACACGTCGCCGAGAAAGAACTTTATTCTTCCCACATGGCAAAATAAAAATATTTAGATCCAACTATAAAATACAAATAATTTGACCTTCGTTTTCTAAAAATCCATCAATTGATTTACACTGGTACGTAAAACGAAGTTAAAGTTTTACGAATAATCTACCATTCTGACAAGAGTTTAGGCCGGAGCTTCTGCCTTATTTAATCAGAAATTATCAATTTACAATACTATACTACGGTTACATAAAATTAATTACGCTTTAATTTATTATTTGCAGGTACTTTTAGTTCGAGAGAGCATAAGAATAGGAATTTGTTTTAAACAATATTTTAAATATCTAAATTTATTATAATTTATACAATACAACTTTAAAAAAAAAAGTCTATTTTTATTGTATCAGTGAAAGTATTAAATAACTATTAAATTTCCGCGTATGCATTTTTTTACAAAATAGCTTTACTAATCAAATATTCTATCTGGATAAAAGCGGATAATCCAGGTATAGAAGCACGCATTATAGCTCACGATGCCCTGGGTCTGATTCGTCAAGACGTTACGGGCGTTCACAGTGAACTACTAGCCTCTCTTCTGGGACTTCTGAAGCATTTGATGATTTACCCGCCGCCATCCGAACGTACCGAGTTGCACGCTCCTCCAATAGCTGCGAATTTTTTGCCTGCTTTCTTTAATTTAACGGTATTTTCTTATTAATTAACTTAAAAATTTACTCTAAAATAGTTTTGAATTTCGTCTAATAATTAAAAAAATTTTTAGTATTGAACAGTTGACTGAGATTAACATGAAATAGACAGCTTGATAACCAGTAAAGAAAAGATTTATTTTTTATTGCTTTAAACATTTTAAATTTAGAATCAAATTCAATTACTATTTACGATACAGTTTTGTCTTATTAATTAAGCGTAAACTTTATAGCCGGAAGATATGGTGAAATGGCAACAAGTAGCATCGAGATTTAACGAAGTAATCATCGAAGCCCCGGAATACTTGATGCGTAAAAAGAGATCACCACGTCCCCTCAATGCCAATAACGATGCTAATGCATTGACGCGATCCAGGCACGCACCGCTGCTGAATCCGTTCGCCAGGCAGGCCGAGTACCGGCATGACTGTAGGTCGGATCGTATAAAAATAGAAATTTATTATCATTAAATGAAAACAATTTTCTTCTTCAAGATCACTTCGGTATCGGGCGAAACATTCGCCGGCCACTCGTTGGTCGACTACATCCGGCCTTTCGACGGTCGAGGGCGTGAACGATGAAAATTGAATAATGGGAGATGTGTGTACAGGAGTATGATAACGGAATAACCAGGCAGTCATCAGATTAACGATTGGTGCATATTCTTTATTAAAAAAATATATTTCCCAATGATTCAATGATTTTTTCAACGTTTCGTGTTATAATTTTTTTTTCTTCCATCCTCTCACCGAGTAAATACATTTCTTTTCCTTTTGTCTTTCGTCCTGACCGACAAAATTTTTCAACGGATCGTAAAAATAGAAATAGACATTTTTATATCATTTTTTTTTTCATTTTTAAATATCTGATGCTCTGCACATAAAACAGCCACATTCCTTTCTTTTTATATATGAAAAATTATTTATAATAATAATATTTAATAATATTAATACGATAAGTAGCAATAATATAATAATATTAATAATAATAAAAAAATAATAATACGTGTATACAAAATATGCTAGAATTTGCATAAAAAATGATTGTACTGTACATTGCGTTTGTTGCGTAATCAGCGGTTTTGTTTTTCACACGTGTATATTTTTCCTCTCTCGACCTCGCGTAAATGCCCAAAAAAACCATAATTATCTAACAATCATGTTTGTCAAAGCTTCGATTGTGGAATGTTCAACGGTTTCTGCGCCACTTCCAGGAGTTCTGTCCACCAGCTCGCTCGCTCTGAACCACTTGGGTAACACCGGAAGGCTTCTTCGAGGCGTTCGTACACCTACGAAAAAATTGAAAACATTCATTATAAAAGGTATTGTTATTTCCGATGTGGATGAGTAATGCACGTGTATATATAATACGATTAATCGCGTACCTTTCCATCCGACATGCCTAACACGGAATTCAGAACGAAGTCTGGTGGGGCTAAAGCGTCAGCAATTGCAACAGCTTCGGATTTCAATTCGCCGCATAACAAGAGTATATTCTCTTTCACCATGTCAGCCATTTGAGGGCCGGTACAGTAGCCACCTGTGACATAAATTATTTAGTGAATAATGTATAGCGCTCAAAACTGTATTTAACATTTCCTAAAGCATTACTGACCTTGATAAAACGTTGACAAATGTTTTTCAAGACACCACAATGAATACAGCAATACTAATTTATCAAGTGCTTTTTTCAGGCTTCTGGCTTCTGAATCTGGAGGAACCAAGTTCTTTATCCTGTCAACGCAGTAATTCCGAATGATCAGCTAGAACATAAAATTTCCATAATATTACTTTATCAAAAGTCCAAAAAGTTATAAATATTAAAAAAAATAATTCAATAAAAAAAAGCAAAAGAAATTATGATAAAAATATCTTTCAAAAAGAAAAAAAAATCAGAAAAAATAAACTATGACATTAAAAGCCCAATCAAAATCTTTTTTAGTTTATTGATGCTCTTGTTAATTTAAAATAAAAACAAAACACACCTCTCCGTAAGCTCTGGAAAGAATGGCTGCCCTGTAGACTTGCGACTTACTGCGTGCCGTAAAATTACTCGCACCTTTAGCAACTTCCTCGTCGAATTTTCGCTGCGTCTCGACGACAAGCCACGTTATCAACCATTGATAAGCATCATCGATGACTGCGGAATCGATACCATTACTATTAATCATATGAGCTCTTTCGTCGTCAAGAAAAGAACTCCTGAAACTTAACGACAAAAAGACAAGTCTAAGGCAATTTTAGACGTTGAACTCTACAGTGGATTACTTTAATTGCCTTTAAACTTCTTTCGATTGCGGCGAAAATAAAAAAAAAAACCAAATGAAAGTTATTCTAAGTATACCCTAATTATTGTACGTCAGTTAAAAAATATTGAGACTACTACTTAGTGAAATATCAATAAATTAAGATTTGCAACCAAATTTCTATCAACTTCTATTATTGAAAAATACGTAAATTTCTACACTTACTCTCTAGCGTCAATCTAGAATTTCTCCTTACGTTGAATCGCTTTCGAAGTATAGAAGGGCCTTCAACGAGGAATCTGACGGAAGCAAGAGGACTAACAGATGTTGAACCACCCTGCCAGTCGTTCCACTGTCGCAGAATCCAATTACTGGTTTGTTGAATGAGTACGTTATTATCACCTTCGTATGTAACGGTGGGTTCGTGATTAACTGCCATATCACCCAAAGCGGCAGCTGAATAATCGAAAGGAAAGAAAAATAGTATTGTATTTGTTTATTTTAATATGGAATTGTCATGAAATAAAAATTAATTGTTTTACTTTTATGATATCCATGGCCTCCACAAGCCTCTCTGCATTCTCTTATGGCATCTCGGCAGGTCCACGTTATCAATGGTTTGATTGCGGATACAATACAGTGAATCTCGGATACAATTTGACTCTGAAAACGTCAATTTATTTCTTTACGAAAAATCGATAAGACTAAATTAAAACTAAAGTAAGTAAGAAAGTGAATCTTACAAGATTTGGAATGTTTCCTCCTTCCATCGACTTTTCAACATTTTCTAAGTATACGTTTGTGAACTCTGACATAAACATTCTAAATACACAAGCTGCCGCTAAATATGGGAAAAGTCTCCATTGCTATAACGAATATAAGTTTATTATTTTTCTTTTAAATCGTAAAACATGGATGCATGGAAATTATATCTTACATGAAGTTCATATTCAATTATGGGACTTTCTTCACCATTTGTATGTGAAAACTGTTTTCGTACTGCAGCATATCTGACAGCTATTATTACAGCTGCGCCAAGTCTATTTGTGGATTCTTGGCATATTCCCATCCGACCAGCAGATAAATTTTCCAAAACCGCGCCTATAGGCAATTATATTTAAAATTAAGAAGATTAAATTCGCTCCATACAAATACAATATTTTAATATTTGATCCAATTAACAAATTAAATTTTTTATAATTTTCATCGCACCTAAGATTCTTTGTGGATCCGAAAACGAACTTTCATATTCTCCTTCGGCAGTCACATCAGCCGTCCTATTTAGCAAATTCTCCTTTGGTATTCTGTAATTATTGAACATTATATAACCGTTGTCTATGCCATTGAGTCCATTTTTCTCGCCTAGATCTCCTACTATAACACCGGGGTAGGTTAAATACGTCTTTGGATCTCTTACAGGAACAATAAAGGCATGAAGACCGTGAAAAGTTTTTTCTGTTATCAACTGAGCAAACACGATCGCTACTGTCGATGTTTTACCTACAGTCAATTTTCATTTATCAATAACCAAATCAAAAGCATTAATACTTATTAAATACTAACTAAACATTAGCGTTGAAATTATACAATTATATTTTCAATAACAATTAAAATGTATTTAAGTCTTACCAAGATTTCCGACCCAGCATTTTGCTGCATGAAAATCAGGCGTGTGAAGTACAAAACTTAAAGTCTTTGGATCATACGTAGCCGTTGTTCGCATCATTTTCGTATTACTTCCGTGGCCCACTTCTGTTAGAGCAAAGCAACCCAATAACTAAAAATAATAATTTCATTAGTATTATTATTCACAATGAATAATTAGTGGATTAAATAATACTCTTTTGGTAATTACATGTCAAAGCCAATATTTATCGACGTTTCCGAATTTTATCTACTTTTTCTCACACTCTATTTTCTATTTTTATTTATAATTTTTCTAATTCTTTTAATTCTAATTTTTCTAATTCTCAAGAGTCTGTAATGTGTTACAAAATGATTTGTATCTTATGATTTCTGACCATAATGTGCAAAATCACAATAAAAAATTTAAGCTTACACGAACTTAATAAACTCTAATGTAGAAATCTACAATTATCTTTAACATTTTCTAAGCTACTTCCACAACTAAATACTTATTTATACCTGTTTATTCCAAACAGCTTTGAAAATGGGATGATGGCGTTCAGTTCCCAAACTCAGAATTGTATTACCAAAAAGATAAACACCCAATGCGATCTTCACAGAAAGCGACGGGTCAACCATACAAACAGCTTCATTAAATGTCATCATGAATCCTGTCTAGAAGAATCGAACTGTCATTCAATGAATTTTCGTAAATCTTCAATCAGTCGCGAATTGATTCCGCTTTGTATACCAAATTATACCTTGATTCTGTAATTCAACTGCATTATATTGCCCGGCAGGAGATTCATGTGATGAATGCGGGCGAGTTGTCGCGCAGCTCGTCTCTTCTGTTCGTCAGCACTTGGGGTGACACCGTTGGATGGGTGAAATTCCGGATCGGCTTCCATTGCTCTCCACAGTCGCAACTATAGAAAAAGTTTTCATTAAATTGATCAAATTATAATATTGGTTAGTTTTGTTATGTTAAGCAGACAAATTGTCTAAAAAGAATAATAAGATTCGTACAAGTGGATTATATTACGTTTCATCGTCAGTGAAAGACAATTTTTTTTATATACTATAGAATACTTAATACTTGACTCAATTTATCGCAAATTCTACAACAATTCTGTTTTATTTTAATTTACAATTATCATCTCGTTATTAATGTATAACTTATCTTCTGTAAAGGGTATATTGCCCGTTTAATATTAATAAATAAATAAATAAATAGAAATACTTATACAGAATATAATTATAACGTAATATACTGTATAGCGGTTCCACGGTGGCGACCAGTGCTTGATATTATACCAATAAGCGTTCAGTTACCAATAAGCGTTTCCATATATATGTGTCGAAATCAGACCCCTGCGATCGGGTGTATTTCAAAACATAGAATGCATGTCTGATATTTCAAATCATAGATTTCCAAAGTTACGCAAGAAATCCGAGTGGAAACAAGAATCGCGTGATAGAAAGTAATTTTCTTGTTTCTTAACGTTGTCATTTTTCGCAAAGCTATGTTAATGTTCCTTTAACAATTTCAGCAGTTTTTGTTATCCATGGAAATAAATTTTATGTGTCATCGAATTTATAAAACCTTTTTGTATCTTATGTGAAATCTTTAAAGATTATAATATAATGCAAATTCAATTAACGTATTTTTGCTTCCTCATAGAGGAAGCTTTGTAACGGTGAAAAAAATTTCAGAAAAAAAATGTTCAAGAAGATGTTGTATGGCTATATATGTGTATATTATTTAATTCTGACGATTTTTGTTTTCGTGCATGTGTGTGTGTGTGTGTGTGTGTGTGTATTTCAACTCTTCATATCTCCGAAACGAATCATCCAATTTTCGTCGGGTAAAGCTTATTCTCTTCGTCTCGCCAGAAAATAAAGGTACCCTAATTGATTTGAGATTTTATTGATTTTCTGTTGTTTTATAACCAAAAAAATATTTTATTTATCGACTTGAAATTTTAACCAGTTATTGTACTAATTGAAGGCTATATGTGGTTAAAATTTCAAGAGATTATCTTCATTTGTTTTTTAGAAAAAAAATTATTTTGGAAAAAATTTGCGTTTTCGTTGTCGCACGATAACAAGAGAATAATAGGCTTTAAAGTTCAAAACTGAAGCTATAAAATGCATTTGGTTTAAATTCGATAAAAAAACAATCCCTTGTTTTGACAGTAGGATGAAAAATGGATCCATCCTTTCTTTGATACTATGAATAATAAATAAAAAATATTTATCATATAACATTCGCAAACATAAAAATAGAGCAGTTTTTTAATAGATTTCCACAAAAGTTTGCTGTAAAATGATTATTTACAGCCTTAATGTGGGAGTGCCAAAATTACCCGCCAGGATAGTCGTGACCAAAATTCCCATACCTTTTTTTTATTGAAACATCAAAATGTGATATTAAAACGATTGAACTTCTGGAATTATATAATTTATATATTACAAATATAGATGAAAAAAAAATATATATATAGCATAGTCTATCGGTAGAAAATAAAGTATAAAATTTTAAATATTGGAAGTAAAAATTAATTAAAGGAATAATTAAATAAAGTTTGAGGAAGCTAAGTGCCAATGAATTGGCAGCGGTTTTTTTTTCTAATGATAATAATTTCAAGACACACTAATCGAGGACAAATAAATGTGTACAGGCGCACTAATACGGGGTCCAGAAATATGCACTTGGTTGTCTGGTAGGGCACACAAATACGTACAATTTTTTTTTATGTTGCTTGTAACTTTCGTAAAGATTAATATTGTTTAGTAAAAAAAATTGTTTCAAGTAGGTAATTATTTTTATTACCAATATAATGTTGTTTGGAATCTTGGAGAAAATTTAAATAGTCTATTATTGTGCGACAGCACTGAAGAGTGGCTTAAACCCACACTGATACGGAAATCTCTACCCTATAGGTTTCAGAACAGATGCCTGCGGAAACCTCTTCAACTACGAGGAGGCACCTCGCGTACTCATGCAATACACTATCTCGGAGAAAATTTATTAAAATAACACATTGCGTATTAATTTTTACCCATGTGCACGGTAAGTTCGTAAAGAAAGGAAATTTTCATTATTATTCATATACAATATAACTTACTCGGATGTTAATTAATATTAATAAATGTTATTGTTTCGAGTAAATGATGCACAGGAAATAATAAGAAAGAGAATTGGCACATAACCATTCTTTAAAAAAATCGTTATAAATTAACGAGAGACAATTATTGAGGTCTAAAATGTTGAATGATAGAATAAAAGACTGTTTGCTAATTATCCGGACTCCCGTAATACATTAAAAGCGTGAAGCGTGCTAAAGTTTAATAAATGCAGCATGCGGCGGCCCATGCGGCACCTGCTCGGAGTGTAACATTATCATGAAGAGGATGAAACTCTCCCTATAAAAATGGAAGCACGACTTATTTAACTAGAGCTTTTGGGGGAGAAATTTTGGCCTGGCCGCATTCCGACTCGCATATATTTCACTATATCAGTATTTAATAGGGGTTTCAGGCCAAAGTATCCCCTTAACGTCCCGGGCGTTTCTTCCCCTCCTGCCGCGGGTAAAGATATAGAAGCGGCGAGAGGGAAACGCTGCCGCGCGCGCGGGAGTCCGAGACTAGCTGACGCACCTGCGGGTTTTACGTGCTGTCGACGCATGAATATTCACGGCTAATTTGTAAGAAGCTCTCCAAACAACGGATCTCGCTTCGTCCCGCTCCTCCGCCGCGGCGTCGCACAAACACGCAGGATTGCCGCAGCCAGGCGACGCACGTGCGCACCGCTCGTCCTGCTCGTCACCCTCCTCGTCACGGGGATCGTTTCTCGCCCTGGTAATTCGAACGCCGCGTGTATCGCGTGCGCCTGCGTGCAGCGCCGGCCCGCGGACAAGAGTTTACCTTTAATTAGTGGCAGGATGAATAAAAGATGCGAGTGCGCGGGCTAGAAGCCGTGCGCGCGACGATTCTCGCTCTCCTTTCTTCTTATTCATATTTTCGAGCTAGAGGAAAGTGCACAGCTGCCACCCGTCAGACGCTTTGATCTGCGCAAATACGTCTTTCTTTTTACTGCTTGGAGTTAAAGATACCTTAATGTTAATCTAGTAAACTTATATCAATAATAGCTAACCTTGAGAAGTTTCAGATTCATCGGTTTGTTCGACATTTAATTTTACCGCCATATTAGATTTTTAGTCACTAACGCAGATGCCCTATTCCACGCTCTAAATGAGTCTCGTAAGATAACTTAACCTTTTGCAAGAAATGATAAGAGCTACTTATCGTGTTGCTATCACTAAATTTCGGTCTGCTTATTTAAATAATTGTGAGTTCAATAAAAAATCAACAATATGTGTTTCATACAATGTGTTTTTGAGTGATCAGGCATTCATAGTATAATAGTACATTATGATTCGGAAATCATTATGAAAAATCATCTTACGCACCAGTGCCATACAGTATTTTATACCACGAGAGCCGAATAATCATATTAAAGTTATGATTTTGAGGTTAGAGTGGTATAAAAGAGTATTACCGGTAGGTATAGTTAGTCAAAACAAGTCTACTTTTATTTGTTGTCTTTTTCTCTGATACGCTTAAAACTAAAAACCGTATGAGTCGAGGTACTATAAATAATGATGATATATATTCTCAGCAAGCAATTTTATTTATTACAATTATTTATAAAATGTTTCACATGGGAGCTGATTTGACTCACTTTTTTGAGGTTCAGTACACCTTTTTTTAATTTTCATTTGTTGATTACTACGTTCACAAGCTCCAAATCTTTTTCTACAAGCACTTAAATTATTCGTTAGTTTTTCAACTAATAGTTACTATTGCCATAATGTATAGTGCAAAATCGTTACAATCATATTTTATTTTAAAACGACGTATATTTTTCTCAGACTACGATTTATGGAAATTGTAATGTTTATAACTTTTTCCGACGCTCCAAAAGATGACACAGTTTAACGAATTAATTTTTTCACTAATTTAAAGAAAATTTCACCTTTTCCTAAACCGTCAATCTACTCCCTTAATTTAGTCTGCAAGCTATACTCAACAAGGAAATAAACAATAAATCTGCGTTGTTACAGAATGAATACTAACAAGGAGAGTGTTTGACCTTCGGGAAACGGATTTTAGCGGGCATTGGAGAGTCGATTTCTGGTACCTAAAAATGAAGCCCAGTGCTCTATTTCGTGCTCTATATCATCTATTTCGTTAAAAAATGATGTCTCTTCTATTGAGTGTCACATTGTAAATATTTAAGAAACGAAAACGAGGAAGTAAAATTATAAAAGTAGAAAGTAAAAGCTAAAATTTAAGCCATGATTCATTAAAAAATATTGATTATTCAGGAAGTTACAAGCCATCAAACATAACGTAAGAAAATGGTTAAAAATTTGTCTTCATTTTAACCAATTAAATAGATCGTATATTTAACCATTTTCTTACGCTATCTTTGATTGACTTCCTGAAAAATCAATATTTTTTAATGAATCAGGGCTTAAACTGTCTACTTTTATAATTTTTCTTCCTCGTTTTCGTATCTTAAATATTTACAATATGACACTCAATAGAAGAGACATCATTTTTTAACAAAATAGATGATATTTGAGACTAAATTGCCCATATCTTAAGAAAAAGGGCTCATTGGACGGAAATTTGAGCACTGGGCTTCATTTTTAGGTAACAGAAATCGGACTCTCCAATGCCCGCTAAAATCCGTTTCCCGAAGGTCAGACACTCTCCTTGTAAGTATCCAGTTAAATCCAGCTTGCTTATTTCAATTTAGCTACTAGACAAATTAACAAGATTTACTAGAAAAGAATACTATTATTTGTATTTTTTTAGGTGCTGTAGAAAAATTGTACCTAAACACCAGTAATCGAATGAACGTTTTCCGTCTCAAAGTATTAGAATGTCTTAAGGGGACAGCCATGGTTGGACCTGAAAAAAAACCAATGAATAAATTATTTAATAACAAAGTCCAAATATAATTTTAAGAGTTTAAATCTTTTTTATCATTAAGTTGTATAATTACCTATAATTTAGAACTATATTATGCAGGTATTTGAAATTCTGGCCTTGCAGTCCATTAGATTTAAAAATCCTTCTGAATTAGAAGCTGG
>JAYJLV010000011.1:14064908-14075902 GCA_036873485.1 Torymus texanus
TAATATAATTTATTTTAATTTATTCTCACAAAATAATAATGGAATAATATATAAAGTTTGAGGAAGCTAAGTGCCAATGTATTGGCAGCGGTTTCCTCTTGTATCTATTGTTTCATTTGCGAATTTCTCTTCACTGGTACTACTACAAACTTAACTTTCACTTCCTCTATTATTCATGTTGTTGCTTTCTTCACTGTCTGAATTTGAAATATCCAAGTACTTCAGGTTATGTTCACTGCCACAACTATCTGATGAATCTGAAGGATTACTTTGCACATTTTTCAATTCACACTCTTCTACAAATTAATCTAACTTTTGCCTTTTTCGATTGCGCTCGGCGACAGAAGTGATACATACATAAACAATACGTGTATAGGTATAACGCACATATCAACAACGAGGCGAGGTGCGACGGTGCATCGTGCCGTGCAACTGCTAGCCGTAGGGCGCACCAGACGCATCAGGATGTATAAAGAATAGTTCTCTGTCCCTCTTTCATACGCGAATTACTCTTATAATATCATTTACTTAAAACTCTAGGTCATATAAGGAAATAATAAATGAAAAAATGAATTGAGATAATTTGTAAGTTAATGTCTTTATAGGTTATAAACTGCAACTGTAAATTCATTGATCATCAGATTCTGACCAGATCCTGGGTTGATTATTGACTAATTTCTGGTTAAATGTCTGGTCAATAGTTAGTGAACCGGTCAGAAAAGATGGTTAATTTTCTACTAGGGATAGGCTTATAAGTCTTAAATGTGGACCTATATCGGGATATACAATTTTAAATGTGTTCCACTATCGGAATGCGGTAAAAAGGGGTATGTTAGGAGGGATAAAATTCGGGTATTTAAACATAACCTCAAAAAATTTCCTTCTGTATCATGATGAATCGAAGAATTAAATTGACATGGTATCAACTTAACTACATAGCTCATATTATAAACGATTCTAATCAATTTATATTGTAATCATATATATTATATCCAAAAACGTCCACGAACAATCAAAGATACTCCTGGGGTTCGAATCGGCTGTGGATGAACTCTGATTGTTAGGATTCGGTCTCAAAATATAAAAGTTGACCGGAGGATAAGATCTCACGCAGGAACCGATTAGCAAACGAACGATAAGAGGGGTGCACACTTCTACGGTAAGACTTCTCTTACATTCTGGGTTAAGCTTCTGATTGATGTTGTGTTCACTGGCCTAATCGAAAATAATTACAAAGATCCGTGCACGTTTAGTAGTAGATCCGATGCCTGATTCACCGAAGAGATGGAGTAGAAGTAGTGCTAGAAACTGAATGATAGAAGTGTGGTAAAAACTTAGCTGTAACTTTGATAGGCAGTAGATGTTTTGAGCTCGATAGAGTACACATGGCTCTATAGCTACAGGAAAAATACATCCCAGACCACTTCGTGCCTTTCAATTACTCAATAGCAGAGAAGTAGCATTGAAGTGCAAATGTCCGGTAACTTTCGTCAGAAATTCTAGATCGAAGAGTAGACAGTCTATTTGACGTAAGTAGTAAGTATCTAATGTGTCACTGGAACTAACGATCATCAAAGCTATGACCAGGAATCATCCAGAATGTGAGAAGCCCAAGTACAACAGTTCCATGGAATATGGTATAGTATTATCTCGGAGCCATAGAAAATGGACTACGAAGCAAGACTTAGCCAGTCGAGGCTACCATCAAAAAGGTCGAGATACGCGACAGGAGCATACTCCGCATCGCTGACTTTAACCATGATATTGGGTTGAACATCTCAACTGCCGGCTTATCTACACTGGGCCTGTCCGGAATAGAAAAAATACTGCACGAGGACCGCAACAAGGTGAGATGACCTAATTTGCTCCGTCAACTTTTCACGGCTTTGTTGCCATTTTATACTCTTTGTAGACTAAACGGAATGTATCTGGTTAGCCAGAGCACCCGTGATTGGCAGTTCGAATAAAAAAGAAGCGTGATTTTGAGAAGCCATAGACATAAAAAGTACCCACACGTTAGAGATCCGATCACAGGTGAGTCTGCCGTCCTGGAGGTGATAACCCCATACCTTTCCAGGTTTAAGTATGAGGGCTTTCCGTCTTTGACGAGAACAATGTAAAATCGTCGTCGGACCCACTACGGTATCATTCTCCCACACTAACATCCTGCAAGGCAGTGTACCATCGTTGGCTTCATTCCCACGGCGGACCGGAAAGCAAATCATTTTACAAAACTCTTTCGAGTTGTAGAAAACTTCCCAAGAAACACAAAAAATGTAGACTACAATTGTTAGGCAGATAAAGATGTTTTATGAATTTCAAATCACACTTTCTCGATTCTCCCCTTGATTATGTTCCTGATAATCTTGAAGATTTCAGTAAAGAACAAGGGAAACGATTTTATCCGGATATTAAGAAGATCAAGAGACGATATCAACGACTTTTGCTGAATCTAAAGAGAGACATAAATCTAAAAAGAAAAAACTTAAAGAAAATCCTTTAGACATATTTTTCGAGGATAAATAAACGTAAACAAGCAAAACATTAAATAAACTATCTCCGCAGACTTAAGTTAAGTGATTCAGCTGTAACTGGGTTGGAGTATTAGGTTACAGTCCACTTTCTCAATACTGCCTCATTCTCAATACCTCTCTCTCTCCAATCCTATTATCAACAATGTAATTGGAGAGAGAAGACCGCGGCGGTATTGAGAAGGAGGACTGTACTTTAAAATTAAATGTTCACTTGTTTTTCGTCTTCGTTGCAACCAGCATCTATATTGGTTTACTTGTGAACAAAAAGCTTAAAGGATAGCCTGTCCCCAAGTAGATACGAAGCATATAGTACCTAAAGTACTTGACAACGACAGGTTTACCCTAATGACATCATGCAAATACTCATTTTAATACCCGAGTTGGAGGAATACGCGAACCTTTTTTCTCAAGTATCTCAGAAGATACTCTAAGCTAGCTAAAATCGAAATGATCGATTGAGTTGGCCGTTTTATAACAAGTTATTTACTTAACTTTATATTTTAGAGTATGAGTTTAGGCTTGAAGTACCAGATTACTTGGAAATAAAATATTAACTTGTTCGTATGTCAGTGTAGTAAGCATTGTTATTGATTTACTTGATTTTTGGATAATAAAACGGTATTTAATGAAAATCGGCCTCTGAAACCCTCTACTTTCACTTCAGATTTTCGAATTAGCACCTCAAAATGCTTAAGAACACGTGTGTCTTATTCCGAGCTCGGACCTTTTTTTGTGGGCCTGTATTATTTTAACCAAACAGAAATGGTGATCTAATGGTGTAAATAAAACCTAGAAAAATTGAACCCTGTACAGTAGTAATCGATCTAGTAGCTCATGGAGACAATGGGGCTATTATTTCTTTTTTTTTTGTGTGTAACTTTTTCTGTAGTCTACAATTCAAGTTGAATATTTGAAGCGGTTTTATAAAAGAATACTATCCTTTATTCAAAATATAATTTTTTAATGAAAAATTCAAGTCTCAGGCTACAAAACCCCAAAATTTCAAATTGGAGAAATAAAGATTCAGAAGATATAGGGTTTAAAAGACGACGCCACATCAAAAGTGTAATTATTATTAAAACCCTTAAATCCTTAAAACTAAGCTGGATTAGAAAGAAAAAATGTTTTCTTTGTAAGAGGCTGACTTCAACAAGCAATTATTATTTAATTTATTATATAATTTTGATAATATAATTTACTTTTAATTTATGATACTAATCGCCAATATAATAAAAAATTTAATTTTCTGTGCATGATATAATACAAACCGATTGGTAGATATAGTAAACTGTAAATGCTATTTTGGAAAAAAAATATTCGTCGTTCGTTTTTAAATATAGCAATATGTCATTTGTCCGAACCAAATTTTATATAAATAACTGTAGTTTACGTAGGCTGTCATGTTTCGAGCAGCATAAAGCAAACCGCTTTTTTCATCAAATTCGCGTTCAAAATTGTGTTTCACAACATTACAGCAAAAAACCGCAGTGAAGATATTTAGAAGTGCGTATTTACCCAAACCGCATATGCCAAAGATAACAACACGCTCGACAAAAAATACATAAAAAATTGTGAATTGGATGCATTTACACAGTTTAACACATACATGAGTACTTCTGGTAATGCTATCGACTACAAACGTTTATTTTTAATAGCCAAAATTATTCGTTATGTAAAAATCATTCTCGAGATAATTTCTACGAAACGTTTCGAGGCTTGACAACTATGAAAAAAGCAATATTAAAGAAAAGACAAAAGTCAGCATCTACTTTCATGATATGGTTATGTTTTGGATTTTCTCAAGAACAAGCGAGTGTATTGCAGATGTCAAGGACTCGTAATAAATTGTAAAATATGAAAAAATAAGGATAGGAAATGAGGAAAAGTAAAACGTGGAGAGGGGAAAAAACGACAGCGAGATGGGCAGGTTTCCATCTTCATCTATTTCTCGTCTTAGGCTGCAATAAGAGATCCTTTTAATTTATTTCCTGCTGGTAAGGGAGGCGAGGGGCAAGGAGCGCGGCCGCGAGAAGATCTCGGGATCCAAGGAGGAGCGAGGAGGTAGGCGGTGCCAGAACTCCCAGGGTCACGTATAAGCAGTGACTCAGGCTGGCCTGCCTATAGCTACTAGGTAACTCTCCCTCTTTCTCGCTCGATCCTTTCCTCGTGAACCCTTGCGCGCTCGCGCGTGGCCCTCGCGCAGTGGCAATCTGTTATTAAAATCAGCAACGAGAAAAATCCGTGCCGTATCTCGCTTTACTGGCAAGCGCGCGTGCGCGCACCCGCTCCGTTGCCGACAGACGTGTTACGGCAAAAATTAAGCCACCTGCAAAAGCCCATCTGCCCGGCCGAGCCCCTTCCTGCTCCCTACCCTCTCCCGCCTACCCTCCGACTCGTGAAATTACCAAAGTTTGCGATCCTCTCCACTTGCCGAAGGTGTCCCTCGCGTGTTCATTTTATCTCTCTCTCTCTCTCTCTCTCTCTCTCTCTCTCTCTCTCTCTCTTTTGGCTCTTTTTTAAACTCTCTGCGTATAAAGTTATCGCCCCTCTTTTTGCTCCTAAAACGTGCATCCCTCTGTTTTTGAAGTTAAAGTTAATTTAAAATTTTATCTCGATTCCGTGCTGCGCGAAAGAAATGAAATCGAATGCGGTTATTACACATGGTTGGAAAACAGCGACACTTTATATAGTTCATATGCTGGGCTTTAACCCGGAACCATCACCATTTACTTGCCGAATAGCTTTTCTCATCGTACCACTGAAAAAGATAATACGAGGCATTACGTCAATTTCAGTAAAGTATAGAGCTATGGCCATTTTTTCCTTTACAATGTTTTAACTATTTTCATCTGAGAATTCTTAAAAATTTTATGAATAATGAATTATGTACTTATCGTAATTATTTCGTATAAATGTCATTTCGGTGAAAAAAAAGAAAATTATTTATGACGCACGTAAATGTATCGTTTTAATCATCGGATAGCATGCAGTGAAAGAAGCGAGCCCGTTTCTTTAAAAGCAATCAGAAGATGTGGAATTGATTTGCCATTAACGCGGCTTTGCCTAACAGCAGCAGTAGCAGCTAGGGCAGCGCAGTTGAGGGCATCCGCAAATCCAATTCACGCAACGAAGCCATTCGAATAAACTGTCGGGCGTTGAAATTTGTAAGCCGAAAACACTTGTAATCGCCGTCGCTCAAAACGGTCACGTTCACTCCTTCGGCTCCTCAGTTTTTCCAATAGAGAACGTCGACGTCGCGCGCCCGTCGTCCCTTCCTCTCGCCTGTCGCGCGTTGCACGCGTTTTTTTTCGCGCAATCGTCCTCTTTTTTTCACTTTCCACGGGACGAGTGGAAGCGAGAGGAAGGACGAGACGGAGGGGGGGGGGGCAGGAGGAGAAGCCGGGAGGGAAACGAATGCGTCTCGCTAAACCGATTGTAATTTAATTGTTTAATACCGAGGAAATTGGAACTTGCCTCGGACGCGCTAGCAATGCCAAACGCGGGGTATTACTGGGGTGAGCACGTGAGGGAGTGAAGAAAGAAAGAATGGGAAAGAGCTCGCGTTATTTTCCAATATCGGTATAAAGAGATTTTTCGAGTTTTCGCGATGCTGCCGTGATTCCTCATCCTTTTGCTTTTTCCCTGTCTATCTGCTGGCTTAAATGGCGGCGTTTTTATTTTAGCTGCGACCACTGCCGAGGAAGAATTACGATCGATTGAATGTTTTGTAGTGACTCCTTTATTAGCTGCCGAAATAAATACTAAATTGAGTTCTTTTCCAAAGTTCTGTTTGTTTGTTTGTAGTATAATTTATTAACGCTCTAGAAAATATCCCCTTAAGAGCGGACAAAGTAATACACTATATTTCGAAATATATATGATCATAATAACATCTGATAAATTTGTATAATATTTGAAATCATGACCATCCAGAGATACAGACTAATTCAATGTTTTACAATTTTTTAGTCGCTAATAAATTATTTATTTCAAATTATTTGAATGAAAAATACTATAAAGATTTATTTTCCCATAGATCTAAGTCTAAGATTTAAAGAACGGCAGGTAAAAAATCTACGACCATCCCTTGCACGAAAGGTTTTATGAAGATCTGGGCGGCACGCATTATGAATAGCACTGAAGTGGCATGCACAAGCCAAATGACACGCGATTGGAAGTGGCCTTTTTATCGGCGTTTATTTAAATTCAAAACTGCGAATCGATCTTTCGTCTCTCATTCTCTAGCTCCGCCGAGAACTTCCCTTTTCAGATCGCGTCTGGCGTCGATTGGCCGTGCTGCTTCTCTTTCTCTTTCTTTCTTACCAGCTCTATCTCTCTCTTGCACTGCCCTCCCCAAAGTCTGGCACGTCGCTCCCGAAAAAACTCATTAACGCGTTTCGCGTTTCCTCCTTTTCTTCCTACCGTGCACATTCGTCTTCTCTTTTCCTCCCATCTCTCTCTATATCGCTCTCCCTCACTCTCTCCCACCCTCTCATAGCCTTTATTTTCTGTCAGTTTGTCTTTCTCCCACACCTTTTCTTTTTTAAATGCGATTTTATTTTTGATCCGTCTGATTTTTCCGCTCACGTCTTACCGTCATTCTGATTTATTCATTTTCAATATCACTTTCTCTCTTTTTCTCTGCTTTACACCTTATTCTCCTTCTTTTTCGACTAAAAGAGAAAGTACTTTGTCTTGAGAGCGCAGAAACGATTACTTTGAAGGATTTTCATCGCGAAATAATGGCCTTATCCCATAAGTGGCAAGACTTATTTTTATTGTAATCGAGAAAATATTTTACAACTTTATTTTATCGTTACTTCATTCAATTTAGAAGTCAATAAACAAATTCAATGATTCAGTGCTATTAAATGTTACTATTAATGGCGAGATTAATGGTGTAAACCCATGTGTTTTGAAAATCATGTTCTGAGTCCAACTCTGAATAGCCCACATTTTAGCACGGCTCGCAGTAAACGCTCGTCACTCGGTGTCGACAAGCCGTAATGAATAAAGCCTATCCGGGTAAGCTTGTAGCACCCGGCTCTAAGCGTAGTGGGAGCAATTAAAATGCAGCCTTCAAAATCGCACGGCGTAAAAAGAGAGGAGAACGAGAGCGGACGAGTTAGAAGCGAAAAACCGGGCGAGCGATGGAGCGTCGTCCCGCGCGAACACGCAGCACAAAGAGCGAAGCAGCTGGGCGCGCGAGCTATGAGAGCACGGCTGCCGGTGGGGAAGGAGGCTTTCGAGCGCGCAGGCGGCAATAATTATGGGGGTTGCGCGCGAGCGTGGAAAGCGCTGGATTGTATGTTATGACATGATTATTACTGCTGGTCTCCTGCTTCCAGTGTAGCGGTGCGCGTTCTCTCGGTTACAATACACTCCTCGGCAATGCATCACGCGGCACGTCTGCCGCATGCATGCGCGCGCCACTCCGCACATACACGCGGAACAAATGCGCCAAGTGAGAGGGGGGGGGGGAGCGCACTGCTGAGAATAATCCCAAAGCGGCGAAGCAGCAAACACGCCACAGAGACACGGACCGAGCGAGGAGTATGCCTATGTATATGTGCGAAACACGCCGCGCGGGACACTCGCGGCCCGGAATGTCCCTGGAGCCCCGTCAGACCACGGGCTCGATGATTTGTGAGACGCGTGTCTCCCTTCCTCTCACTGCTCCCGCCTGCATTTTTCTATTTATATCTCGACATTTTTCGCGGACTCCTTGGCGAATGGTAAGAGGGGCCTGCCGCCGAAAGATAGCGCCTCGCGATGGTTAGTCGAGCGTTAGTCGAGCGTTAGCCGCCGGAGGATCGGAGAGATTTTCTGGAAGTTGAATTATAGCTCAACGGACGAATAATTCATAGACAGTTGAACCGATAAAAGCACTGTCCTCTGACTTGCGCGAATGTTTCCCGCTCTTTATTACTATTGCGGCGTAATTAATTAAAAACGGAAAAAGCAGCGGTTAAAAATGATCAATTCCAGCAAGAGAAGAGGAGGGAAAAATGAGAGAAAACGTGTAGACCAACGTCCAGTAGGCAGCGGGCAAGAGACAGAGAGCGGCAACGTTGCCGGGTAAAGAAAAGAGAGGAGGCGGCTAATTCGCGGTGCGCTAGCTAGCTTATAAAAATTCAACGGCTCTTGGAAAAACTCATACGTGGCGCATTTAAAAACGCGAAACAAAAGCGCGTATGCTCGTGCGCGGGAGCCGCAACAAAAGGCCGAGGGCGCAGTAGAGTGACGCTTAAAAGCGCTGTCCGAGGTGCGATGATAAAAAAAGGGTGGGCGACAGAGAATCGCGCTCGAATCAACCATAAACTCGCCACGATGCTGGAGGCGCGACGATAAGCGCGCGCCGCGGTGAAAACGCCTTTTTCATGGTCGGTCAAAGCTTTGCGAGTGGACATTACAAGCTTTTATTTCGCTATCTCGATGGTGCTCGATAATGATCGACTCGATCTCCCCATCGCAGCGCTCGACTCTTTTCGATGCCCTTGGCGAGTATTACGCGCTGCAAATGGCGATAACTATTATTGGACTATTTAATTTTACGGCTGTATTTCCATGTACGCACGCATAATGCGATTTTTCGGGAGCCAAACAGTCTCATATGTCTGATGAGGTTCAACTGTAATAATATATTGACTTTGATTCATCGGCTCAGAAAGTAAATTCTTCGATGATTGGAATTTGCAGATTATAACTAAGATGAAGAAACTGTTTAAAAGCGAATGGACGAATCCAACTGTGGGCATTAAGTATATATGGAACTTGTAATTAGAGTAGAAAATAATTCAGGAATAGAGGCATCCAAACACTAAACTAGACAATCCCGAGCGATGCGAGCTCGGCTGTCGAGGAATTCGCGCGCTCGCGCTCCCGGGGAAACATTACGCGGAGATTTGTGCTGCTGCCGTTGCCGCGACACACGAAGCGCGCGCTCCCTCAACAGTCTTGCCCCCGCATGTGACTAGCAATGCGCGCGGCCCCACCTCTCATCCCATAACCTTTATGAATATACGCTCGGGAGCTTTGTCTCTCGATGTATTTCACAATATAAGGCGAGTGTCGGAGGCCTTTATGAAAATTTCACGCGCACCTTTATATCTCGTTTCAAACGAATTTCTCTGTGTTCAAAATTTCACGGATCAAATTTAAGCTGCCGGGAGAGAGATTATTTGAAATTTCCAGGATGATTTGAGCTGGTGTCAGACCGAAATTTAAAGAGTATTGATTATCTGACGAGCAAAAGTCGACAAATACAAAGTGCATTATCTACTTTTTCAGTAGATATCATGAATGTTTTTTTAACAGCCTGCCATCAATAGAAAAGCTACTTGATTTATAAAACGCACTTCTTTCGAAAGTTAATTCGAAAGCAAACGAAAAATTATCGAATCGGCCAGAAAAAATAATTAAAGATACTAACTTGTTCGGAAAATATGTATGTACAGTATTTTACCTTTTTCAAACAGAACCTTGAAGAATTGACGTATCCTCGTAGATATTGTAACGTTCGGCCGAAATAAAGAATAAGGCATGAAAAAATATGCGACGACCGGGACTCGAACACACGGACCCGCGATCCAAAGACCGGTACTCTACTAACCGAGCTAACGTCGCCATGGGTTTTAGAAGCGCAACGCGAGTGACACTCTTACAATGCTGAATCTGCACTCTCGCCTTTCACGTATACGGGATTCGCGGCGGAGGCGGAGGCTCGTCCGTGACAATATATTAAAAAATTGTTTGGGTAATATAATATAATTGTTGTATGCCACTGGTCATCGGTTCTTGAATAATTGTCTCTTCAGGATATTATGTATAAAATTGTTGACGCGTGTCAACGTTAAAAACTGTCGACTAGAAAATTGCCGGTAATCCATGAAGCTTCTCTTTCACAGGTTTCTAACGCCTTGTTGCATACAAGGGCTTTGACGCATTGGCCTTGCATCCTGTTGTGCTTGGCACGAATAGAAAGAGAAAGAGAGAAAAGGGAAAAGAGACAGACACAAATGAAAGTCAAAGTCCCGGAGGAAGGTGGATTTTACCTCGTGCTGCACGGAAATAGAATGAAATAAAAAGCGAAGCCTCGACGCGCGGGGGCTCAGGTCCCGGAGCAAATTTCAGAATTTCTGACACGAGTCCAGAGTTAACCTGTTCCTGGCCCTGAAAAGTGCTGGAGACGACGTAATCCAGGCACGTAGTCCCCAGAGATGTCCGCGGGACCTCCTACCCCCTTCCACGCTTCCCTACTATTTTTTTTCTTTTTCTTCCTCTGAGCCTTCGTTTATTTCGACCATTTTCGCTTTTGTCTTTTTTCTTTTTTTTCACTTTAACATCCTCTAACCTTTTCCTTTCCTATGTGTTTATTCGTCGCTTTCGTCTCTCTCTCTCTCTCTCTCTCTCTCTCTCTCTCTCTCTCTCTCTCTCTCTCTCTCTCTCTCTCTCTCTCTC
>JAYJLV010000011.1:14076002-14087756 GCA_036873485.1 Torymus texanus
TGTGTGTGTATCTATATATATACAGTAAAAAAATTAGTGCAATTGTGAATTGAATTTTCTCATATTTGCTGAGTGTATGATAGTTTTTCGAAAGGTCTTACAGTGAATTTTAAATATTTATAAAAAGAGTGATTTCTATCATTATAATTAATTAAAGGAATAAACAAAATAAGTTTGTGGAAGTAACGGGCCAATGAATTGGCAGCGGTTTTTTCGTTCTTTCACACTACAATTTTTTCATCTTCCATTCTCTACATATACTTATTTCTCGTCCCTTCATTGATGCACTCATCAAGTACTTTATGATATTAATAATGGAATAATTTCTAGCATGTTGAGAATAAGAATCTTTGCATTTCGAGTAGTTGATTCTTTAATTGCGTAAAACTTTGCGTTTGTATATATACACTTTATCTCACATTACGATATCAGTATGAACTGTATAGGTAATTCTCACACGAGCATAGTTTGTCAAACGTACAAGAGCGAGTACGCTTACGCAGCGCACGAATATCGTATACTATTTTTCTTATCAAGTGTCGCGAAGTTCAACTTTGTGTACGATAATATATGGAAAAATATTTATAATAATATGATGGGAATTTGAAAAAAATTTTAAAGAAAAAGTTTTCAATAATAAAACATCTCTATTTTGCATACGGCTGGTCCAATAATACTATATAATTATTTAATATTTATTAAAATAAAATTTTACTATTTAGTATTGGATAAAATATACATAACTGTTTTACTCTTGAAATGAAGGTAAAAGGAGGATTGAATTGAACGTATTAATATAGGTTAATAATAATAATAGAATATAGAAACTTTATTTTTAAATATTCACAAAGTATATGAAATTCATATAGATTTCTGTCATCCGACAAAAGGAATAAGGTTTCTTTCATCGATACGTTGTGTGAAAATTGGTGTAATATGTATGTACACTTGTATTTTATTATTAAAAAACTAAAGCGATGCACTAGCATTTGGGTATCGCGGCACGGCTAGGTGGTGATCTCAATACCTTGTCTATAATTGTGTCCTCGTGTCCTTGTGAGTATTTGCTAGTACAGAGCTTCCTCCTCCATCGATATTCGCTGCATCTCTTCTACTGTGTTAGCTCCAGGTCCATGGCCTCTTTCTTTTTCTTCAGCCTTCACCTCTCTCCCTTGGACAGCCTAGTGCTTCGGTATTTATACCCGAATATTGATACTTTCTACTCTTAATTGATTCTGAGTGGAAATTATTTCTTCATCTTGTGAGTCAACTTTTCGCGCATTCTGGCACCTTCTGCGTTCATTCGTAGGTAACAGTTGAAAAAGGTGTTTTCGCAATGCTTCAAAATATGTTAAGACGCGGAGAATTTAGAAAGTTGTTTTAGGGATTCTGAGATTAATTTTAGTTTAATAATATAACAATTTTGTTTGGATACCACTTTTCACATGATATAATATTAAAAAGAAGCCATATAATTATAAAAAAAACATTATATCAATATTACATTAGAAAATATCATTATAATAGGTGCAAAACATTTTTTTCAGTTTCTAAAAAGTTGCCAATTTTTGTTTTGTCCAAAATTCTAAGTTACTAATGGAAAGTCCAATCAGTAAAATTATTTGAAAATGGGAGATGACTCTCCTTGTTAATTAAGTTTCTCATTTGTGGCCGAATTAGTTTTATTTCATTTTATCTTTTCACGCTAGTGTACGAATATAGTTGCTCATTATAAAATTTTCATTTGCACCTTTGTGTTTATATTTAAAAGATTTAAAACGAAGACTTGAATCGCGAATTAAAATGCTATCTATCTTTCAAAATTGTTGTGATTGTAGGAAATATAATGTAAACTACCACTAACTCATTTCACTTAATATGTCTGCAGGTCATGAGTGTTTCGAATATGTTATTTCTTATTTACTCTATTTCTCATAATTTATCATAATAAACTCTATGTTTCATAATATGAACTGTTGCGAGCAACATAAAGAAAGCATCAATCAACATGATCTCGATAAAAACAATTTAGGCACGCCCATGTAGGTCGCTAATGTAACTCGCTAATTCTCTTGAATGTAAACAAATGTGTGCTCATCGAAGAATGAAGACAGTAAAGCGTTAGCATGCAACCACACATAATCCCCTGATGGCTGGCAAACTCCGGGTCTAAGAGTATAAGAGGAGAACGTCCTTCCCTTCTCTCTTTTTCTTTTTTTAATGTCCCACCAAGTCGAGGTGGTAATGGTACTAGAAGTACGTCGAGGGATGCAAATAAAACACGGATGCCAATACACTGACACTTAGGTTCTTCAAACTAAGATATTTAATCCTTTTTTGTATTTTTTCATAACGATGTAATTAATTATATTAAATCAAATTTCCTTAGGAAATATCATTCAAAAATATGTAAAAATTATGTTTAGTCATAAAAATTGTAAGTGGTTCAATTTTTGAGTTGATAAATCATATACTTTTTGGTTATAAAGTAAAAGAAAATGGATACAAACTTTAACGTTTTTCTTTGAAACGAAAAAATAAGCTTTATGTGATGAAAATCAGTATGGAATAGTTTTTTAGATATCAAAAGTTTACACACACACATAATACAGACACGAAACAATGTTTCTCAAAATTATCGTATTTCAACGTAAATCGTGTTTGAACATCTTTTTCAAAAATTCTTTGTCTCAAAAATTTTTCCAACTTTGAAAGCTTCTTCTATAAGAAGGGAATATAGTGCTGCTGCAAAAAAGAGAGAGAAAGAGGCCGAGATTGAGAAAGCCGATGAAGTATGAAATTGAGAAGCTTTTAGAAGGTAATCGGAACGTTTTTCATCGGGGTACTTTGTTTCGATCAATCGACCACATGTGAACGTTTAAATGATGCCGACCGATTAATATTGAAGGATCGACCGTACTACTCGTATCCTCGATTTACAAATAAGCTTGCATACTTATAAATGTACAAGATTTAATAATTATAATAATACATGTTCGACATTTAACGGAATCATATATATATTTAATAAAATCAAACGTGAGTTCAAATTGTTTGGTTGCTTATTAGATTCATGCGATGATTAAAAATCATATAAAAATATAATGGAATCTGTTGTATACACGACTGTATTTATTGATAGATTTGAATAGTTCAAATCGTACTAAGCTTATGAACAGCATACTTTTCTAAGTTTATATTCAACACATCTCAAGAGTAATTCTCTCAACTTCTCAACGACTCATAGAAGAAGTTGATTAAGCAGTAGGTGAAAATAAAAATTATGCTTTTCCTTGCATTTTCTTCTCTTACATTTACGTCTAGCAAGTCACCAGGTTCGTAATTCCGTGTTTGAGAAGTAACAGCTGCTGTAATCCGCCGCCTACTCCCGCGCCCGGCAGCGACACCGACGACGTAGGCAGGCAGAAGTCTCATTAGGCAGCAAAGTCTAATTGTAAATGGTAATGTCCCTCTGATGCGATCCATTGTTCTCTCTTTCCGTCTCTCTCTCTCTCTCTCTCTCTCTCTCTCTCTCTCTCTCTCTCTCTCTCTCTCTCTCCCTCTCTCTCTCTCATCCCTCTCGTTTCACTCTCTATTCGGCAATTCAAGGGAGAGCAAGAAGATAGAGCGTCACGCAGTAACACTCGCATAGCTGTATAAGAGAAAGAGGAGGAGAGACGAGGAGAGAAAGATCGATTCCAAGCGCGTGATTCGCAGGTCGAACACATCGGAATAGGATTTTCTCTCCCGCTTTGCTCGCGTTCTTTCACCCTTTCGCTTCTGTATACACAGCACCTTCTTGTCTCTTTGCGCATACAGTCCTCCCTGTCGATGGAAGAATTTGGTATTCGAGGGACACTACGGTGTAATGGCACGTCGTTCCAAAGACTAGAATACAACTGTTTATATCTACACACGCTGTGTGCGTGTGTGTATAAACGTGAGCGCACGTGCGTGAGCATATTACGTGGCACGTTCGGTATTCAAATAAATAGGCGAACCTCGATCTTCGCCGGATACACGAGAGAGGCGAGCTCCTGTCTTGTATCATGTCCCCTCCCATCCCACCCACCTCATTCTAGACACCTCTGAACGTCGATATCTGTACGCGCTCGCCCACACGAATGCACTTTTGAATTTTTATTCACTTCAATAACGCAAGCGCTACATTATGCAAGGAATCGGGAATGTGCGCCTTTTTTTCCTTCTCCACTTTCTTGCCCGCGCGCTTTTTTTTTATTTCGTTCAGCTCGCATGAATCGTACTCGGAATGTGAATTTTCGGCTCGTGAAATTTTTATTCGTTTCTGTAAATAGATCCGGTCACGATAATGAAGTCAAACGGAATTTCCGAATTACACACACCCACACCCACACCCACACCCACACCCACACCCACACCCACACCCACACACACACACACACACACACACACACCAAAACGTCATTGCTTTCTGAAATTATACACTATATTGTGATACAAAATTTTTACTGGACAATGAAAATCATTATTGGATCTTTTCTAATATTATTATTACAAAAATCTTTAATACAATATTAGTTTATTTACAGTATTTTTTCTTTCAAAGAAAAATAATCTTAGTGAATATGATTCGATCTAATTTTGGTTTATCCGCGACTGCATGGCCTTCTGTATCTTTTTCTACTCTGCAGGAAATCGTTCATTTTTCTTCTATTGGTGAAATGATTTTTGGAGAATTTCCTAGTAAATTTATGGCGATTCGTCATAAAATGGTTAGAAAGTTTTCGAGAAAAATATTTCACAAATGGGCGAAAAATGGATGACTTCCAGCAGGGTATACTCATTTTCGATATCTATACAAGTTCTTTCATTATGAGTTACTTGAATGCAGAGCCTTTAATCAAATCTGTGCCTAAATTGATACCACGGCACTGAGGGGAGTTTGCTGCATTGAATCCTTTATCAGTCCTGAAGGAGTATACATAATGATTGTCAAAACGGTATACGATGTTAGCAGTCACCCATCCAAATATAAATCAACAAAGAGTACTGGTTTCATGTAATATAATATTTAATGTGGCATTCTGCAGTTGACTAGCGCGATATGTTACTATGGTAAAATCAACCAATTTGACAGGTGAACAGGGTACTTTGATGCAATTTGACGATCGATGACAAAGAGGAGAGTCTCATTATATTATCTTATTATATTGGCTGACTGCGCAGGCGCGCGAACAGCGTGAGAGTCGGTTTGGGAACAACCAAATCGCTGCCGGACGTGATCATCCGCGGGATGGATCCGTGGTAATATATTTCGAAGTCCAAGTGCGACGAGGAGTGGAGCAAGAGCGAGAGAGAGAGAGAGAGAGGGAAAGAGAGAGAGAGAGAGAGAGAGAGAACGAGAGGCATCGGCGGAGGGCCGCAGGCGCTATAACGCCACCGCGCGACATAACTTGCGCGTATATACGCCGCGAGCGATTCCGGGTGACAAAACGCGCACCGGCAATCGCCGTGGATAGACCCGCAGCGCGTTCTGGGATGGACGTCGATAGCGCCTGTCGCGCGCCGTATACGAGGCCGAGCCTAGGCGAAACGGCTTTTACGACTCTTGTATATTAATGCCGTGCGACGATAATGTCGCCTGGATGTATGGCTGCGGGACGGGCTGGATCAGAAAGAACTGGCCGAATGGCGCGGATAGCATGAAAATTGTTTGATACGCAGAGAAAAGGTCGGTATCACTTGCTGAAGGGGAAAAATCACTGAAAATAAGATATTTTAAAGCCTGCTAAAAATGAAATTTTCCATACATTTTGTGCTTATGGTCTTATGTAGGTTGAGAGAAAAATTGTTGTTTCTCAATAAAATAACCCCTATAAAGAGGCCCACGTGCTCTCCGTATGCGCTCGTTACGGAGTACTACGCTTCTTAGCGTCGACAACTTTCCGATTCATATAAGGCACGATCCCTTGACATCCTCGTGTTCATAGAATATACGAGGCCCAAATGCGAGCCGAACCTGCAACCGGATTTATATAGGCGCGGGCAAGTGCCTGTAATAGAAGTGGAGCAGTAACAGCGGCGACAAGCAGCCATCATCGGAAGCTTTGACGTCAAGCCGCGGAACAAAGCTCGCGATAACATTGACACAGGCGATGGCGCGGCCGCCGAGGTCCGAGCGGTCGCAGGCGTTATGGATCGATATTCATCTTCCAATTTCCCCCCTGGAAAGTTTTGGCTGCGCGCCATCGGTTCTTACCCCCGCCTTTCCCTCCCCCAGTCACGCGCGTTCCCCGCAAGCAGTTACGGACAGTCCCAGCAAAGTAGGGTCAAGCTTCACGCAGATTAGTGCCGGGAGCGGCAACAGATATACTTGCGACAACTTGACGGAAAGAGTTATATATGTAGGAGGGGGACGAGCCACACGATATTGCCTGCTAGATCTTGCGACTGGTGGTCGCCCCGTCTGTAACGACTGCCGCCCGCGACTTTTCTACGCATTCCTCGCTCTCCCATCCAGAGCTTGGCGTTTTACTTTTCTACGAGACCAACCAACTTTCTGATAGTTTATCGTTATTTGGATGAGCTCGCACGGCTTTGACAAGTACGTCATTAATTATTTATTGGACATCGGACAATAATTTCAGACAAACAAATAATCAATTGTAAATTTGGATACTCACTATCATTGATAGAACAAATCATTTGGGAGAAAGGAATGATGCATTTGAAAATTATTCGTGGCATTTGAGGCAAATGATCATTCCTTAACAGTTAAGTTCGAGATCACATACCATTTTATTCGAAATTAAAAGTTATAAAATATTTTTAAAATGTTCTTGAATAACTGAACAGACTGAAGCAGATAGTCAGAAAAAATTTAGCCAGTCTCAACACTTTCCAATTAAACCGCGCATCCCTCCGTTCCGTTTAACGAACGGGAGCCCAGAAACTTGAGTTTTCCCTCCGTTACAAGCGTATGAACTGGTGCGAGAGTGTATATATCCCTCAAACGCCTTCGGAACTCTTAAATTTCCGTAGCGGCAGCTCTGTGCGCGCGTTTGTGTAACACGTCCAGAGTAGAGGGATGGGAGAGAGAGAGAGAGAGAGAGAGAGAGAGAGAGAGAAAGAGAGAAGGTATACTACCACTAACGGCGGCCCTCCGTAATCAAATCCTACCCTAACCGCCGCACACGCACACGCTCTCCACACGAAAGGAATTTTAATGCGACAATGCTCGTCTCCTTCCGGTTTCTCTTCGCGCGATGCTGCGCGTGTACTCGTGCTTTCTTTTACTCACGCCGCTTTCTATATTCCTCTGCAGTCTTCGCGGCTCTGCAAATGAACCCGTGTAAGGCCCGATGCCTCGGCAATCCCCAAGGATTTTCTCGCGCTCCTCCGCTTGGCATATCTTTATGTTAACTCCGTTAGCCTATCGCCATCTCTTCTTTTCCCTCTCTTCTCCTCCTCTCCGCTTTCTCTCTCACTCGCCTGCCTGCGCTCCAGAGCCGTCAGCCTACAATCACCCCTGCTTCTGAATTTTAACTTGGCTTTCCCGACAATGGATCAATAATATATTAATTAAAACTTTTACACGATCAAACAAAATTTTCATTAACAGAAAGAGTGAAATCACCCTCGAAAATAGAGAAATTCAAACCATCATTGACTGCGTCATTCTTCATATTTGTGAAAAGTTATGAATTCTGAAGAAAAATTGACGAGACGAGATCATAATAATTCTAAGTATGTCTATCCTATTTTATTCTGGTAAACACGTATCGGATATGAGAATAGCTTCGTCGCGACATACCATTTTTTTTTCTTTCTTTCTTGGGTCTACTTATGAAATAAGTAAAATAAGTAGTTTATGTTTTTCATATTTGGAGGAATACAAAGTGTTTTTCTATATCGCTGTATTCACTTTTAATTCATACCATAACGTCTAAAACTTAATTTTACTTAACAATTTTATTTAACTTTAACAAGAAAAGGGTCAGACCTCTGGATCACGGATTCGGTTCAAACTTTAGGATATTTTATAGAACAGAATTAGAACTCTAACGGTAAAAAAACTTAAGTTCCAGACATTTTTAAAGTTCCATTTTGAAAAAGAACTTTTTATATGAAAATTGAAAGTTGAACAACGAAAATCCATTAAGGTGTGACGGTTTCAAAAAATCGATTTTCTGTTTTTTACATATTTCGAAAGAAAAATATATTGAGAATATACGCGTTCAGAAGCTGCGCGGCTGCTTCAACGGCCTTACCTTTGTATTGTTGTCTCGGACCTTTTCTAACTGCGTATACAATTGGTAATCGTCTTCTATAGTATAAAGTATACCTGTATATGTATATAATAGAAAAACAAAATTTCGGAGCAGAGGTATATCGAATTTCGGAAGGAATCAAGCAGTAGACTTTAGGTTTTCTACGCGTAAACACTCAGCGTAAAAGTAAAAATGGATCGTAAAGGTAATAGAAAATCATCGAGATATCCAGGGCAAAAAGCAAAAAAGAGAAGTTTTCGAGGAAATCAACGTACTTCTGAGCAAGATACAGAATTTGTTAGTACATCCGCTGAAAAATTAAAAGAGAAAAGTGATTTTGAAGTAGCCTACGATGAAGGATTCACGTACAGTATTCTGTGTTTCTCTTTGGTGTTTACAGCGTTGCAATCAATATTAAAATGTAAAAAGTGTGACAGTGATGTTAAGTTTTGTAACAAATTGAAGAAACAGATAAGAAAAAAAGTGAAGATGCAGTAAATGCTAAAGGAAAAAAAGTGCAAAAACGTAGGTCGAAAAGTGAACCATCAACTAGTGTAGAAAAAAAGAAAACCCTCGCTTTAACCAATGCCGTAATGGTAAAATTAAGTACGTTTTTTGGTTTGGCTATATTAAGAAATTCTCATTCTGTAGAAGAAATAATAAAAGGTGTGTGGGCAACATATTACCATCACATGACATCAACAAACGAGAATCCTCAACACTCAAACTGCTCAATTGATTGGTGTAAGTATCTTCCACATAAAGCCAAGAACGAAGTATACACACATCCTCCAGCATTTGATGACAAAGTTGCACATTTATTGAAGCCGATCTATGAAGATCTATCGTCCGACGATCTTTTGGAACGATGCTTAGGAAAAAACACTCAAAATAATAATGAGTTGTTAAACGCTTGTGTTTGGAACTTAGCCCCGAAGCACGTTTTTTGGGAAAAAGACGTTGGAAATTGATGCATGGACTGTAGCATGTAACTTTAATGAAGAAGTTGGGTGTTAAAATTGGCCGAATTGCTGCTCTTATGCTGAGAGTCACGATCAACGTAGAATAATGGTCGCGGATAAAGCCATGTCTGAGGCTGCTAAAAAGGCAAGAAGCACTCTCTGGTCAAAAAAGTCGCTGAAAATGAGGCTTCTGAAGAAACTGAAGGATTATTGTACGGGCCAGGTATAGCAGATTAGTGTAAGTATAAATTTTCTAAGAAAATTCTGTTTCTAAAACTTTAAACGCGTTTTTCTCAAAATAACATTTTTTCAATTGGTCATGGGCCTAGAGAAAAATCTATCCAACCGATTTGACTGAAATTTTGACACAATATTCTACACATCAGTAATTCTGTCACGTAGCAGAATTATGTATTTTGAATAATAACTTCTTATTTCTTTTACCGATTTTTCACGAAAAAAACACGGTTTTAAAACATTTTTTTTCAAAGTTAGCCATTTTTTTATTTATTGCTAAAATCATCCAATTCTGCTACCTGCCAGAATGACAAGCCTACAAAACAATAATCAGTTTGAATTTTGTGTTTCAGACTACTACAATTGCCAAAATCGACATGACCAGCCACCTACCTTTTTTTTAGTACATCTACTTTCACCTTAAAAACAGTAACAAAATATTGTATTGATGTTTATAAAAACATATTAAAGAATTGAAATGATTGCATTTTATTATCTTATCAAAAAAATTCATGAAATAACCTTCAAATTTTGGCCAGCACACCAGAATAGTTCCTTAAAAATACGACCAAACAGAGAGTTCTAGAAGTCTAACACTGCATTTTCGTTACTCAACTTTGAATTTTCATAAGTTTACAAGCTACCAATATTTTGCATTATAATTTTAAATAAAGCTATAAATGTAACTCATAATGTAAACATGGCCGAGGACGGTCTGCCTCGTGAGGCAGTCCCTCCCGATATTTTCTTTAAATGTCATGGTCAACTAAAAGTTACTACAGTGTTTTGTGTTCTATGTGAAAATGTTTTTCATAAAAGTGACTTTGACAGAAGAAAAGGTGGTAAATATGTGACGAGTGACCTGGTGATCTGTGGAGAGCATCAAAATGAGGTAGACATAACCTCAATCAGTAACGACAACCCACGTGTTGCCCTTAACCTTGTCAGATCTGAAATTTTGAAGCGAGGCAGGATAATGGACGAACTAAATAATAAAAGCAATATTTACGTAAAGCAGTAAAATATACTAAAAACAAAATGTGAGGAACTTTTAAATGAAAAGAGAGAGGGAAATATGGAACTAGACGAAACTATGAATGAAGATAAGAATTTAAATTAGGAAACCTTACTGCTCAAAGAACTAAAAAATTAACCTAAAGACAAAAATAATATATGTTATTAATCTTTATTTGATCATAGTCTTAATTACAATAGTGATTACATAAATACATAAAAACAATATTATAATAACTCTCATTTTCTTCTTATGCTTTATTTGTATGTGTGTGTGTGTGTGTGGTGTGTTGTCTGTGTTGTTTGCATGTCAGTGTCTTATATGTTTCTGTGTGTGTGTGTGTGTGTTCACTTCTCCTCATCCTCTTCTGTATACTTTTCTCTACTACTCGTTATCTCTCTTTTCTTTTTCTACCTCCTCTGAGTCCGACTCTGACTCTCTCCTGTCTTGTTCTCTCTTATTCTTACGCTCTTGCCTTACCTCCTCTATCTTGGCTTCTGCTTTTCCCCCTTGCTCGCTCCTCTTTCCTTCTCTTCTCTCCCTCTCTCTCTCTTCCTCTTTCTCCTCTTTCATTCCTTCCACGTCTTTTATCTTTCCTATCGGCAGTCTATCTGCCGGGGCCATGACTCTTCTTCCCCATCTCTCTCTCCCTTCTTTTACCTCCTCTATGGTGAAAACCTCTTCCTCATTTCTCTTTCTCTCCTTCACATATATGCTATCTCGGTCTACTCTCTCCTCGAAAATTAGCCATCTGGCAGCCTCCGTTGTCCATAGCCTTGCTACCTTATATTTTACTTCTCCTGCATGCCTCCTCACCCATGATTCAATCTTTTCACCTTTATTAGCTCTTCCTTTCCGTATTAGCAACGTCTTTTCCTTGTCGATATACCTCTCTGCTATTTTCTCTGCGTTCTCCACCTCTCTCCTCCTCCTTGCATCCTCACATTCTTCCTTCTTCTCCATCCTTTTTAGCCTTTCTCTCAGCTCTCTATTCTCTTCCTCTCCTTTGCACACCATCTTCCTGAACCTCTCGTTCTCTTTTCTTAGCTTCTCTAGCTCTGCTCTTTCTTCTCCTATCTTTCTCTTCTCCTCCTCATATTCTTTCCCTGGTTTTGCTCCTTCCAGTCTCTCCACTCTCTTTCTTAACTCCTGCCATTCTCTTAGCTCCTTTCCTTTTTAGGCACGACCGCTACTCCGGAGAGCCTTATAGCCTCGCCAGAGCGAAATTTGTTACCATAGTTAGAATGGTGTTTTATGATGTAAAAAAGATTTCCCCCCCACCCAGAGT
>JAYJLV010000011.1:14094509-14105965 GCA_036873485.1 Torymus texanus
CCCAATGTACTATGTAGCTCTGTCCCGTGTGTTGCACTATTCGTCGATCCGAAAGTAACATGCTGCCCTGATAGCTGTTGTGCACTAGTAGATGATGATGTAATATTGTAAGACGCTAATTGTTCATGTGAGTTGTTCGTAGAAGTCGAAGTAAAATCTTGTCCGGTGTGCTGTTGCGTATGGGTAGATCCCAATGTACTATGTAGCTCTGTCCCGTGTGTTGCACTATTCGTCGATCCGAAAGTAACATGCTGCCCTGATAGCTGCTGTGCACTTGAGGAAGATTTTGAAGTATTGTAATATCCTAAATGTTGATGTAAGCCGCTTGTAGATGCCAAAGTAATATATTGACCAGTCTGATGTTGCGCATTGGTAGATTCGAAAGTATTATGGAGCTTTATTTCACCCAGTATATTGGTTGTGGATCCTAAAGGATAATACCGACCCGATTGAGATTGCATATTGGCAGTAGATCCAAAAATTTGATATGATTGTGTCTTACCTGTTGTCGTGGTAGCAGAAGTGGAAGTATTGTAGTTCATAGTCGGTGGCTTCATACTGCTGTTAGATGCCATACTATTAATATTGTACTGTGATAATTGTAGTTTATGGTCCGTCGATTTTGAATTCTGATTACACGTAATTTCAAATCCATTATAATTTGATTGTATTTTAGATATCATTCTATTTTCCTGGTTAGTTAAGTGGCAAGGGAGATACTCTTTATTTATATCGTTGGCATTTATATTACTTTGTGATAAATACGTTTCGTCCGTTATTGTATGATTTACCAATGTACAAATTACTGTTTGTTTTTCGCGGTCATGTTTGATATAGCTTTTAGAATTTTTAAAAGCATTTTTAGTCTCTTCTTTTCTATTAATTTGTTCATCGTTACAGTCCTTATATTCATTAAAATTTTGTACAAGATCGTTTACTGCAGTAATTAAATGTTCATTTTCTTCATTCATTGACATTGTATTATAAAGTTGTATTTCTTCATTCTTTGGATGATTTAGTACTGTACATATGATAGTTTGTGAAGAAGTATATAATGGCGCCTTAGAATTTTTTTTTACGTGAAGTAAATTTTCAGTTAAATTTACAACATTATTTGGGTTGATGGAACTTGGTTGATGTTCAGCATTGTTAAATTTAACATTTTCGTTGTTAATGTGTTTCCGATTATTATTCTTGGGCATTTCGGTATGAAACGGTGGCTCCTCAAATAAGCGATTGCTGCTATCTTCATTTTTCTTAACTGATGCAGGTAGCGAATTTGATATACTACCAACAAAATTTATTGATCCAAGGCTTAATTTTCCCACCATCGATGTATATTCGTTGATTTTGACTGGATCCTTTCTTTGCCCACTCTTAAAAATATTGATGGAGTCCACTATGCCTAAAAAAATTGAATATATTTATTATACCTTGGCTACCACATAATAAATAGAAAATATCAAACTGTGAAATATTAGCAAGTTTAAGCATTAAAAAAAAGAAGAAAGTATTTACAATGTATTATAGGTCACATTTACTAGCACAAATAATGCTCGCTAACTTCAAATGCGATCCGCGGGTTCATTTTTAATTTTTATGTTCAAAAACATATCATTTCATGTAATTTTAATTTTTTTCTTTAAAAATAAATTATTTGAATGTTATTAAATATCATATACGAACGTAAAATTTCTCGTAAAATTCAAATCTGCTATAAAATTAGGGGCTTTTATTTGATTTTTCCAAGATAGGCCTGATTTGGGCCTGATTTTTGCATTAGACACAAATACTGCCTAGTTCATTCCGAAAAATGTAAAAAATTACAAAAGAAACACTACTAAAGTATACTATATAAAATTTGACTATTCTCAAAAAATCTGCAGGACTTCTTTTTAAAATGATACTCGGAGAGCCCTTTGTTTTTTTCTGAACATATTCCGTTCGTGACCAAAAAATGATATAAACGTTTAAAATAATCAAAGCACTCTGGTGTATTACTTATCTAAAGATTCGTTTTCATTGGAATCAGAGTGTCATAAATTTGCACTGAAAAGTGTTGCCGTATACTTATTAGAATGAATTTTGGTCTTATTGTATATTTTTCAAAACAATCAAATTAAACAAAAGGCTACAATTAATTGATACTTCCTTAATCATAATTTAGTATTACAATAAATTAATTGTTTAGAAAAATACGAGTTTAAAAAAAATACATACTTAAATTTTGATCTGGAACACTTAGAGGTATAGAATGTTATAAAATATTCAGAATTGTAATCTTAATTTATTATATTAATAACTACATCTAAAAAATGAAGTTACACTATTATTTATGCATTACTGTGTGCGCTTAGCAGCTGCTTTCTGAATGAAACATCTTTTTCTCAAAGTAAACAATTAAAATAAAAATTAATATTAAAAGAAAGCACGTGGTTTACAATTCATGGAAAATGTTTGAAACCTTTCCGCTCTCACTGAGAATAGACCTTAAACTATAACAACAATTTTGACTAAAGTAACGATTATTTAAGTGAAGTTTTCAATTAGTAGAAGAAATAGTAATATTTTGTATCATCATACTTAAATGTAAGGTTATTAAAAACTTGTTATATAATTAGAATATGATGTCTTGCCAACTTCAAAGATTCAAATGATTAAATAAGTATTATCTAATTTGAGAAATTTAATAATATGATTTCTTGATCGCGCTGTACGCACTTACCTGGTCGTGCCGATGCATTTTGAAGTGCAATAAAAAATACAATAAGTAGTAAATGATCGTAAAGTCTCATAACTATTAAAATATAGTAATAAAAAGTACTTCACTTAAATCTCATTAAGCGTATTCTTCGTTTGGTAGTCGAAAAGTAACTAAGCAAGTGAGTATATTTTCTGATATACTTATATTTGTCCAAGACAATTATAAAATTAATTAAATGAATATTATCCCCTCCAATATTTACTACCTATTATTGCGTTATCTTTTTTGTCAGTGCTTGAATTGACAGGTTTGAATATTAGAAATAAGTAATTTAGGTAACTAATTTAATTTTAATAGTTTCAATTCCATTTTGTCAATATCTAAAAAACTACACATCCTTTTTCAAAAGTTTTGAATTTTATTAAGAAAATTTGGAATCGTAAAAATATTTACGTTTTATTTTATGGTTCTTTTTTTAAATATAATTAGTTATTGTTTTATAAAAGATGAATTAGAAGCAATTCGTAATATATTAAATGATGATATTATACTGATGTTTGAGGATAGTATGAGATTTGACATTTCGAGCTAATCAAAGAAGTGATTCAGTACGAGCCGAGATAATAGCGTAGAAAAACCCGTGAGACTACGTCTCTGAGCAAAGAGAAGAATCACGAAGCAGAAGCGAATACTTTTTCCGCTTGTAATAGTAGTCGGAGAGTACGAGCAGTAACATGAGAAATAGCGGCGCGCCGAAAAAGCAAAAACGCAAAACACTTAAATTCGCGATGCCGCCGCCGCGGAACTAAGAGAAAAGCAAGCGAGCCAGATGAAAAGAGAAATAAATGTAGCGCAGTGAAACGATCGCAATTCTCGAACTTATCCGGCGTCGCGCTGCTTCTCGCGCGCATTTCATACAAGCTCTTGCGCAGCCCTGTCTCACAGAAGCTTGCAAGTGCTTAACGACCTGCAATAAAGCTGGGCGCGCGCGCACGAGAACGCTCTCCCTCCCTCTCCCTCGCATCGATATATACATTTTCGTTGCGTTATCGATTTCTTCGAGACGCCAGATTTGTTACGATCGCATCCATACACGAGGTTTTTCTTTTTCCCTTGGATCCGTTATCACTTTACTCGCGCTCTTGCCCACCTGCTATTTCTCTTCTTCGTCACCGCTCTCTATTTTATACGTCAATTTTTTTTTGAATCGATGTTAATGTCGAAACTTTGTGATTGTTTTACAGAAATCGGACTACGGCAGTTACAAGTGCGTAGCAAAAAATCCGAGAGGCGAGACGGAGGGCACGATTCGACTGTACGGTGAGTCTTCCCCTTTAATTCTTCTTTTCTTCTTTATCCATTTTTTTTCAAACAACTTCCTTCTTAATGTGAGATTCACTCGGCAAATGGCCTTCCCTTTCTTCTTTCGTTGTTAATTTATTTGGCGAAAATGAGAAAAAACATATTTGTCAGCTGTCAAAACAATGTTTAGTATTCAAAGCGCAAATGCCCCTGAGATCGAGGCTTCCAGGATAACGGGACCTCTGCCGTTCACTGCGCTTAGAATACTAATACCCTTAACGTACAATCCCTTTTATCTTGTGTTTGTAATGAAATGCTTAATACATCAGCGATTAAATTTTAATACAAACGAAGAGAGTTCGTAAATTTCAAATTTATTGAATCACTATATTTTTATGTTGTTTGACATTCATGGCGGTATACTTGTGACAGTGCACGAAAAAGGGGGAAAAATAGTGTAAAGTGGACACCCAAGACTAGGCGTGAATCTTCACATATTTCCAAATATACGTATATAAAGAAACGTTCGGACCCAGGAGCACTGCTCTGTCCCACCGTTAGCTGGCATCGGTTTTTCACATTAACAACATTCGAATGAAGCGAGCGTTTAGCATAGAAGGCCGGTGTATCGGCAAAGAGGCCAAGAAGATTCCCTACGCTAAAGTCGTTCTGGCAGAGCAGACACCCACATTCCCGATGCTTTTATCTGCGTTTGACATACGAACGGAAATAGACGGGGCGATTGCAGCGGTTGCTGTCGATAATCCGCGCGCTATGCAGACATTTTTTGTATATTATAATGTGGTTATGAATAATTTTGATTACTGACTAGTACTACTACTTGTAAATACGCTCTTGTGATATTTGTGTGGTTTTGCCATCTAAGACGAATCCTTCTAAAAGGGTACACAAAGAAACCAATTAGTCTTCTCCTCTCGTCAAAGTACTCTCGACCGCTTTCCTTGCCGATCGCTTCAACAGTCAGGCAATGAAATTCAAAAAGCCGCATAACTAGTCCCCACTTACAAACACAAGCATACACGTAAAGGGAAATACTGCGAGAGGAGGAGAAATACAATTGCAATAAGAACGAATAAGCGAAGAATACTTGAACTACCGTTATCCTTTATCCATCAGAGAAGAAAATGCTTTTGGTTTTCTCTAGAGTTCTCGAGCGAGTAAAGAGTACGCAGTGGAGAAGAGAGTCCGGATAGAAGAGTAACGAGAGGCATTAGATACGGTGCTGGCCCGAGTAGCCAGAAAGAAAGCAAGAAAGACGAAAGCAGAAAAAGAGGGTGGGATGGAGGGAAACAGGAAAATCGGAGGAAGTTGAGCGCGCCGTAGGCAGGCGGTCCTCCCGAAATTAAGTGGTAGCAGTCAGAGATATGTCAGACAAGTTTTATTAAGCGGCATAAAAAAGAGATTTGTCGTTGCGCCGGGCGAGCTTCCCCACAAGTCGGCACTTCTGTCTTTCTCTCTTCTCCTCTCTCCAGCAATCCACCTGCAGCGCATGAGATAGACGTCGGGAGAGAGGAGAGAAAATCCTGGGGGTGAGGGAGGGGGGAGCACGCGCCTCTAGTGATATGAATTTATTATTAAAGAGCGGCTAAGGGACAAAGTACCCCTGTTTCTTGATATCCTGGCGATTTCAGCACTACTCTTTCTCCTCTTCTCATTTTCTCTCTTTTATCCCGGGTCCTCTCTTCTGTCTTTACCTCCCTCTCGTCTCCCATTTAAATCTTCGGCTGAGCTAATTTATTCCGTCCTGGTTCGCGGCGCCAGTCAAGCTGACACGGAGCACAAAACTCAGCTCCGTAACGAGGACGACGCGCTCGACGACAATATCGCATTCATTCGGTCGTTTGCGGTGAAATGCTGGCCTCCTACATAATGCAACGAGCAGTTTTGCCGTCTCACGCTCTTGCTCGTGCGCCCTTCTCTCATCCCCCCCCCTCTCTCTCTCTCTCTCTCTCTCTCTCTCTCTCTGATTTCCATCTCGCGTACTATACTCCCCCGCAGCCAGCCGCGGAGTTTGTTCGTCTGCGCGGACGATTTAATTATCGACGGGGCGACGTACCTCGTTCTTGGACAGGTAGAGCTGGAGGCTCCTTCTGCGCAGCGAGTACACAGGAGGTCGTCTTTCAAATTGGGTCCTCTTGTGCCACCGCGGCAGCTGCTGCGCTGGCTATCTTTGATTGCGACACGCCGGCGAACGCGACGCTTATTTGTCGCGCAAACAAAGGTAAGAGCGCACTACCATGCGCCCACTTTGCGACGGTATTGCTCTTCAAGAGTATTTCCTTAAAACTGCACCATAAATCATGAGAATTCGATTTTGAAAAGTGATCTGTTAAAATTCTATCAACATCATTTTTTAAATGCCCGCGTTGAAAAAGTTAGTGTAGTCAATGCATCAACCAAAGTATTGATAATATACGTACAATATGTGAGCTGTTGTTGAAAGAGAAGCCTACTGTTCGCGGATAATCAAATTTTGATTGGCTCAATTAAGACCGTATTAGAATACGGGGAATTAAGTAACGTTAAAAATATACGAATATTATATTGAATGGAATGAGTACTTCATATGCATTCAATTCTACTATTAATACTTATACTAATAAAATTATGTAATTGTCCGTTTTGAAATAAAATTAAATATTTAGTCAATTAAATTTTCTTCTCAATGCGGGTAGTATCTGGTGTGTAAAATATGTGTAATATAATCCTACTGTGTCTGACAATACATCGATACACTGAGAAAAATATTATAGTAAAAATTACCCTGTTTAGTTTTAATCTGGAACACTCTGAAGTTTTCAATAAAGTTGCCATAATTTATGGTATAAGTTGCGGTTAATTAATGGCTATTTCACAAACCGATATGGAGATTTTTTTCTCATAATATACGAGTAATACTAATATTTTTAACGTGGTAATAAGTTACTTGCAACATATTCAGAAGTATTGGTTTTCTTATGATTTAATTGAGTTTTCTTATAAATAATGATGCTTACATAGTCAAACTTAACATCATTATGATTATGAAAAATTCAAATTCTATCAAATGACTTTTGTGGTAGATGATAAATAATTTTATTGTTAAAGAAATTTATTAATTATTTTAATTAATTAAAATAACTCTCTAAGTGTCTTTTTTATAATAAATGTCCATTTCGAGGCACAATCTATATGAAGCAAATGAAAAGGTTTTTTAAGGATTAAAGAACACTGTATACTTGTTATTCCTATTCTAAATGTTAAATAACAATGTTAATAAATACATTGTAAATAAAATACTTTCTATAAAGAAATAGTGTGGGCATAATCCGCCAGGAATGTAAACTTGAAGGAAAATGTAAAGCGCCAGTTGCTACTATAGGACTCTCTACTTTAACAAATAATTTTGCAATAAATGACAGTAAAATGTTTCACTATTCATATTAGTTGAGGAATTTACAAAAAGTCAATATTCAAGAATTTTTACCTTTAGAATAATTTCCTTCTATCGATCTATGTCATTTTAAATTTAGATTTAGAATATAATATTTTTTTACTTTCAGAAAGATAATGGTTTTTCATCTATCACTCTTCGTTGATTAACGCATAATATAGGTATGCATCAATCAGCGAATATAGATAAATTTCTGAGGCACGGCGAGGCCTTATTATCAGAGACATTTTCTTATTTTCCTCAACTCTTGGCCTTCTTGGCCATCTCTTATTTTTTCCTCATTTTTCACAACACGCCGCGATCTGAAAGGGCAGCTGAGAATCGACAGCTGAGAGGCAAGAATTTCCGGTACAGCATTCCGCACTCGCCTCGGAAACTCCGCATATGGCCTGAGGCCGCAAGGAATTTTGCAAGTTTTACCAACTATCTTAATGACGAAGTATTTATAGCTTTCTCTGCGCTAGCCAATATCTAGAGCGGATGTCTGAATATTCTCTGAGTCTGACGACGTAGCTGCGAAAGAATTGCGACTGAATGGCGCACGACGACAATAGTAGGGTAGCGAAACAAGTATTGCAAACAGTCTAATTACTGCCTCGACAGGCTCGCAGCTTCGTTAAAATCGCGCTATCGGTGTTAATTAAAAGTCAAGTGAACGGCTGACCACTATTGATGACAGTTCCAGTGGTAGAAAGTCGCGCTTACTCTCCTCGGCCTTAGTTTTGTAGGCACTGAGAAAGACGTTTATGGTCTCGAGACGGATCGCCCCGCTGCCAATGGAATTCCGTCTTCCGACGACGGCTGGCGGCTCGTCGCTCATTTTTTTCTCTCTCTATTTTAACTTTGAATGAGTAAAGGCTCCTTGATATTTCCGAAAGAATTTGAAGAGCGTCGTTAAGAAATCTCGTTAAAAAGTAGTTTTTCTTTCATGGCATCGTTAAAGGTAATTTGATGACCATTAAAAATGAATACAATATGTACATGCTAATCACTTTCTGATAAAGCAATGAAGACTCTTTATAAATCATTTTGTCGTGATTGATGACGGAAATTAGATTATCCAGGTTTGAATTTTAATTTTCCTGCTTTGTGAATATCGTTTATATAATCTGTCTAAGTGCTTTTTAATTACATCGCATAATTAAATATTATTCTCTCAATATACATTTAATCTTATTTATTTATTTATTATTTATTCCAGATATTACAATTACCAGTGCACAGAGCTGGAGATACAAAATAACATAGTATAAACTTACATACTAAACTAAATACGTATTAGTCTAAATGTACTACTAATGGTGGTTTCTACGCAGCCTACTGGCCTAGCGCGTATCCTCCCACACTTTTATTTTCATTCCTGTTATTACATCATACCTATACATATTTCCTGAGGACCTACCGCTTTCTTTTACTTACCTAATACTAATAAGTACTAATAATTACATACCTAATAGGGTTATGCCTGTGGGGCGGGGAAAACCTATAGGCAAACCACATGGGATAAATCCTGACTAGGAAAACCTGCCCCGGGATGGTCTGTGTATTGGATTAATTCAGTTTGGATGTACATTATTCGAAACCGTAGGTTTAAACATAACATGTATAATATAAGATAATGTGACAAATGGCTGTCTAACTTTTTATATAAATAATGTTAATTATTGCACTATTAATGTTGTATACATAATAATAAGTATTGTTAATACTGATTACTGGGTAATGACTCTTACCCATTCCTTTAGTTTAATTCTCGATGATTTATTTGAGATATTTAATCCTTTAAGATCATTTGGCATAGAGTTGTATAGCTTTATAGCATTTATATAGTTATTCTTATTACTAATTGTTTTCGAATACTTGGGTAGTTGTATACTTTTATTTCTAGTTATACTTTTTGAATTTAAATATATGTTCTTAAGTATTGTAACGGCAGCCGTTTATAATTATAAACAATTGATTCGTAATTGAATAATTTCTTGAGATTTAATGGAATGTTATTGTCAATGTTATTGTCAAAGTTGTTATTGCCAAGTAATATTCTGTTCTGCATATTCTGTAATATTCTAACTTCTGTTTTAAAAACATCATCCCAGGCTATTATACCAAAGTTTATAATATTATTGAAAAGTGCAAAATAGATCATTCTAAGTGTATTAGCTGTCATAAATTGAGATAACTTGTAAAACATAACTAATAGGTATTTAGTCTTTATTGTAATAAAATCAATATGTTTATCCCATTTTAAATTAAAATAAAAAATAATTCCTAAATATTTACAACTTTCAACTCTTTTTAATTTTTATTTGTCTATGAAAATATCAAAATTCCGAACGTGATATATACTGTTTTATCAACATTGAGTGATAATTTGTTTGAAGATAACCAGTCAGCTACTATTTTTAGATAGTTGTTCATCCCAATATGAACTTTATTCCAAGATTTACCTGTCGATATTATCGCTGTGTCATCAGCATACGGTAAAATTGTATTTGCAGGCATTGTTATTAGCAAATCATTAACATATAGGATGAAAAATAAAGGTCTCAGGATTGTACCTTGTGGTACTCCTGTGTTTATTTTGCCATCATCACTGAAACACTGACCCAACCTTACTTTTTGTGTTCTATTATCTAAGTAGCTTTGAATAAGTTTATTTGCTTTTCCCCTAATTCCATAATTGTATAATTTATCAAGAAGTATTTAGTGATCTACGGTATCAAATACTTTAGCAAGATCCAAGAAAGTTACTGCAATTGGCTTACTTTTATCTAAATTTTCATATATTTTTGTAGTGATATAATTTAAAGCATCTTTACTTCTTTTATCTTTAATAAAGCCAAATTGCTCTACCGCTAGTAATTTATTTTTAGTAACGAAAGCGTAAAATCTATTGTAGATTATTTTTTCAAAAATTTTTGCTAAATTTGAAACTCAAGAAATAGGTCTACAATTAGATACTTCATTTTTACAACAAGATTTGTAAATTGAAACAATTTCTGCTGATTTCAAAGCATTAGGTTAAACTGAATTTTCAATGCACAGATTGAAAAGATAGACCAGTGTATTAGTTATGTGATTAGAAATGCATTTTAGTACCTTTGAATTAATTTTATCTACATCTCCATTTTTCACGCCCATATCATTTATAATTTTTAGAATTTCGTATTTGTCCTTTGGTTCAATAAAAATAGAATTAGTATTTTGATGTGGAAGCTTAAGTTTTTTGTTACTAGGCATTTTTATCTTATTATACACATTCTTACCGACACTGCAAAAATAGTTATTAATATAAATTAACTTGTTATAAAGGCTCAGTAATAATTTTATTGTTAGAGTCTAAAACTTGATTTATATTGAAATTTAAATTTTTTATATTTTTAACAAGTTTAGTGCTGATTAAGTTCCACAGCGTTCTATCATTGTTGCTGTTCATTTCAATTAGATTCTTTTCATATTTTATTTTTGCATCTTTAATTACTTTATTTAGTATTTAAATACATATAAATATCATAAATTTAACTTTTTGAGATCCCCACAGACTACTACAGGAATTCCTAAATACATTTTTCCTTGAATTATGATTTTTTCAAAAAATAATGTTTGGCGTTACTTTTTTTCAAGACTTGTTGATGGATTGTAATGGAACAAAGTGCAAATTACTTGTAATATTCCCCTTCCTGGAAGTAAGCTATAAAATTGTAATATTTTTTTGAGTATGTATTTTCTTTTATAGCAAAAACTGCTTTTTTTTCTTCATTTTGTGACTTTATGAATTTTTGTGGTTTTAGGTATAAAAAACTTACTTATTCAAAAAATTTGCAATTTCATAGGTTACTTCCAAGAAGGAAAATATTAAAAGCAATTTGCACTTTGTCCCATTAAAATCCATCAACTAGTTCTGAAATAAAGTAACGCCAAGCTCAAAATATTAGAATTTCAGAAATAAGCCTTAAAAGAAAAATTTTATAAATTTCAATATTTAGGCTATTCTGA
>JAYJLV010000011.1:14162502-14184730 GCA_036873485.1 Torymus texanus
GAAAATATCACTTTTCCGATTCGGTGCCGGGAGGGAAATTGGTACTTTCGGGCAGGGTGTGGTGAAAAAGCATTTTGCAAATTTACCTTGCAAGGCATTGAAAGAAAATTTAATTGGCGAGCATGAGGTAACTCTTTATCTTTATGTCAATTTTAAAGGAATTCAGACTCACTGAAACAATAAAGTGGAAGAGCCGGTGAGCGATAGTATTTTTCGAAACGTGAAAACCAGTCGTTTGCCGGCGAAGAGAGAGCGAAAGAGAGAAAAAATGCCGCTGCTGAGCCACTGGGCATCCCAGATTTCCCATTCGGAGAATCCGTGGAGCGGCGATTGCCTCGGACAGATTGTTAAACGTAAATAAAGTTCGCCTCTACGGCTCCCTCTGCCAAAGCCTTCTGCATAATCTCTCAGTGTTTTTCGCAGAGTAGCGAATTCCTCGCGAACTTTCGCCTCTGTATGTGCATGTGTCTGTGTGTGCGAGTCTCTGTGCCTCTGCACTAACGAATGTATTCCACGTTTATTAGCATGCCCGCATATGCCGCGTAATTGTTACTTACCACTAATTCCTTCGAATTCAGACTGGAATGCCTCTGTGTGCTGTTTCATCAAAAAGTATCTCAATATGTTCTCTTATAAGCTTGAGCGTAAGATAGTCGTGTTTTACTTGGAGCATTCTACTTTCTCGAGACTTTCTATGAATCACTCGCTACCTACTTATTGGTAATAACTCATAACACACTATCTTCTCTCATTATTTTAATAATCGATATAATTCAATTCTACATTCAACGGTATTTTTATTTCAGAATATATAGAAATTTCCTTATTATAAGGTCAATTAAAAATCTAGTTTATCATAGTTCAGAATACCTAATTCTTTCAAAAATCAATCTCGATGTTATCCTCCTTATATATTTCATGGGAATAATCATTATGTACACGTTGAGCATGTAGAATGCTGTAAATAATATTTATTCCTTGATATAAAACAGATGTCATACAATTATACGTATTTTTATTAAAAACATTCTTTGTTACTTATATATATATATATATATATATATATATATCATTAACGTTATCGGAGTTACCTGATTATTTTTAGCCGTTGACCATAAAATAACTTTTATTTAAATTATTAGCAGGCTATCAAAACTTTATAAATAATTAATTATTCCTTATTTAACATATTCTTCTTTGTGAATAACACTGAATTCGTTGATGTATTTTAAATAATTTGAAAATAAAAGAATTAAGACTCTTTCGAGCGTTTATTTGCATACTTTTGGAATGTTATTTTAGAAATAATATCAATATTAAAAATTGATCGTTAGACAAATAAATAATTGAATCTTTGCTTTACAGACATGTCACCAGTGCGATGGAGTCGGCGGCGATCCTCGAGCTCGGAAGAGTCCGAGCGCAACTGCTACAACGTGCAGACCTCGAGCGTGACCACCGAGCGCATCTCCTCATCCTCGGGCTCGAACTCGCAGAAAAAGGACAAGAAGAAGATCCGTGAGGAGCGGCGCAAAGCTTGCGAGAAGAAGAATCCACTACTCGACCGAGTGCGCAACACGCGACTGAGCTTCCTCAAGGACAGCCAAAGCGTCGAGCTTTGCGACAACGTCGAGGACGACGAGGACGACGACGAGGATGAGAACGAACTCAACGACAAGAGTCACCAGTTCCGCTCTATGTGCGAGCTTAGGCGGGACAGTGCGGGCAGCCTCGCGAGGACCGATTTTCGTAGGTCGATATGCGAGAATGGCCTCAAGCAGATCATCAGCAGGGACGCCGAAGACCTGGAGGAGGAAAAGAGGAAGCGGAATAGAAGGTCCAAGTCGCAGACGCGCCTTCCGTGCATGGGACAGTCAGACGACCGGTTCACTCTGTTCGGCTTCAAGTTGAACGAGAGCCCGAAACCTCGTCGGCGAAGATGGAGGAAAAGCAAGGACACCTTGTGCGCGCAGAAAAGCGACGTGGAGCCAGAAAATACCGGAGACGAAGGTTCTTGCAATAGGGGCGCTACTAAGGAGAATGTTAACGTCACGCGTTTCGATAGCGTCACACCTTCCAGTTGTTTGGCAGCCAAGTTTCGGGCAATGCAAAACAGGTTATTATACTACTCATCCAACAGTTCCGAGAAACTTAAAAAGAATAAACAGTTCTACTTGATCAATCTTGTATTTTTAATTAATTTGAGAAATTTGATAAAAATTTAATTTAGAATTGCAGAATAGTTAATGTGTTGTTGATCATAAATTTTATTAAATTTTTCTGTCTAACTTCCGTTAGTAATTTTTAAAATATCTTTCCAGGTACCTGAAAAGTTCAACGAGCAAACTCATTGGGAAAATTTATAAGAAAGAAGGCACTGGCAACAAGGATAAAGAACGTAAACGATTACGTAGCTTCTCCTACGGTACACTACCAGGACTCGATGAACTGCGGACGAATCCATTGTTCGAGGATCACGAGCAGGAGCCCGAGGATAACGACAATGACTCGGGAATCCTGGACAACGACTCGGCTACAAGTTCTCTTCTCGACGACCGGTGTAGCAGCGTTGCTTCGGAATCGCTGATGGTCTGTGGCAGCAGCTCGAACGAGCCAGTCGTCCTGGGTCTGCCTCCCAAAATTCCACCGAGAAGGCCCAGTGCGCCACATTTACGCAATCAAATACAAAAGGATCCCAGGCTATTCCGGAGCACTTCGCTGCTCAATGACGCCGAAGTAACAGCACCATCGCCTGTGCTGAACAAAGAGAACAGCAGCGAACAGGTGAGACAGCCGCCAGAATCCGAGCCGAACCAACTGATGGCAATCAAAAGCAGGGCGAGCGTTAAAAAGACGCTGATAGTGAAACTGCTGAGGGAAACGAGCGAGCAGTGCCTCGGCATCTACATCGCTAAGACGCCCGATTCCGCGGGCTACTTAGTGGCCCACGTCGTTCCCAACGGGCTCGCTGATAAAGAAGGAAGCCTCAAAATCGGCGACGAGATCCTCATAGTAAACGGCAAGAGGCTGCGCGGCTTGACGATGCCCGAGGCCAGGAAGATTCTGAGTAGCGGTGGCGCACCCGGCGAGATCGATATCGTCGTGTCGAGGATGATACCGAGCGACTCGCCCGTGCAGAAGCGGCTGATGGAGAGCAGCGTGGACTACGAGAACGTCAGCATCGAGAACGGCCACGGGGTCATCGTCACACCCGAGGCCTCGCACTTCCGCAAGCACCAGTCGAGACGACAGAAGAACGGCGGCCGGAGGTCGGCGGAGGAAGGCAGCGTCAAGGGAACGTCGAAGGAGACCGACAAGTCGATGGACAATCTGTCCAACTTTTGCACGCTGCCGCGCAGGCCCAGGAACACCATGTCGACTTTCCTTACAGTCGTATTCGAGAAGGGAGCGGGCAAGAAGTCGCTCGGCTTCACCATTGTTGGCGGGAGGGACAGTCCAAAGGGAAGCATCGGTACGTGGAAAAATCACAACAACTCGGCTATTATTCTTTCTTACGGTTTTATTGTTAAAAATAGTTTAAACTTTTTTAAAACGAATTTTTCGCTTGTCGCTGCGTCGTTGTTTTTCAGCGCTATAATATTTCTTTTTATATGGTTTGCAAAAGTATTCAATCACCATGTCAAAAAGCTTTACTGTCTGTATGGAGACGTTGGAAAGGTTGTATTTGTATAGTAGCTTAGTTAATTTTAGGATAACATTGCATGTACGATTTACTAAACAAAAGTTAGCAAATTTCAAATGAAAATTTCAAGGTGGATGTCGATGTGAAGCATTATTCGAAAGCCGTTAGTATTTAGTGAAGTCTTGTTTCATGCGCACTGCACAAGTAAAACAACTACTTTCGCAAACTCATAATTTTTCCTTAGAGTCAACTTTAAACTTATAATATATTCTCTATTTTGACAATTGCTTTAATAAATAAACTATGCATATTTTGTATAACATTTTAAAGGAATCCTAATTAGAATCTTTGAATAATCGTCGCATATTTACAAAGGTATATCTTTAGCGCGAGATCCAGTTTTATTTGACCAGAATTTCCATTGACTGTTGACAGGCATCTTCGTGAAATCGGTGTTGCCTGCCGGCCAGGCCGCCGAAGATGGTCGACTGCGAGCGGGTGACGAAATTCTGGCGGTTAACGGACAGATTTGCCACGATCTGACGCACCGCGAAGCCGTCCAGCTCTTCCGCAACATCAAGAATGGGTCAATCGCTTTGCACCTCTGCAGGCGGGTTCGAAATCGAGATGCACAGTTAGTATTTCGAGACGCTTCTAATTTTACAAATTATAGATTTAATAATGAATGATTCACAAACACTTTTCTCTTTTCTTTCAGAGCGATAAAAGCCAAATCGTGCGCCGATCTTTTGATGGCCGACACGTGACAAATTGAATCTGTACATTCTCACACACACACACACACACACACACACACACACGCACACGCACGCACGCACACACACACAAAAATTATTTTTAATGTAAATATTGTAAATTGTATAATTGTTGATAAATAAATATATTATTTAATTGAAATTATAATTAAGAAGTTCATATTATAACCATTATTCAATATCTAAGTATAAAATAGTTACGTCGTTTTTTTATTGTTGGCTTACGCTTGATAGTTACTCGATACGATAATAAAGTCTTACGAAAAAATCTCATTACGCAATTGAAACACATAGTCAAACAAAAACCTCTCGTCCTCGTAAAAATCGCTCCTCTATTCGAGGCAGTTTATAAAACTATAAAAAATTGAACATTTTAATCGCTTTGTACATTTACAATAACAATGCGATACGTCCGAATATAAAATTAATATAGATACAATTAATAAAATTCGGTAATGCAGTACTTGCTACAATACGGTTAATTAGGTCGCTTTAACGCACTCTACGTAGTGCCGAACAAATCAATAAATTATATGCACGTATACAAATATAAAGTACAATAATAAACAACGAATGAGAATAAAAAATAATAACTAACAATCAGAAACGGAGACTAGAATCTAAGAATTCGTAAGAGGCTTCGCGAATCGTCGATAGTCGTCGATAGATGATAGTTTCTATAAAATCTGTATGAAGCAGGCACGGCTGGCAGTATGTTTTATCTTTGTTTTCTTTGAAGTTCTTTTTAATACGCTGCCGTCTTTAGAGGGACTTTATGATACCTGCAAAAAAATCATTCTGTCATTATTTGTTCTCAGCCACTGAAACAAAAATTGTTTCCTTGCAACTATATATCCTATTGAGTCTTCAGAGTGAAATTATCCATTAACAAGTTGCTAAAGCAGATATTCAATGTAAAATAATTTGGTATGATACTTTCTACAATTACTTACATATCTACAGTTTTCCCAACATTACTTACAATATCATTATAAAAATTCTTATTATAATTTTCTCTCATGTTGACTATAATAACTTGATAATTAATTTTTATTTTTAACGAGCATTTAATCAGTCTTCTTCAATTTTGACAAAGCTGCTTTAGTTTCTATATCTTCTTTATAGTTTAAAATTTATACAAAAACTAAGAGTTCCAAACGTAATATTGAATAATATAGATTTTTTTTGAGATAAGAAAACATGGATGAAGAAACTATACCTATGTCTTCTCGCGAGTTCCAGCTCGACGGGTCCCTCACGTACGGCTTTGAACAGTTCGATGACTTCCTGATGCGTGCATCCTCTGAGAATTTTTCCGTTTAGACTCAGGATCTCATCTCCTGTAAAATAATAACAACGAATCAGTAAAATTTAGAGGATCGATTAAGTGGGTCGTCTTTTCATGCACAATCTGAGAAATAGAGTCGAACAACGGAAAATCGCGGCTTCGTTCACATTCTAATAGCAAAATGTCCATTATAAGGTAAGGCAGCGCGTTCGGACGCATAGGAGATTTTCGTGTCGCCATGGAGGGCGCAACCTGAATTTCGCCCGAGCCACAGAAACGGCCGGTCCGCAGCCTACAAAGTGCCGTTTTCATTCATATACACGGAATTAGCACCGCTTTCTCAATGAGCCGTGCAATGTGCAGCTTTATTGCAACTTTATTGCAACAAATATAGGCAAGCTCCAGAAATACGCGCACCTGAAAAAAAGCCGCGGTACAGGTAACGAGCTATACTCGGCACATAGCGCTGCACGTGTGTGTGTGTGTGTGTGTGTGTGTATACACCGCCCCTGTACGCGGGCAACCAACCCGACGCTGACGCGCCACGAGACCGTTATGCAAGCACGTGACAGGCGGTGGCGACGACTCTCATGTGCTCATCTCTGCGAGCGTGAAACTGAACCAGTGCGGCGCGGATCGGTGCCCGAGAAAAAAGCGCTTGCGGCCTATGCAACCCAAGCCGGCGAGTAACGCGCAGCGGGAAAAAAAGCAGCGGCGACGGGCCGAGAGAGCCGCTGACGTATTGACGGGCCATTGAGGGAGTCGCGCAGGTGCGCAGCGCATAGTCTTTCATCCCGAGTGTTTATATATATAAACGCCGCATCGCGGTGTGCCTACTCCTCGCTCTAGCAAGATCCCCGACGTCGCTGTTTTTTTCTGAGAAACCATAAATAACGACGCATACACACGGATAGGACTTTTGCAAAACGATTATCATTCGATACTCGACTCTCGTCCCCTGGCGCAACGCGCACTTTTTCAAGCCCCGTCCGCGGTGCGCGGGGAAAATAGATTTGCTGCAAGGTTGGCGACAAAAAGAGAAATAATCTTGAGGCCGAGAATTGATGGCACTGCGTTGCGAAAGGCGTTATGTCGCAATGAAAAAAAGTTATTAAGCTGGCCTGTGTTTATCCAGCATTACTGCTAATTCCAATACCCGTTCGCTGCGGCTTTTTGCAACTCGGCACTCGAGGTGTCATGTAGATTAAAACATCAAACTATCAATTTATGTAGAAAGTTATAAAAAATTATAGCCTTTTTAACGCTTATCAAGTTTCTTGCCGACATACCAAATTACTACATTTTCTATTTATTTCGATTTTTGACTCATTTACTTTCAGCATTGGTTATTTAACGACGATTTGACAAAGGAAGCGGGTAAAGCACTTAAAATTTGAACGAGCTTAATTTGGAATGCGTGGGACGTCTGTGGAAGGGTATTACAGATTCGTGCTGTGTTCGACACATGCTGAATCTCGGCGTGAATTCTTGACGCGGCGTACGTAAGTACGTGCTCTTGTGCGTATCGAAACGAAGCTACCTTCTTGTTGTTTCTACTTGTAATATAATATACACATATCGTGACGAATGTTTGTATTTAATTATACGCCGTAATTGAGGGTGCGGCTGGAAAAGGGCATATAACTCATTTAAAGTATACTAAAGTAGGGCCTCTTTCCCAGACGCATACTTAATTACATGTTCTTTTGCCTTTTAATTTATCATTGAAAAGCAACGATTCATAAAGACACTTAACATGGAATTTTTCAAATGTGAAGAAGAATTTTTTGCAACTTCCTCTATCCACAAACTAATGTACGAGACGAATTTGAGAAACCTCTGATGCCTTTTTTTTATTTAGACCGTCCGAAACCGTTAACGCCTTTTCTCCAGGCAAACCGGCTTACACGGGCAAAGCGAATCTCTTTCTCACTCTCTAGCTCCTCTCTTAATTTTTTCCTCATTACGCCGGGGGAGCGGCAGGACTTGTCGGGCGAAAAGAAACGGAAAGGAAGTGCTCTCTGGCGAGGGAAAGAAATAAAGGCGAGCTCGGGCACAATTAAAGAGCAGCAGCGCGTATATACCTTGAAAGAGGGCCTTGGACACGTCCGCCTGGCCGCCGGGGAAGACCCTTCTCACGAAGATGCCCATGTCGCCGCGCGGACTGTCCCTGCCGCCGACGACGCTGAAGCCAAGGCTCGGCTTTCCCAGGCCCTTCTCGAACCGCGCCACGTGTCGCGTCGCGTACTGGTGGTGCTGGTGATGCGAGCCCGACGTCGTGCCCGCTGCAGCGGTGGAGCCGTTCGCGTTCGTCGTCCCCGACGACCCGTCCAGAGACAGGTACTCGCTTCGTTTTTGCATATTGGCAATGTCGGAGGACTTGGAGTCGAAGAGGCTTAGGCTGGACAAATTCCTCGTATTCTCCTGGTAATCCTCCTCCGGGGTGTTGCTGTAGATTTGAGGCATCGTCTCCTCGTAGGCAGTCTTTAGGCGCACCTTCGTACCCTCGCACGAGCGGAGAAAGTCCTGCACGTCTTCGAGGTTGTTAAACGTACGTAGATCTCTACCTTCGACCTCGACTATCTCATCACCTAACCTCAGTCTGCCATCCCTGTTGATTTTTATAAGGATGAGTTGTAATAGAAATAATAAACCGATATATTTTGATTGCTTTTTTCAAGAGATTGGTCGTGTTACCTAATAAGCTCAAATTCTTTTAATTAAAGTATATTTAAAGTAACCAAAATTTACTTAAAACTATACAAAACCAAAAAGGTTTTTGAATTTACTGAAAATCTAAAATAGTGGAATTAACCAATTATGATACATAAATAAATACAACCTAAGATTTATTTGGTGTACTTCTAAACTGACATGTTCAATAAAGGCATGACGCATCTCTACATACATATATGCTTCCGAGCACTTATCTGATTAGCCACGTATAAGTTTCTTCAAATTAATCTCAAGAAACAAGGAACTATAAGACGAATTTAACACAATCTTAGAAATCTCAGTAATGTTTGGAAAATTCTCGCGTTACTTATCTGAACAAAATAAACTTCTGATTAAGATAAAATTCTTTAACACATAACATGAAATTTTAAAAGAAAATGGAGTAAATCTTTAGTAGTGTGTAATAAAGAAAGAAAAATAAAATTAACACGCAACATAAATTGATATTACGAGAAAAAATATTTTTTATGAAAATCAATAAAGATCGATTTACTTTCCATAATAATAATACTTCTAATAAAAATACAATCACATGAATGAATCGATAATTTAAAGCTCCAATCATCAGCTTAATTGAAGTTATCTTTAAGACATCGAAAATGTTAGCTTACCTGTGGGCAATGCCATCAGTTTCCAGTTGAACGATGACATATCGTATCTCGCCCACTCGCTGTTGGGCCAGTCTAATCCCTAAGCTCTCCTTTGGATCGACCTTCGTTAGCTGAACTAGCCGACACCTACGTATTCTCTTGGGCGGTTGAATGATATCGCTGAGAAATCTCGTCTTGTCCTGCTGTAACCTAACACGATGGGCAGAGGCTTGGATTCCTAGGGCGTCCATGTTCTTGGTCGTCATTGTCATCGAGTTAGATGAGGAAGTGGAGGACGATGGTGAGCCGGATGGCGAAGTCGATGAATTTGTCTGATGAATACTGGGCAGTAATCTACCGGAAGCGCTTTGATGGTGCCACCTGAGACCGTCTAGTCCGTCCGTCGACTCGACTCGCTCATCCAAATAAACCATGCTTCCTAGCTTATTAATTTCTTTACCATCCTGTTCTTGACATTCGCTAGGCGTCGAGCTTCTCATTGGCTTCTCTAGTTCCGAATCGACGACACTGCTGGTGTCCGAACTATCTGTACACTTAAGACTCAAAGCTTCAGTTTCCGAAGCCGCAGATTCGCCTCTTGGTCCATCACTGTCGTATCCTGATTCGTTAGAACTGACGTAGTGCGAGGATAACCTTTGTTCTCCACTAGGTGCAGAGTTCCTTCGATGGTTCCTCAATAACGCCGATGTCATTATACCCGTATTCGTTGAAGTGGTCGAATTGGACTCGTAGCTGAGGTCCAAGTTCAAGGAAGACGTATCTGGCCTCAAGTCCATAATATCCTGCCGCTCCTGGCAGCCACTGCCTTGGTACGGTAGCGATATGGAATTCCTAGAGTTTTCATCTAGACCGTTTTGCATCATTGCATGATTCACCGGACTAAAGTACCTGTCTTTCTGCTCGTACTGATGAAGGCTCTCCTCTTTAAATTCTGAATAGGAATTTCTGGCAAACTTATTTGACGGATCTTGCATTCTGTACCGATGAGACTCCCTTCCAGGATATCCGTGCCTTGATGTCCTTCTCCTTCCCAACGTTGTAGTGCCTTCAAAGGAGTCTTCGATTTTCATTGCAGGGAAGTGCTCTTCAGACGCTGTCTTAAAAAGACGGTCCTCCTTGCAAGCACCATTCGTTGCGACATTATTGTAATTCTTTTCTTCGGGCAAGACGGATAGCCTAGATCTTAAGAAAGCGTAGGGGAAATTAGTCTTTTTGGCCTCTTTGAAATCGCAACTACTGGATTTCTTCATAAATTCGCCCCTGTTGGCATCCGTAAAGTCGCACGGTACAAAAGCTCTGGAAGATGCAATCGATGATCTTGATTTCAAGCTCTCGTCGAAAACGTCATCCTCGGACTGTCGGCCAGTGAGGTTATCGCAAGATACGGTCTTTCCCTGCTCATTCTTCGCTGTTATCCGTAGGTCAATGCCCTCGGACGGATCGTCCCCCTTGACGTAAGTCGGACTGGTGTTTAGCTGACTCGTACTGCAGCTCCTGAACAGGTTCTCCTTTTCGGGCGTGCGATTCAGCTTGTCTTCGAGATTCTGCGACGATCGCCTGCTGCTTTTAGACGAGGAATTCAACATTCCCGTGGATCCCATTCTGATGAAAAACGACTTGAAGGGCGAAGGGGACCTGTTGGCATTTTGGAACAATCTTCGCTCCACCGGATTCTTTTTTTCTAAATTCCCAGGCATGCTTTTCTCCTCGCGATTGTTGTTTGCACTATCCAACCTGCAGTCATTATTGTTGCTGACGTTATTATTATCTGAGCGTTCGGGTATGGTGCAGATAGTCTCTCGCGAGCTGGACCGGCGAAACGAGTCGATCTTCTTGCTCATCCTCCGCAATCCCCAGACTCCTAAGCCTGCAAAGCATTCCACGAAACATACCGTTTATATCAGTCGGTCAGTCAGGCATTCTTATAAAAGGTGGCCGGGGCTGGCACCGAATGCGGACTTATGAACGCGCGCGGACGTCCCCCGATTACCCAACGATATTCCGCATACTTTTCGGGAACTAGTTTTTTACCAGCTTCGTTTTGTTTTAGACGCACTGGGCTGTTGCTCTTGCGCTCGGTGAAATTAACGGAGATGAATCGCGTTCGACGTCGCGCGCATTACAATGTCATCGCTAGCTCGGCACTGCACGGTAGCAGTTACGAGCACTCAAGTGCACAGACGTTTGTCCTATAATGACGTCAACGTAAAGTCATCGCCAGAGGTGCTGGTACTTTTTGCGCGCGTTTGAGGGTCTCAAAGAATGCCGATGGATACTTTCAATGCTACAGCTATGTGGGTCACTCGGTCTTAGTGGTATCGTAAATACTTTTTTATCCGTGCTATAATGCAGCTACTATAAATTCATAAATGTTGTACAAAAACGCGTAAATAAAAAAGTGTAATGAAGGTGGAATAACATTACGAAGTCGAGAAGAATTGCGAAAGTAAATGTATTTTAAATTGTTATTTATCAATAAAAGAAACATTGCACAATACTATTTTGGATTGCGTAATTTTTTGTTTTTAAAATATCGCGAGCTGTAGTTTTGTAAATAGTTAATAAAAACAAAGTTTGTACGAATTATTTTTCTAGTTTAATTATAACTTGTTAAAAATATTCTGAGCTGTAGATATTAAATGAAATATTACTATAATTTGAGTACAGAAAGAAAATATTTGAAAGTAGAGTAGTACTATAACATGATTGCCAATTATACGCTAAAGCGTTTTTTCTGAATATGATCTATGAGGAATTCATTTCAAAGGAAAAATCGTCTAACGCTGTATAATTACTCTTTGAAAGCCTAATTACAGACACATTGTAACTACTTTTCGTAAGATCCCGCTCGCGATTGCCGTGTAAGATGTTCCCGATGAAAATGAAACGCGGAAGACATTATGAGAGTGCACGTACACAACGCATTCGAACGGCGTCACATCGTTTTCTGGCTTTATATTGCGAGCCAGCCAGCGTCCATCGAGGGCATCGAAGCATATCAGTCGAGCAACTGTTTAGAGTCTCGAGCCGGCAAACTCGAACTGTGGGCACGATTCGCTCAATGCGTTTCTCTTTTTTCATCTGCTAACTTTTGTAAACGATGCGCCTGTATTATTGCATTGGCCTTTCATGCACAGCAATCGCTTGAGAAATACAAGGAGAAAAAGCGATAAAAAGAAAAGATATTATTTTAAAATAGCCAAGGACCACTACTTCAACAATAACAGCACATTTAATTGGATGCAATCTTGTTTTATATACCCTCCATAAATTCCAAGTAGACGGGATAAAAATTGTTTGATTTATCGAGGCCATCGAGTAAAAAACTTCTGTTTGTCTTAAAAACGACTAACTTTAAATACATTCGTTTCATCGGTTCATTAAGTTGAGGATTTTAGATAACCGCGACAACATAAGAAAAAGATTATCTTTGTTTGGTAGGGGAAGCTGTATCGTTTCTCAAAAGTTGCTGCATATAATCATTGTCAATATTGCTCGCTATGAAAGCGCGCGCGTCTAAAATAAGAACGTATCGTTTGAAAAAGCGCAGGACGTGTTTATTGTATATAATGGAAAAATGGAGACGCATAATCACCTCGTTGCTTCTCGGGCTCGTGCTCGACGATGAACGCAGGCACGGCCGTGACGAGCCTGTAGTCCGCGTCCTGCTGCTGCATCTTGCCGGAGAGCTGGGCTGGCTGGCTCGGGGCATCGTCCTCCGAGACGAGCAGGGCGTAGGTGTCGCCGCAGCTCTTCCGCGAAAACTTGGACCTCGAGAACATGTAGGCGGCTCCCACGGAGCTGCCGGCCGCCGCCGCGTGCTGGCCCTGGCAGTCGGAATTTTTGCGGCCAGCTCCCGGCGGCTCGTCCAACGTCAGCGGGCTGGGCAGGACACTGCCAATTTCGTCGGCGCTGTGGCGCCTGGCCTTCGTCAGCCGCTTGAACATCCCGGCGACCCTGCAAACATACGCAGCGCTGGTCAGCGACAATTTTTTCGCCCTCCGGAATGGGGAATTCCCTCTCTCGCGCTCGCCAGCGCTCTGTCTTTGTTCGCCCGCGTAGCCCGAAGCGCGCAAATCGGTTTGCGGAAATGAGAGGCTGAACTCGCTTGATATCGCCCAGTGCCAATTTGGCATTATTCCTTCTTTTTCTCCGGCCGACGCGAGATGTGTACATTTTTGCTCGCACTCCAAAATTCCGTAATGAGCCTGCTTCTTTCAAGCATCGTGTCGTAATTTAACTTTTTCAACTTCAGACAACTTTAATTGGATTCCATTAAAACCTTCCATAACGCAGGCTCGATTCTTGTAATCTTTAAAATGCTCTAATTAAGTATTTTCAATAATCTTCTTTTTAATCCAAAAGTGGCATTATCAGATTATATAGGTTATTGCAACAACAGGCCTAATGGTTGTATTTATATTTATGTGTGTTGTTAAATAAAACAAAAGAGCCAGCTTAAGAGTGACTGACTTGTTTGATATAAGAACGCAGTTAATAGAAAAATTGAATCATGATTGAATTGAGATATAAGCTATTAAGTATAATAAAAACTTATTCGAAATGTATTTTGTTCAGCTTATATAGGATATAGGAGCTTAACCTAAATAGGATATTAAAAAGATTTTATAAGGCGTGGTTTCATCAAAATAACTGTTACACGTGACGTTGCTGCTTTCGTCATTCGATGTACAACTTTAACGTAAAATTACATATTTATCAGGTTACTTAAGAATAATATTGAAAATTCATTCTCTCTTTTTGCCCCGAACCTTCTCTGCAATATCTACCGTCATCCTATTCGTGTACGTGTGCATGCATAAACAGGATGTGCATTTCGTAGAAGTGCAGCAAAGTCTGTGCTCGCTCGTGCGGTTCCCCGAGTATTCTCCTCTAGAATCCGAAACGAAATCGTTCCCAGCGAAAGGGGGAGAAGGGGGCACAGAGTCTCGACTCTAAAGAAAGAAAAGATGATCGTGACCCGGAGCTCGGGAGAGCGGCCACGAGATTGACCTCTGGAAGCAACGATCGGATCGATCGATCGTGGCAGATTGAGAGAAAAGAAAAGAGCACATCGTCTTACAGGTTTCCGCCGGCCGGCCCTGGCTCTTTCTCTCCCGCTGGAACCCCCAATTAAAGCCCCACTCCGGCGAATCCAGCGAGTATTCGGCGCGAGAGAAAGAGGCGCGCGAGGGAGAGGATAATCGTTACTACTCGTTAATTCCGTCGGGAAAAACCACCTGTCGCGATCGTTCTCCTTCTCTCCCTCTTGCTCTCTCCCTTTCAGACCGAGCGCGCGCGGGAACGGGACAGAGACTGTAGGTACAAATTGGCCGCGACGAGGGCGACCGCGAGCCGAGGAGGGGCTGGGGAGAGGGGAAAAAAGGCAGACCGAGAGGAGAGGAGCGCGTGAGTCGAGAGAAATCAAAGCCAAAAACCACCATGGGAAACGCGTGCGCGCACAGCCCACCCAAAGAGGGAACCCTCTTTGTTTCTCTGAACGAGCTTTGTCGGCGCGCTTCGAATTCACTCACTTTCCTCCATTTTCTCCCAACGTTTAATTACGTCACAATTTCAAACAATTTTCAACACTGAATTAACTTCGACTGCCTCCCGCTCTCGTTTAGCTGTATTCTACTAGAGTTTATCCTTAAATACTGAAAATTACGAGTTGCTTGTTTTGTGTGCATTTTTCATTGAGATATTCATAGTCGATAAAGTATATTACCATAAAAGAATATCCATTTACTTAAAAACTTTATGTAAGTAGTTGCGTGAATTCGTATCACTTATATGATTTTAACGCTTGAAGAACAAGTTCTGAAATCCGCTAATTACACAGTAGAAATTAAGTCATTAAGATGTTCCATCTTTTAGCCTGAGAGAAAATAGCCTGAGAGAAAATAGCCTGAGGGAAAAAAGCGTACAAACCATGAAGTAACGATTGAAATGGTGGGCAAGGGAAAGTATTACAATCGCATAAATTATTCTGCTTTGAATCATACGAATTTAAAATTGAAATGTTCGCGGCGGTGTCAAAAAAAGGAAGAAGACCCACACGCGAAATAGTAATAAAATAAAAAGAAACTTTCTAATGATATTATTAGATTCTAATAACGCGCCGTGTATATCAAAGCGATTTTCATTTTCAATCCAATTACACGAGGTGGTAGGATGAATCGAGCACTAAAAGCGCAGGTCTATAAAAAAGCCTATATGTATATGCAGCTGAATAGTAAAAAAATGGCGGTGGGCGCGGCGACTAATAACTTTCATTTGCTATTATCCATCGCAGCCGCCGTCCTGCTCCAGCTTATAACGCTATGCACTTTCATCTACTCGGACGGGAGAATGCAGGCGAGCGCGAGGAGGAGGCTTGGCGCGCGGAAGAGTCATCGGCCCGTCAATTACCGATGTACACAGCGGCCCGCAATGATTCATCTCGTCTATTCCCCCCCTATATGTGCATCCCTCCGTGTGCGCGCAGCGCGTGTCCGGTTGCAACTGCGGCGAGCGCCCCTGCGGGCTATTACGCGGGCTTAACCACTTAGTGCATTCTAACGCGGGTTGCTTCTTTTTTCCGGCAAATTTTTCTCCTTTAACTCTAATTGTGCAGCACGTGTGGGACGATATTTTACATGCCGACCTCTCATTATTCGCTTCACTTTTAGTCCTCATCTTTGCGCCTGCAATCTATACATTTATCATTCAAACGGCTTTTCATTTTTAAACGAACCTATTTGGTAACACCAAAAATAACATTCATAGAATTTTTTGAAAATCCGTAAACAAAGAATTAACTTTCATGGTTTTACATGTTTTAGTATAATGCTTCATGCATAAAGTAAATAAGTATAACTTGATCTTTTTTTTACGGCAACCAGATACGCATGAAGTCATAATGTTTTTATAGAAGCACGCTATAACTTGCAAAACTGTGATTATTAAGTGAGAAAGTGTAATACCTTCTTTTAATCAAAGAATTAGTTAATGCTTGAGTTTCACTATTTATTTAATCAGGTCTCATTGCAACAGTCGTGAAAACGAAGAAAATTGATCAATTTCCACGCAATAAATTTTATTATTATGATTAAAGAAAAATAAAGAAGATCGAATATTTTTCTTTGCTTTTCATACACGCACGGATAGCGTGATAATTACGTAGCTAGACTAATACCAAAAATTACAATCCTGCTACACAATTTATCCTTCTTAGTATAGTGCATCACGCGGCAGTAATCGCTACAAAACAATGTTTAGAACTATACAATAAATCAGTTTTCGAAATCAATTTCGTTTGTGTAATCATTTATTTCCCAGTGGTAATTACGAGCTCCAGTCATTATTTTATTTTATATATTCACACACACACACACACACACTATATATATATATATATATATATATATATATATATAAAATGTTTAAAATAATATATGTAACGTATGAATAAATAGATAAAAACGTCAGTTACAATAAAGAGTGAGTGTTTGCGAGCGGCAACAATGCTGCCAGTTGTGCGCTGGCCCCCACCGTCTCTAGCCTCGAGAGCGAAAAGCAAAGACCATAAAAAGCCCGCAAAAAACGAAGCGCGCTTCCCTCCTTCCCCCGGCACTTCTGCTCTCGCTCTTTCTCCTCCTCTCCCGCTTGTGGCATCGCGCGAATGCAGCCGCGAAATTAGCTACAATTACCCGCGCTCGCGCCGTCACGACATGTTTCATGACTGCTCTGCAGCACAGCATCCGCGCAGGCGCGAGCCTCGCGACTTTAGACGAACGCGTGCGCGTGCGCGCGCGCGCGGCTAATGCGTCGCTGCCAGCGCGGCCGTCCGGCAGATTAACATAAATCATAAAGGGCCGGGGTGCAATCACGGCAGCGCGCATACGACAGGTGCGGAACCGCAGTCGCTTCTGCCGACGCCGTGCTGTATAAATGCTCCAGGGGACCGGCCGCGCTGCTCTCTTTTGCGCCCGCGCGCGCGACGGCAGCAGTTTCAAGAGAGAGAAAAAAAGGAAGAGAGTCGCGCGCTGCGTCGTTGCGAGCCTCGCGTGCGCTTTGTCTTCCTGCGTGCGCGGCGCTGCAGCGCGCGCCGATGGGCGTCGACCACGATGACGGCCGATTGGTTTTGTTTGAATAAACGCGCGCAAGTGTGTTTTGCCGGCGCGCGAGTAAGAAAAAGCTGCTTACGGGATGATGACCAGCTGAATTCGCACATTTCCTTCGTGCCCGCACGCGGCCACTTGCATTTTTTCGCCTTTCGAATTCAAAGGCTGTTTTTGCATTATTTATGACCGCGGTAAACGTGTATGACGATGGACGTTTTTTCGAAGGAATACGTTGTTGCATTATCATTCTGCAGCATTGCTACGATAAATTCCGAATTAATTTGAACATTTTTTAACACGAAATTTACTTTAAATTTTTTACAAAGAATATTGTTCGTGAAGAATCGCGAAAATAAAGAATACCGAAAAATCACTTTGTTATATAGGGAAGAGTAGCACTCATGATCAGCGGTTAAAGCCGACCACCACACGATGATTGCATCCGAAGATATGTAACAGAATTGGACAACTATGATTGTTATATTATTCTTTTATTCAACATATTTCCTGCCCGACATTTTAAATATAGAATTTATAATAAAAGTTATTTTTATCTTTTTATCTCTTTTCTACAATTGATGCAATATTTTTTTTAACAATTTTTATTTCCTTTTTGAATATTCAGGAAAAAATAACTTGTTTTTGTGGTTGGTTAAACCTTTGGACTTTTTGGCTCAGTTTTCATCCCTCGATAAGTGTCCTGTAGTGACCGCGTATTACATATATGACATATATGAATGTAGGTTCAGTATTGATATGCCAAAATAAAAAAGAATCTTATCTTTTTCCTAAGTTATGTTAAAGTAAATTGATTTTTATCTTGAATTACTATATGCACACACATATTGTGAATAACGTTATTTTATCTTTTTATAATTTTTCGATAAAACAATAATATAAAAATAAACGTACTAAAACTATTATAAAAATGTTACTTTTTTATATTTTTTAATTTTCATTAATAACATCCAAAACTATGTTCGACAATGCTATACGTTCTATCGCTGTGCAACTCACTCCTAAATTACCGAAAATTTTCAATTTTTGTTTATATGTTTATGAAATATAAGCATATTTTTAAATTTAAAGGGCCAAAAGTTTTTTACCTAAAGTTCGTCAACACTTACGCGGATGTTGCAAACATCCATCCATTATCATTCTCTTCCTTTCTAAGATAAAGATGAAATGAAAAAAATGACCGTATATTAGTAAAAAAGTCGTGTAGTTTGATTTTAATGAGAGACTCTATAATTATAGTACGCTGCAACTAATACATAGGATTGCATTTCAGGAAAGTAACTAGAGATATCTCATTTTTCTTCCTCCGACAAGATAAAAACATGGGTCTGAAGTTTGCAACGTTGGAGTGCAACGAAATAAAAAAATTTATTTTACTTCAAAGATACACTTATGAATTAATATTAATTTTGAGTTTAGATTTAGTGTTTTATTATATAAAATAACTTTAGAATAAAAGTTTAAATATAGTTTCATTGTTTAACAATTTTAATTGACTTTAAAAATTATTTTGTTGCACTCCAACGATGTAAACTTCAGGCTCATATAAAAACTACATTTCCGTAAAAAGAGAAACCAGTTTTCCCATAAGAATCAAGCGACGGAGAGAAAAAACATTCGCAAGAAAGAAGCAGAATATATGCTCGCCGAAAGTGTGTGTAATAGAGATGGAGGTTTTGAGGTCGGCAAAATCGCGAAATCGCCGTGATAATAGACAGATATATCGATATTTATATATACACACATACATTGTAAATTGAGGTTATCGCCGCTCTGACTCAGTTCACCGAGAGAATTCGACGAGTGCCTAGAGTTTCACATGTGTGTCGATAACGTACTAAAGTGGGTTTTCCTTCCAGGCGTGTAATATATATGCACTTGACCGCGAATCTCGATAATGCGATTCGAAATAGAAAACGGATTTCGTCGGATCGGATTAGTTGATATGCGGCCATAGAGAGAGGATGTTCAGCTTTTCATTCGATAAGGATCAGATCGTTAGGAGAAAAATGAATATTAATTATATTTCCCTCTAGTTTCGACACTTTGCTACACGCAAGGCTACATTGGGAAATAATCCTTCTATGCTACATTGCAAAGAATTCTCTTTGGTCGGCATCGTATCAAATACTTCACGTCATTTTTTTCGGATATGTGAAGTAGAAAGAAATTTAGCAATGCACTATTCTAAGTTATTTAAAATGATGAAAATTTGTATTCTCTTCACTTACGCAAGTCCCTACTATTTGATGAAACTTTTTTGTATTCATGATGCATTGAGCTTTACGTTTACAATTAACATGAAATCGCGGATACCGTAATCAAAGACCTCGAGCAGCTCCATAATTTATCGTTATCCCTATGCAGTTAGCTTCTCATTCATCTCGTGCAATGTACGAAGAGGATCCGTGATGGTGCAGTATGGAAAAAAGTCAATCGACCCACGCCGATTGAAGTCAGTAATCCAACGTCGAACGCAACAATTTTCCATGGCGAGTGGCTCATTTCTAGCGAACGTGTCGGTAAACGTGGGGCTTTCAAAATTGCGCGAACACGTTTGAAACGCATATTTTGCCGCTGCAGCCCACACATCAGCACGTAGGCGCGCGTTGCGCTCGCGTACGCGCGGCGTATGCTAATTATAACAGCGCGCGTTTCCCGACCGCGGTATATTGAATCGAACGGAAAGCGCGCGCGTGACGTTTCCTAAGCATCCTTCCTAGAACTTCCTTCGCAAGTTATGCTGCGGAACGTTTTTTGATAGTTGCATGAAAAGCAAAGAGTCTACTTTGATGAGCGTGCTATCAAGCGAAAGTTTTTCCGTAACTGCAGAAATCGTCTTTAATTAGTATAGCTAAGCGAACATATAAGTATTATATCAAAGGAATGCCTTAATTTATGCAATCACAGTGGCTCTGGCATCCCTTTGAACGAAATAAAAACATTAAAGAAATTTATTACCGTATAATAATACGAGTATATCAATAATTGTGTAAACGTAGCATTTTTAATAATACTTGTGCTTTCTTTTTTTATATTTGAGAGAAGCACTTACTTAATATCAGTCTTTAAACGATTAAATTTCTTCACGATAATTTGCTCCATTTGACTAAAGAAAATTGTTGCTCGATTAACGGTCAAAGAATAAGGCCAACACTCCCTCCTACTTTTATCGATAGTAAAATTCAACGAGGAATAAATTTCCAGCTTAGAGTGGCAATTGAAGCCCCAGTGTTTTTCACCTCCCGATAATCCAGTTCATTATTATCCCGCTTCTACATTCTGAGTAATTGATGCTCGGTGATTTTCTATCGCGAATTCAGTCAGTTGTTTTGCAGAGAAAAGGGTTATAATAGACCAGTCAGTTGCAATGGTTGGAAGGGAGCTTTTTTCCCCGTACTCGCGTAGTTGATTTACGTCGTTAAAGGCCTCAGCAAACACCTCGTGTACGCGCAACGATTTTTCTTCTCCCGCTCGTCATGCAGCGCGCAGGAAAATTCACGGCCGATGACTCACGAGGATCTCGCAGCCGGGCACTTTACATTCTCTCGCGCTGCTCGCGCACAGCTCGCGCTCCTGCACTTGCAGTTACCTCCCCCCTTCTCTTCTACCTCCCCCCTTTGTCCATCCCTTTTTTCTCGCCAGCGATACATTTTTATTCTTTGTCTATGTAGACTGCTAAGAAAGCCGTACCTCTGAATACCAATGTTTACTGCGTAATTGACTGTAGCAAAACTATAGGCATTATCAATCGTATCGGCTTCGAACTTTTAATATATATATACTTTTTCTTTAAACATTTATTCTAATTGTCAATCTTTATTGAAATAAATCCTTTGCTAATTTTTAATAATAAATAGGAGGTATAATTAACCTAATTTTTTGCCAATGTTATCATTTTATATTATATAGGTGATATCTAAGTCAATAACTCATGATGTTGCGAATAGTAAGAAAAAGAAGCAGAAATTTCAATAAAGTAAAATGTAAAGAACTCAACGTTTGCGTAAAATCTATTGATTTTTAGGATTGAATCCTAATAATTATTTTCCTTATTTAGACCATTATTATATCTATGCAGTTATGTGAAATTTCTATTTATCAATACGTGGCATCACAATTTTTTTTCAACTGCATATACGATCTTTATATTATTATATAACTGCATGCAAGATATCTACAATAGATTAAGTTGGGCAAGACTGCAAATGTACTTGTTGCATAGGCAAAAGAGAAAAGCTCAAACGCAGCAGCGTAGTAAAATATTTTATAAGCAAGACGTTATGATGTAGGAAAATAACAAACTATCTATAGATACATCGTTATAATAAGTTTCATTATATGCAAGTATTATTGGCGATGCATGCGAGATTGGTGAAGAGCGAGAAGTTAACGTACTATGATGATATAGAATCATGCAAAATACTTATAAGGTGTTTAAAGATAAAGAAATTACTTGAAGTAAATTTGATTTTACTTGCTGCAAGGTAAATTCTCCTCCGTAAAATTTGATGTAGAGATCTTCAGATAAGTGTTTCTGTCATAAGAATTATTTCCACTCACTTTACATTAAAACATTAATAAAATAAATTTGGTAACTTAAATGGTCACTATATGTGAGGAAAACAATACTTTCGCAATCGTTTATATGATAGAAAAAAAGAATAGCGCGTGCAGACCATAAATCTCATTTGGAGCATGCAAGAGCGTGTAAAAATGGAAAAACAGCCATAATAATCGCGTTCGCGTCCTATCTTCCGTATAAATCTTGTTAAACGTGTACGGCGAGGTGAAAAGCTATCTGGGAGACGATAACAACAGAAAATACCAGCGCGAGCAAAGACACGGGGAGCAAAAGGAAGGGACTGCCGAGAGTTTGCAAAGTGAGCGGCCTGCACATACACACGTACACCTGTTGGCCGAGCGAGACAGACTCGCTCGCGATTGCGCAACCTGCCCTCTCGCCCGCGCGCCTACGCACACACACACACACACACACACACACACACACACACACACACACACACACACACACACACACACACACACAC
>JAYJLV010000011.1:14192578-14208549 GCA_036873485.1 Torymus texanus
TATTATATATATATATATATATATATATATATAGATATATAGATATGCATTCGCGAACAACTAGTTATCTTTCCTTATAGTTGCCCGTACTCGCGGTTTTTCTTCGCTCCGGGAAGCGAGAAGCGAAGTGGACGAGGAGGAATATGCAGAGAGAAGGAGAGAAGTCGAGAAAAAAGAAGAAGAAGTGTGGGAGAAAAGAAAAATAATCGTCAATTCCGCCAACTTGTGCGCTTGACGTAAGAACTCTTTCTCATTCTTGCATTATCGCCTCTTCTCCCTCCTTGCATTTCGTATTTCGCTACCTCTTTCGCTCGAAAACTGGTTTTCCCGTAGAAAGATCTACGATTTTAGGGTTGAGCGTAATTTTCTTAAAACCCATCACAAACAAGCCACGGCTAGAGGGGAAGCGAGCGATCCTTTCCAGCGCTTTCTTCGCTCTGCTCAACTATACTTTTCCAATGCAGCGCCTCTTTTTCAAGTGTGTGTATATGCAAGCAAGAGAGCTGGGAGTTAGAAAAGGAACAGAACCAAAGAAGAAAGAGGGAAGAAGGAAAAAAGCGAACACGCGGCCGCTGCATTTCGAAGCGGATGGAATTTTTATGCCAAGCCACCCGCAAAAGGAATTTACCTTGCTTACCGAACGGGAAATAATTTCGACCGAAATCTAAAATAAAGGCTACGAGGTTTATTTTGAATAAAATGGGTGTGCTCGGTAGGCAAGAATTAAGTACCGCTCCTTACCTCGTTATTTAAACAGAACGATGTATGTTATTTAATCGTTACTGCGCAGAGTTTGCAGTTTCTCGAACTTAAATAACTTGCATTGCAAATTTGCAAATACTCTTGTTCGGTTATTTACGTATTGTTAAATATTTTTATATAATATTTTAAAATAACCAAATAGTTAATACAATTTTACTAACGTAAAGTTCCGAAAAAGTTTTGCGTTATAATAATCAAACGTATTTTCAAATAGCAAAGTGTAAAACTTTTGGTAAACCTGCTCATAAATAATACCCTTACTTTTATTTGTCAGTGTTTCCAATAGCACATGTATAATAGCTTTTAATCGAATACTATAATACTTGAACAAAAGCACGATGCAATGTGTTGTTCCATTCAGTATTTCATTATTGGGAGAGTTACTGTTCTGCAGTACACTTTATTAACAGACTCGTAATGACGTACTTAAATATTTTGTACGAAAATGTCATAAAAACATTTGAAAATCCAATTAATTAGAGATCTTTCAATCGCAATATTTATTTTTATTCAGTTTTAGCAATATAATAATTCAAATTTTCGAAGGTGAATAACCCGGCCAACTTTTCCAGCGTTATTCGGCGAAATTCATTTAAAATTAACGCATAAATGTGTAATCAATACAATATGCTACGATACTTCTCTCTCTAGAATATTATTTTTACTGCAAGTTGTAAGCCAGCAATATTGAGCGAATTAAAGCAAAGACAGGCGCTATCAAAGTTCCTCTGTGTATAGAGTGCATAACTGTCGGTGGAAGGCACCGCGCCGTATCACGCCGAAAAAATGTAGCTCGAATTGCAGGGACACGTCAGATTGGGCCGTATAAACAGGCGCGTATACATATATGTATACTATAGTTGTACACGAGGGCCTCGAGTCAATCGAAGGACGGGCTGACCTAGCGGTATCTCGTTATCGGGCGTTTTATCAGCAATCGCGACGCGAGCGCCTCTATCTCAACTGGAATGAGCCGCGCAGGGCTACCGTGCAGCACGAGCCGACAAGAGTCGTCGTCGCGCGCGCGCGCGGCGCTTTTAACGGGCTGCTCCCTACATCGGCAAGTGTGTGTGTGTGTGTGAGTGTATAGAAATCTATATAGGTATATGCGTGCGGAGGCCGGCTTCTGCTTCTTCTAGCGGCCGAGAGAGAAGAAGAGAAGGACTCGTCAAACGGGCCGCAAGGTGCATTCCGCGCGCTGCCGAGTCCGCCAGCGCGCTTCTTGTTAGCTCTCATTATCGGGTCGTTGGCTCTAATTATTTTCTGCTTCTTTTCTCGCAGCTCGGACTCTGCAAGCACGATTGCCCCGCAGCTGGGTCGTCAACTAAACTTTCGGCTCGAGATATTTTTATTCAAGACATTTTCTCGGCCTCCATCTCCGACATATTTCACTTTAATGTATTGCAACTTACCACATCTGTAATAGTTTCACTCCTTTTTTTGAAATTTCTCAACCAATACATAATGATGATCCATAATTTAAAAAGTCAGTGAAATTGCTCTAACCAAATTGTATGTCTAACGCTATACCTTCAAAACTCCATGATCCAAATTTTGTTGAAATACACGTTATATTTACCTTTCTAAACTTAAACACTCTTGTGTGAATATTGACGATGCTAATTAGGCCTCTTAGCATAGGTCTGCGGTATTTATTGATTTAGGCACACAGGAGAAGGTATATTTCCTACACAGTAAAGTAATTCGATTATAAATACACTTGTATATTTAACGATTAGAAAGAACAAAGTTTACCTAGGATTTATGGTAAAAATACGTCCATCTAAAATTTCTAGATAGTTTAAAAATAGCTAGAAATAGTACCTTTATCCTTGAAATAATCGTTTTGAATTTTCTTACAGACCTTACTTTGCACTTGAGTGCAGTAACTGCAACCGATAGCTTGCCAAAGCACAAACATAGGCACAAGAAGCATTTACAGCCTTTTTCAGTAGATATTACGCTAAATTCATATATTTCATTACATGCTTATTGTCATAACAACAATATTATTACTAGTTATTGTCCAAGTAAGAAATCTAATCAACTATCTCTTATTTTAATTAATTTTACTACCTTTAAGATATTAGATATAACAAATTCGTCTATCCATGATTTATTTTTCAATTCGAAAAATGGAAAAAATGCCTGAAAAATCATTTAACTGATGTTAAAAAAACAACTTATTTATTACCTACCATACAAAAAATATAATACATTTTACGTAAAGCTCAGTATATGAATTGATACGATTTTATTTTTAATTTAAACTTGTCTGAAGATATAATTTTATGATAACAATGATATAATATACAGCTATTATAGGACTTCATTCTCCAACATTCCATTCTATTAAAATGTAATCCCATTGCTTATAATTAAAGAGAATAGTGTGCCACGACTGATAATAAATTCATTCGTTGTGATGTTCCTTGTATATTAGCAATATAAATTACTATTATAATTTAGTAAATCAATTATAGTTTGCAATAATGCATTTATAATTGACGCGATGCAATTATTGAATAATATAAAAACTATATTTAACAAATATTACCTGTAGCATATATCATAAAGTAGAGAATAATTAATAAAAAGAGTAATAAAATAAAATGATGAGTGTTGGAGATTTCGCGGAATTCGTTGGCGCCTCATACGCAAGCTAAACACGCGCGGCGGATCGTAGCGAAGAGCGTTGTGGAATTGTACGTTGTGTGTCGGCAACTCGCAAAATATCGCAAGAGTCATTGGCTTCTCCGGCTCGCGCCTCGCCTCGTGAAACTACCCGCGGCGGCTGCGCGCATATACACTCGAAAACCACCGAATAACTTTGCACAGTCGAGCAGCAGCAGCACTCGCCGTTGCCGCTGTGCCTCGCGCATAAATCTGCCGCATCAAGGACTCGGGCAAAACTCGAAACCTTGATTCCCTGCGTTGGCCAAAGCACGCATGCCGCGCACATCTTGCTCTGCTGTATACAGTACTTTGGCGAAGGGAACCACATGTCGAATTGTGCCTATACAGAAGATCGTATGGTTCTCTTTTGCTCTCTAGTACGTTAACATAACTCTTTTATTTTCATTAGTTACTTACTTTATCTTGCTTATACGCTGTATGATTATGTAAATTAATCAGAAGTTTTGAAAGGTTCATTAAAATAAGAAATTTATAATACTTTTGTGCTGAAAAGCCTTGTGGTCTATGTTGACAGTAGCATTTATCTCTTTGTGATCGGTTATTATATCTATAGAGTCATTAAAATGTAATCGCTCAATTGAAATTAATAAGAGAAACGTGTCGCAATCAGCGAATGTTAATTAATGCATATTCTATTAGCGCAGTAACGCATCCAATTATAAGTTAGGGACGAGAGAAAGTGAAATCTCGGCAGTATCTAACTCTATAAAAAACTATGCGGACCAGATGAAAAAGTGCAAGCACGCATATGCGCACCACGCCACTTCTGCGTAGGGGGGAGCGAGAAGAAGGGAGAGAGAGAGAGAGAGAGAGAGAGAGAGAGAGAGAGAGAGAGAGAGAGAGAGAGAAGGAGGAAGCGAGAAGGATAACGCTCAGTCATGCGAGAGAGAAAGAGAGACTCGGCGCGTCTCGCGTGTGCCATCTTAATGCGCGTTGCGTTGCGCGCGGCAATGGTATGCAGTCAGGCATGTCGAAGGATCATTTCGTGGGCAAGCGAGGCCACCCTGGCCGACGACGGTGACAGGCCTCCTCCCCCTCCTTCTCCCTTTACTCCCTCTCCAGCCTCTCCTCCCTCTCTTCTCCTTCTCCCTGTCCCTCGGAAACCTTGAAAATATCCACGAGGTGTGCGTATATGTGCACGCGAGAGCCGGGCATACACGCGCGCACCCTACTGTATACTTACGCACGGCATCTCTCCAAATTCTCCTTTTTATCGCGGACATATAAGAATGAAAGAGCGAGAGAGAGAGAGAGAGAGAGAGAGAAGAAGGGAAGATAAGGCGTTCCAGGAGGTCCGCTTGAATTTTCGAGCAAATTTTATATTGCGCGAGCACCAGCAAGGAGTTCCGTTCACGCGTCAATTATCGAATTATGAATTGCCGCTGGATTATCGCTTCTAAGTGTGCCCGGGGAATTCGCCTGCGACAACGTTGTGGCTTCGAGCTTTGCGCGAGGGGAAAAATTAAATTAAAATACCGGTTGTATGATTTCTCATTAAATTATTTTTATGCCGCGCGCGAACGAGGCGTAAAGTACTTTATATGGATAAGAAAAATTCAATTTTGCTAAATACAAAGTGTAAATAATTTTCAGCGCGTCCATATACTCACTTGTGAATGATTTTTATTTTTACCCTACGGAATATTCGCTTTGTATCGAGTTTTCATTCAAATGATATTTCATATCGGGAACGCGTCAGGCATTTAACGCCCATTCTTTTAAAGCTTTAAGATTTTATCGCCTGCGATCGTTCGGACACTGAACGAAATCTGTCCTGATTTAAATACTTATAAAACAGTCTTTTACTGACAATACATTTATGATAATATTTTTCAGTACATTCGCTTACGCTTACTTTCACTTAGGGGGCGTAAAATTCTTATATGCAAATAAACCAAAATACAATATCTTCTGCTAAAAATATTTGCTGTCAAATATTTTTAAAGCCGAATAAAAATTCGAGCTCGCCTTATAAAAGTTAGAAGATCATTTTGTTTTTTTTTAAATAATAATGCAACGGACTTTATAAACTTAACTGTCGCCTTAGTATTGCCAAAAATTCTAAACACACAAGGTACACCTACCGCAAGTTTGACTATTGAAATTTTCAGGCAATGGTTGTATTACAAAGGTAAATACACGTTATATTCATTATAAACAGAGAGCAGAACTAGCCAGAGTTATAAGGAAATTATGAAGTCAAGCAGAAGTCTGAATGTCCCGAGCCACAATAGCACACTCTCTCCGGCAATCATCATAATAATAAGTTGCAGTAACCACGCGAGCCGCAAAAATGGAATCCACTCTTTCCTCGGCGTCGGCGCGGAGAGGGCCGAAAAAGAACCAAGCGCGGCGAAAAAAAGAAGAAGTCGACGCTCGAGCGCGCTCACGACAAAAGAGCGTCACGGCGCGAGCAAAAAAGCATAGCCGGAGCGGCCGCGCGCCGTAAGTATGCACTGCACACGCTCCTCTCCGCGCTATACACTCGCACGCGAGCTTTACGGCCCGTGCGCGAGTGCGCCAAATTTTATCGTTACTCCCGCTCTCTCTTATTTACTGCCTCAAACTCGTTTTTCCTGTTTCCTCCTCGTTTTATTGTCATTTTAACGAGTCACTTCGATTAGTCGCACACGCAAGCCGGAGAAGGGAGTTGCGCGCGCGAGCACTGTTTATGTTTATACGTCTCCCTCCCTCCCTCTCTCTCTCTCTCTCTCTCTCTCCCTCAGATTTGAGCGGCCAGAGAGGAAGAGAGCTTTAAACGCTCGGGCGAGCGCGAGCGCCTACATATATGTGCGTGCGTCAACGCCGTACCGTTAGCGCATTGTCATGCGGAGCTTCTGGAGGGTGGAGGGGGGCCCACGTGCGCGCGAGTCGCGTACAATGGCATTTTTCGAATCTTTCCCGGCCGAGCCGCGCGGGCGCCATACTCTGCGGCCGGTCGCCTGACGGGCTCGTTAACGAAAATAAAAGTATGCAGGACGTTAAGTGCCAGTAATGAAACTCGATGAGTTCAATAGGTGCGATAGCCGGGCTGCGACGGGGCCGCAAGGTGAACGAGCGAGTGGCTGCCCCTGCGTCACACGAGAAATACGTCGAGAAAAAGCGATCCTTGCTTTTTCGGGCCTTAACGGGATCCTCCTAAAATTCGAACATCACTCTCGACGCTTTAATGAATTGTTGACGCGATACGGGCGCCCGAGCGATCGGGAAAAAATCGATTTGAATATATGCGTGTACGGCACGATGTTGACAAGAAATTAATATTTTCAACGAATTATTTCTATCCATTCGTCTCGTCGCGATCGTGTTTCTGAATAAGATAGTATACATGTGGCGTCGATTGTGAGGCAGAAATAGACCAAATTGATTTTATGAATACATAATGTTGACGTGACATTGACACGTGTGGCGCATCTCAAACAGTAGTATGGTAAAAATTAACATTTTCTTATTTAATAAACGCAAAAACTATTGTATTGTTAAATAATTCGGAGAAGTTAGTTATTCTACTATGTTATGGAAATGAGATGGTTTCAATTCACACCGCGTTAACACATAATCAGATGAAAATGTCATGTCATATGTCATATGAATAAATTTCGGCGTTCAATGACTAATTTGCAATATTTAGTTGGAGGAAAAAATCCACTACCCACGTCCCTTGACTGTCACAAGTAAATTATTCATCAAAGCCGACACTCCAGTTAGCTCTTGAGTATATACTCTAACTAATAAGTAAGCTAGCCAAGAGGGTCGGAGTAAGCTTCTTTCTCCGGCGTTTCTTCCGTATCCCGGAACGCGGGCCGCTTAATAAAGCCCTGCTCCTTCGTTCTCTCTCGGAAAACATTTTCCTCCTTCGATCGGCGAGCGTTCACCCCTGACCGACGTTTCGGAGTCAAGGCTATGCGCGCGGAGCCGGCGGCTGGAGCTTTTGCAACGGGCGCGTATCGATAAACAAATATCCGCCATGTTGAGAGGTGTGAGGGGCGGCTCTGCCGGCGACGAAAGTGCCGCATTGCCCATGCCCGCATACACACATACGCGCTCCGCGCCGGCAGGTACACATAGCGAGCTTTCAAGCCCGGCTGCAGCTGGCACACCTACAGGCGCACGCCTCCCGCGGGCGCAACTCTCCTACCTCGACCTACCTAGTTTTCAAGTCCTCAAGGCCAGCGCCATGGCTGCGCGGTTGCTCGGCTCTTCCGTCAAATCAGCTGCAGCCCCGCACAGGCGCCGGGGAATCACTGGGCCCGGTCCCTCACTCGCCGGCAAAACTCGCACTGCTCCGGGAGGCGGGCACTGGCACTGCGGAGGTTGCACCGGCCGGTCGCGCGTGCACCGGAAGTCACTGATACCGGGCTGGGCCGGGCGGCCGGGGCAGCGGCGAAGGCTGGTGGCAGTGGTGTACGCGGGGCTCGCGAGCGACGACGTGCGGCCCGATCGATGCTCGTGCGCAGACTGCCGCCGCCGCCTCCAGCGCTCGCGAGCCTCGCTACCGCCTTTCCCCTCCCTCTATATATGCCTCGCTCGCTCGCGCGCGCGCTCTCGTGCCCGCGTCTTGTATACATATTCCCTATACACCATATACACGCGCTGCTCTCCCGACTCCCGGCCTCTAGACGCGGACTCCCTCTTGTTAATTCGAGGCAACAGCAAGTGTTGGTGTGCGTGTACGCAGGCTACTGCGCGGGGCCCTATTGTCTTCCTTAACAAATATTAAGTGCCGTGACGCGCTCGGACGGCGGCGATTTGATTTTGCTGCTCCCAGTCGCCGTCGCCGCGGCCCCGTCTCGCTTTTTTACTAGCTCCCGCAGTTTGTCTTCGTGGAAGGCAATTTCGCGAGCATAGAAACTAGAAGGGAGAGAGAGAGAGAGAGAGAGAGAGAGAGAGAGAGAGACACGCTCTGCGCGTACTTGTTGCTCTCGCCCCGCTGGTATTTTCATTGCGTGCACATGTGTGCGCGAGGGGCTTATGTAAGTTTTTGCTCGAGTTATTCGGGAAATTGGATAAGAGCGCGCGTTATGCCACTCGCTCGGCCGTTATTTGGCTTTAAATAAATTGGACTGCTCGGCTGTAACGCAATGTTTAGTATTAGTATCCTGCCCATCAAGTTAATGCAGCTGCCTTCTGATATATCTCCAGTATATTGGATTCCTCTCGGATGAATTGCCTATACTTTGTCCTTATAGCGCTTTCCCTCGACTATACCTTGCCTATTATAGTCTATTTGCAAATAGCTAAATCGTAATTCCGCGTTTCTTCTACAGTTTCTTATGGTGTAGTTATTTTTCAAATTTTCAATCATTCACTATATAATTAGTATTGATAAGTTATTTCTAGAAAGTCAATTCAGTGTATTACAGACGTCAGAGCTAAAAAATCAAATTTATTCTCATTTCATATTATAAATTTGACTATTTACCGTTCTTGATTCAGATATAGGTTTCTCTCAATCTTTATCTTGGATTATTTTTCAATTATCTGGTCAATATATTCTATCTCAAACTTTACTAAGGTTAAAATTTTGGTATAAGCAGCTAGATCATTATAGCTTGATTTCATTTCAGACAATTAACATACTTTTGCGCCAAAAAAACCTATATTCGAGGCGTGCGCGTTGCCAGGAATTTGGTAGATTCACTTTCTATTTCTTACATTCGCAATATGGAATCAATTCAGTATTATTGTAGGCCTTATTGTAGATAATTTACATAACGTCCAAACAACTTTTTGCAAATAAACATAGCCTATTTTGTGAACTGATGAATACCTCAATATTTTTTTCAGCTTCTACACTAGACATTTTTAACTAAGTGCGCGCAATTTTATGATTTTTCATCTTTTGATTTACGTTTCGTGCCCATGATACCGACCACCTAATAACCACGGCAAAGAAACGAGTTATATACTTGAAGCAACACCTTAAATTCTCCAGCACTTATTGCACCAATTCCCCGACGTAATATATGGCACGGAAAAACGCGAGCGGGCAAATAAACATTGGCTTCGGCAAACGCGGAAATTTTGACGATGATTTACAAGCCGGGGCCCTACGCGCACACTGTTTGTCGAAGCTATCGCACACAAGTCGCCGGTTCTCTAATTGCTATCGAATCGCGCGTGTACATATACATACGTATACAGTCTCGTGCTGATTAATGGCGAGCCCGTGATCTCGTCGGCATGCCGCGCATGCGAGATGGGAGGGGAGGGGGGAGGAGCGGTGCGAGAGACTTAATTCGAACCTTCTCCCTCGCGCGCTCTCTTCCTCTCCGCGGGCGAAGAGCCGGACGATCAAGGATGAAAGGTTGGCGCGCCGCGGCCGAGAGGTCGGAGACCGAAAATTTTCCCCCCCTCGGGTCGGGCTGAATCCGCGCGCGGGAGGAGCCGAGAGCCTGCGAAATGATGCGCGCCTGATCCTCCACGAGCCGTCGGCATCGATTTTTCTCCCACGCCCGACTCTTCACATGCAGACGCTCCTCCCGGGAGGGCGCCTAAGATATATATTGCAGCCCCCGACTTTTCCCCGGATTTTCCTCTCATACGCATACATACAGGCGCCGAAGAAAAGGAAGATGTGCCGAGTCTGGCCGCGTGTCGTTGGTCCGAGGGTTTAGCGGCAACCGTTATATGAAGCCGTCTAATCGAATTACTCGAGGCAAATGAGTGGACTCCTCTCGCGCCGCGAAGCCCGCTGGACTCTCCGACTTTTATGGGAAATTCTCGCCGCGTGCCGCTTATGTTTATGACTCGCAGCTGCAAGATATTAACTCGTTGAATCGATTATGAATGGCGGCGATACATTTTTTAGTATTACAGAACCCTATGAAACGTCTCGGGAACATGCTATATAAAGTCCGTTTAGAGGATTGAAGAGCCTGTCGTTCAATGAATAATAACTTTTAACATCGTGTTACCATGTTTAAATTATGATATTCATAAAATTCAGCGCTTTGGGAATCGATTTTTCTTTTAATTTCACTATTGCCCGCTACGATACATTCAACTGTTTACCACTCATTTCATACGTTGTCAAACTAGTGAGGATTGAAAACTTAATCATTAAGAACGTCTGAATAGTCTACAGAAATTGTGTTGGCAAACATTGCAAGAGTAAAGTATACGAAACAAAATATTAAGAGATCCACGGCGATATGATTTCACAACATATCTGTAAATTATTCTGTTGCACGATGCGTAGTGTTCGATTTAGAGAGATTTTAGATCGTATCTATAAAAGCTTAAAGATCGCTAGAAACGTGTTAATTAATCTGATCAAGTCTCGCATACATTATCATATCCCCAACGATAGAGGCTGACAATCAAGCTCAGAATCTGAATGAGACTCAGACAGAACAGAAATCAATGGTAAATTAAATTCTTACGTGTAGTTAAAAATGAAATTGCGTTAACCGTTATTATCTTTTACGCTTCGGGTACTTATAAAAGAAAACGAAATTATGAGCAAACTGTTAAAAAATTGGTAGAATATTAAAATAGCTATTCTAGATCTTCAGTCAGCAGCCCATGCGTGACACGGTTCCCTCTCTTCATTTATTGATGAAGAGCTGTCACGAATAAACCGGTCATTCATTAAAAAAAGAAGGCATATCAGGACGTATCGCGCCGCTTCACTTTGGGAATTCGTCGGGTGTAGCGGGGAGAAGCGCGCGCGAAACATCATTAACCCGTACCAGTAGCGTACACATGTGAAATTTCGTGTGCTACTCGCGGAAATAAAGTTAAGGAAAGGCAGAATCATCGGGTTTTCACTCGCCGACTCCCGCGGCGGGAGCGCGCGCGCAGCCGAGCGTGTCTAATGACCGCGCGCGCTCGCAAGCGCAAGAGCGAAAAAAAGAATGGAAAGACGGAATGGAAAAAAGAATGCGCGAGTAAGACGTTTCGCAAAAGCGCGCCGAGCCCTAAAAATAGATAAGAAAAGGTATACGAGAGACCACGAAAATTTTTGTAAGTTAGTTAACAGAACTTCCAAGATACATTTAGAGCGCCCACGCCTATAGCAGCAGTTTGAAAACTCGTTCTTTTTTTTAAATTCAACTGTAAATTTAATATTTTTATTACTTTTATCAACGATAAAAATAATTATTATAATTACAAAATATACACTGAGAATACCTGTTTAGTGGCAGTTACTATGTTGAATCTTGTAATTCATTATATAGTTATTTATACCATCTTGTTTTGGTAGAATAAACCGCAACATGTCAGTAATAAAGATATCTGTCTACCCTGGTAGAAAATTAATCATTTTCGTTGGTTAACATGTTAATCAAATGGAAGCATTTTTGACCTAAATAAATTTCCAAACATTATTGAAAGTACCGAAAATTATAATCACATGTTAAATATTGAAAATGGAATGTGATTTTATGAACAATAATTAAATATTTATCTTTAACAATAAAATAATGATAGTGTGTCGTTTTTAACTCCAATATTGACCAATAATTAGCCAACGCATCGTTAACGTTTCTACCAGGGTAGTTACAGTCATTTTAATATTATACATTGTAGTTATACTATATGAAAAATTTCTTAAATACAGAAATCAATAGCATACTATGTTATAGTGTCTTCACCATAATCTTGTTTGCATATATATATATATATATATATATATATATTACTAGAAGATACGGTTGTAGTTGAATAATACTATACTTATATGGGTATACCACCACACTTTTTTTACTGCACATAGCATGAGTATATAGTTTTAATATTGAATAAAAGTTTTAACTGTTTATTTTTGACATCTTTTGCATTTTTTTTTCTATAATTCAGATAATTTTTAACGAATTTAACAAGTAAATTTTTTACTTCGATGCATAACACTTTAACGATTCATCTGCGTCATGACCCTGGTGAAAATCCAAAACATTTTTTACCCAATAATTGACTATTTATTTTAGACTTGGCCATAAAATAGGAACTCTTCTTGTCTAGTTGTTTAGCTCCAGGTGAAACGCTTTTTTCCACATTATTCGAACATTAAATAGATCAAAATATGGAGTGTCTTTTTTGATGATCGGCACAACTTTGTTCTTAGCCATTTGAAAGGTACTATAGATGACCATTATGATGAGTCAAAAAATGGCGAAGAAAAAGCTTATTATTATGAGGAGTGAGAAATGCAGAATCAAATGGCAATAAATAAATTTTACTGAATCTCTATGAAAGGAGTGTTGCAAACTATTTTTTAATTTCCGTATATTGTTTATATTTTCCTAAACTTTTAGACATTGTTGCATTTCACTTACTTTATCGCCAAGTTTGTAAGAAAACTTGGAACGAAAATTCAAAACTTAGGTTATATGTTACTTCCAATCTATTAAATGGGTGAATAATGTCAGAAAAAGCGTTTCACCAGGAGCCAATAATAATAATCATTTCTCTTGGCTATTTACTGATATTCTGCCCTATTTTTAATGGACAAATTTCTACCAGGGGATGGATAAACCTTTCACACATTTTTTACATGATGTTACAAAGTGCGTGATGAATGATTATGAAGTGTTCATTTAATTTAACCATTATTAAGTTAAAATGATGAGTGCAGAAGAGTTTCATAACATTAAATAAAGATTTTCAATTTTAATAAAAAAAAGTTACTATCAATTCGAAACAGTGATACAATATGTGTATCAGAAAGTAAATTTCTGTAATCAGTAGATCTGTTTCCATGAAGACATATTCAGTGAGTCATATATAAATAACATAAATAACCGTGTTAGTTAGAATTTAATGATTATGTTCATAGCTGACATAACTATACCGTTGCAATTTATATAAATATATAAAATGAAAAATTACTATTTCATTAGTTTTACAGAATATGTTAATATAAGTTTCATAAAAAAATATATAAGTACATTTTAGACAATTAATGCAGGCTTTGAAATGGCAGCTTAAACCTTATTGATTACATTAATTCTGGCAGTTGTAACAGAAAAAATCCATTGCAGCAAATCAATAGTTAAACGGCAAACGTAATGCACTATGTAGGTATATACATATAACCTCGAATTTCGTCGAGTCTGCGGGTCAGGGGCACACTCTAATACTATCCTTCGAAGGATAGATCGAAGTCCACGTTTACATAGAGGATAGGAGTGAAAATCCCGCATTGCGGCGCGTAAAAAGCGTCGGTGATGAATATCCGGGCGGGGTGGGAGTCTCTCTCTCTCTCTCTCTCTCTCTCACAGTCTCTGTCTCTGTCTCTGTCTCTGTCTCTGACAAAGGCATCGCAGCGTGCAGCTCCTTTGTATGGGTGACACGTCGAGTTCCCCCGTTTCTTTTCCTCTCTGTCTCTCTCCTTTTTATTTACGTCGCGCTCGTCTCTCTAGCGAGCGCTTGCGCGGGCTCCTCCTCCGCTGTGTGTGCACTGTCGTCGCCTCTGAATCTTAACGACGTCTCACCTGCGCGCGCCGACCGTACACAACCGCGCCGTCGTTTTGCATTCAGAGTTGCGCCGGAGCTCGAGAGCTCCGAAACTTTGGAGTCGCGTAAGTAGCTAAGCCTCGTATACGTGCGCTCGCTGATCGTCTTTCACTTTTCGATGGAGCGAGGGGGATCGGCTGGAAAGAAAAAATAACGTGCACTTGGCTTGTTTATTTCTCGCACATATAATAAAAGTCATTGATTTCAAAGAAAATCAAGAGCTCGAGTTTAACTAATTCATTTTTATGCAAAAGCTTTATTGATCCCTTCTCGTATAGAATACTCGGAACATGAGTTATAAAAGAAATTCTCTGAACTAATACCTTTTGTGGTAACTTATTTAAAATTGTTTCGAGCAAAATAACATAAATTTGCAAACAAAATTGCAGTAATATTAAAAAGAGTTTTTTTAGCAAATGAAGAAACACCCCTGTAATAAAGTTATCTGAATTACGCCCAAGCAAAAAGCCGATATTTTCGACTTATAATGAATAATAGTGTTCAAAGCATATATAATTCTTTGAAAAACCATCTATAGTTTTATTATTTATTATGCATTTTAATTACAGTTAATAAGATAAATTACAATATGTAATGATTGGATATAACGACTTAAATATTAGGATATATCGGCCTTTCACTTTTATACTGTAATTTCATTTAGATTTAGATTTTTAACGATCATATTATTAAAATGTATATACTACTTACTGCTTAAGGATTTCTTACTATCTTAGCTGTTTATATTCGTAATTCATAATATGGACTTTTAAAAGAAAAGTGAAACAGTTTATTAAAGTAGGTATGAGAACCAACGTGACATGTTATGGGAGAACTGATGCTCGGAATGTTTTACGTATACACATTGCCAATTCGCGCAGGAAAGAAAGCGGACTGCAGTTTCTAATGGAAGTGCAGTGATGGTAATTAGCCGAGCTATGCGTTTGCATTTTTGCAGCATACCAGTAGGTAACGCACATACGTGTGAGTTATTAAATAGAGAGAAAATTATTAAATAGCGTATATAAATTTTTATAATCATGTTTAAAATGTTTCTGATCCTTTAGTAATACATTCGCTAACATTTACCAATATAATTTGAATGATAATTTACAGTCATGGTACAGTAACTTTTCTGATAAGTTTTTAGAATTTTTAAATTTTTTATTATATTTTTTTATATATTAATATTGTAAACTAGATTTTCTATCAATATTAATAAATGCGATTAGTCATTTATATGTTTTATAGTTATAAGTTTCTATGAATCCTGTCGGAGGAATTTAAGTACATAATATGCGTAACACACATTTAAAAAATATTCAAATAAATGATATGCAGATTAAACAAAAATACGGACTCGTGCTGATAACTAACTCTTTATCCATATAACCAAAGTTTATCTGTTCATATAAATGATAAAAAACACTTTAAATCTTGAATTTAGCTGCGTTTTCTTTTTCATTAACCCCTTATAATACTCTTACTTTTACAGTATTTCACCTTATTGTAATCTCGATTAGAGTTTTTATCAATTATGTATTGTAATATTTATATTATACTTAAGTTATACGATACACATATTTTTAAATAATTTATTATTGCTAAAGGGGATGGAAAGTGTTAATATATTATGTACTATTAAATATTTATATTGTCTTATTTCAATACATAAAAAAATCTATTTCATGTAGTAACAATATTTAAAATCTTTCACCAAGATGTACGCTCACAAAGAAACCTTAAAAATATTCTAAAATATGCACAAGTGGTACATAAAGTTCTACGAATAGATAAATGCCTTCATTACTCTCTAAAGTTGAATTAGTAAAAGTCCACTAATAATTATTGAATATCCACTAATTCAAATAGTTAAAATTGCTCCACCATGAATTAGTGGATATTCACTAATTGAAATAGTGAACTACATGTACTAATTGTAATAGTAAAAATATGCACTATTACAATTAGTAGAATACTACTAAAAATTTAGTAGTTTTTTTAATAGCACGAGAAGCCAAATACACTTATGTAATTAGTAAAAAATATAC
>JAYJLV010000011.1:14208649-14211149 GCA_036873485.1 Torymus texanus
TTTATTCACTTTTTCTACATCTTAAAATCGCAATTAAATCTATATAAATTTTTCTTTTATTCTTATTAAAAAAAAAATTTCATTTATTACTCATCAAATACTTTAACCTCCAATATCTTTTTTCTTAACAGTCAGATATTTATAGGCAACGAACTCAGCCTATAGATATAAAAGTGCTATGTCCGTGCCAAATTTCAAGTCGATCGGATAATTTTTACTCTAGTTATCGTGCGACATCAAAAATGCTATTTTTTTCGAAAATATTTTTTTCTCGAAAACAAATGAAGGAAATCTCTTGAAAATTTAACCTAATATTCCTTCGAATGAGTTCAATTTGTGGTTTAAATTTCAAATCGATTGATCATTTAGTTTTTGAGAAATTAATTTATCAATTTTAGGAACATTTTTCTTAATAACAAATGAAATACGAATAATAACCTAAATGTTAAAAAACGAAAGTGTAGGTAATTGAAAAACCTTTCAAGAACCATTTAGACTGATTCATAATTTTGACCCCTAGATATGTAAAAATCAAAAAAACGAAAAATTAAAAATTGTTTTTTGGTTATAAAAAAAAGAAAATCGATAGAATATTAAGTACATCCGGGTGCCGAGTTTTTTTCGCGAGTCGTATAAAATAAGCTTTGAATGGCGAAGATCGATGGTTTGGTTCCTGAGATATAGAAAGTTTACATACACACACATACACACACATACATACAGACAGGAAAAAAATTTTTCTCAAAATTGAAAATTTTCAATACATTTCATCTTAAAAAATCATTTTAAGACTTTTTTGTCTCAAAAATTTTTTCACCGTTACAAAGCTTGCTCTTTGAGGAAGAAAAAGAAATTGGAAACACACATCCGCAACAATGTTTCTCTCGTTATAGAATAGATGAAAAAATGGTGAACCCGTCAAAATAGTTTTGTGACACTGTTTTGAGTGCATATTAATTCTTCTTCCGAAAATTTCACATGGGGAAAGTGAAATTGCCCTTCATTAGATAAAACCGAATTTTCACTATCAGTAATTATGGCAGTCTTCCATTTCAATAGAACTGCATCCATGCTCAGTAATATTCTTTTTCTCCCGTTAACAATAACGAAGGACTGAAGTCACTAAAGCACCCTACGTGCGCAGATTATGTATCGTAGTCATAAGTTTGCTGTATTATGATATATATTAAATGTTCCTGCTAACCTGAATGACGTTTTATTGTCTCTTTATGGTAGCCTTCGCAAAACATGCACCTGGCGTGATTGTATAGTTGGTATTAGGAAGCAGAAAATAAATTAAGCTATACTGTTTTATGTATTAAAACATTTTCATACAAAGAGCGTTGTTTCAAATTATGTCAATAAACCGCTGTACTATTGTTGAAAAAACTAACATTATCAGAACATTGATTTAAGAAAAGCTCTTAAATTAGATCGTTTCTATCTAAAAACATTGTTTTAAATAGTGTACTTCGATTCCCATGTCTATGAATATATTTCATACGTGTTTAGAGGACGACAAAAACTAATTTTCAATCTTGTTCCCTGAACATCCGCGCAAGAAGAAATGGTGCCACGCACATCACAGTACGTGCGTCGCACTGCCGTGATGCTTGTTGGCTTTCTTGCTGAGATATAAAGATGATTACGATGACACACGCTGTCGCTGCTGCTATAGGGCGACTTGCCCATGCTATAGCGCGAGCAAGAAAGCTAATTGCACTCGAGAGCGCAAGGTGCGCATGTAAGAAGTATTGTGCGCGCGCAAAAGTCTTTAAAACAGGAAGCAGTAGCAAGAGATTCCAGCTAGTGCCAGCGGGTGACAGACACGCGGATGTTTAACGATCCGATCTTCCGTAGCGAAGTTGCCTGGAGGTGGGATTCCGAGAGAAGTCAGCTTAATGCTAGAGCACCATTAACTAAATTAAACCAATTAGTCCGAAAGATTCCGGGGCATGGAAGTGGTTTAGACCTTTCCATATATCTCTCTTTCTCACAGCGGCGTTTGGTACCTCAAGTGCATGAGCGTCCGAGCTGCAAGATCTACAAACTTAGAGGGTCGATATTTCAAGCGGTTATGTAACAAGATTTAATGAAACGAAGAAATTTTAATTAAGGCATACAACAGCTAATCACTTTCATTCGAGAAATTTATTTCGAACGTAAGAATTTTTAATTTATAAGAATACGAAAAGTTGAAGTTTCACATAAATAATAACTTTATTATTGGGTTTTATAAATATAATAGTTTTATTGTTTATTACGTTTATTTATTAATAGAAATTAGTTCCAATATCACAGTAAATATTTTCAGAAAGACTTCGTCGTGTATAAGTTTTGTAACAAAATAAAATAATTGTGTACATGAAAATTTCTATGATATTTTTCAAATTATCTAAATTTTTATCCTTGTTTTTTTTATCAAATTTTTATCGTACTTAAATTAAAGGCTATCTACGTATATAAATTCAATTTGATATTAAATTCTTATATTGAATTT
>JAYJLV010000011.1:14213649-14219707 GCA_036873485.1 Torymus texanus
TAAATCTCTGTCATATAATAAACTAATTATGTAGCTTTTTTTACTATTTAATACAAAAATAAACTCGTTTTGATACTTGTTTTTATTAAATATATAAGTTCAAAGCTGTACGCAAGATGATGCAATAGCGGGACAGCATAGGGTAATACCGGGACATATGTTTTTAAATGTGTCCTGGCATTGGGATACGATAAAAATGGTGTAGGTAATTGGGACAAGATTCGGCCACATAACCATAACCTCGAAAATTTTCCCCCTGTGGCGGCTCCACGAGCCTCGATCCACAGCCACCAGAGCTCGCACCTACCCTTCCATCTCGCAAGCGGACAAATGGCCAGGCGTAACTATATATACGGTCATAAGGGTCAGCTCAGACATCCACCACGTCTAAGGCACGGGTTACCATCATTGCCTTACTGATGAGTCCAGATGGTAACCCTGGGACGAAACGTACCATTCACTACCTCACCGACCACTCAACCCACACGCATCATACCTTCATTCCGTCGCCCCCGGGTTGCAGCGCGTAGCTTCCCGGAGCGCGACACCCTTATATATTATAATAAAACTAATTTCTAATTCAATTCAATATTAACTAGAATACATAGTTAATAGCATAAAACAATAGTCAGGAATGCATATAGTTTTCGTACTTGTTGAAAATTGTAGTATTTTTTATTTTCCAGTTATACGGTCAAATTTTGAGTTTATCCCGCAATTGGATATTTTACCTTATCAGAAATCGTCTCTCAAATGAGCAACGAAATTCCGTTTTCCGGAGGCTGTGCACTCTCCTTATCAGTATCCGTAATTGCTAATTTTATAGAATGTAATATTGCTGTTGGTTTTGTCTAATATTTAGTAATATTTATTTTACTTTAACTAAAAATCATCAGATTAAATAGCTTTAATTTTATGAAAAGTGACCGACTAAAACGATTTAAAACGACTATTAGGTTAATTTTAGAGATCGTAAAAAGCTTCGTAAAGTTTCTTCAAAAGCGGTTTCCTGTAATACAAGTGGTCTTCTTGTTGGTTATATAAATAAAAAATTCAAGCAATTTACAAGTAAAATTTTGGATAGTAGTATTTTTATTAAAAACTTAATAAAATCAAATTATTTTAAATAAAAATGTTATTGTCACATTAAAGCTCTATTATTTTATGTGTACACGCAATAAAAATGTACGATATTCAATGTTATTATTATATAATTTTAACCCTAACTATTAATATTTTTATTCTAATCTTACTTTTTCATTATTTCTCTCAATATTTTTAATATTAAAGATTATTTTCACTGAAAAATCCGTATGACTTCTAAATACATGTTTTACATATTATTTATAGAGTAATTGTCGTAAATTTTTACTTTCTATTTGATTAATGTTTATAAGTGCATTTTACATAAGAGCAAAATTTTATTTCATGTGTTTAACTATTTCTACTATTAGACAAACAAGTAAAAACTTATTATTTAACCACAATCCATTAATTGTCAAAGTTTTTACAATAACTTTTAGATAATTCTACATTCATTTTTCATCTAAAACATTAAAAATACAATATTAATAAAGTAAGTCATTCTCGCACGAGCAGAGTTTGTTTTGGATCTCACAAATGTGTACTTTTATCACTTATTCTGATTGTAAATATTGAGTCTTATTTATATAGAAATTCCGATGAATAATTAACAATATTAGAGTTATTATTTAGTTTAATTTTTGAAGGTTGTTTTAAACTACTAAAGGAGATCAGTAATCTAATCGAAATATCCTAGTGGATTCGAGAGTTGCCTTTAAGATGCTGCCACGCCTTTTCATGGACTATTTTCCTTTTTCTAGGTCATCCCACATATAATAATGATTTATAACTATATTAAAACTTAAAAATAAATACAAATTTTAATTAAATGATTGAAAATTAATAATATTTATAAACATGTTTAGTGTAATATTACTTAAAATATTTAAAATATTAGAAGTCGTTAAAATACGAAAGATTAGACTTTTTTTGCGTAAAAATAATGTAATGGAAAATATTGACGAATTCAAAATAATTGCAATGTAATTTATCAAATTAATAATGATTATTATTTTGTAACTAAAATTATATTGTTATTCATATGGTTCCCATGTAGTCCTTTGTCAAATACTATGCGATAGTTATTTCGAAAAAATTGGCTGATTCATAATAATCATTAGGAAATCATAAGGTTTTTTCAGTAGAAAACAATGTAATAATGTATGATACTTAAATTTATGAAATTCTAGGTACTAATATTGGTCTTTCTCAATTGCTGCATTTGCGGAATTTATGCACAATATCGTCAACAAAATGCTGGATATTCATATGATAGACCCCAGGTGCCGTTTGCCTTACCTACACGTCCACCACCATCACGACCACCACCACCGCCACGACCACCACCGTCAACGTTTCCTGTAACATATAATTATCCATCACCGCCACCTCCGCCGCCGCCGCCACCTCCACCAGTAACATATAACTATCCATCACCGCCACCTCCACCACCTCCACCACCTCCACCACCTCCACCACCTCCACCACCTCCACCTGTAACATATAACTATCCATCACCGCCACCACCACCACCCCCTCCGCCACCTCCACCACCTCCGCCACCTCCGCCGCCGCCTCCACCACCGCCACCTCCACCTGTAACGTATAACTATCCATCACCGCCACCTCCGCCGCCACCCCCACCACCTCCACCACCTCCGCCGCCGCCTCCACCTGCAACGTATAATTATCCATCACCGCCACCTCCGCCACCTCCACCGCCGCCTCCACCACCTCCTCCGCCGCCTCCACCACCTGTAACATATAACTATCCATCACCGCCACCTCCGCCGCCACCCCCATCACCACCTCCACCACCACCGCCTCCGCCGCCTCCACCACCACCACCTCCACCACCACCACCACCACCACCTCCACCACCACCGCCACCCCCTCCCCAATATCTACCACCAGCACCACCGCCGCCACCTCCACCACCACCTCCGCCACCACCTCCTCCGCCACCTCCGCCACCACCACCACCTCCACCACCACCTCCTCCACCACCACCTCCTCCACCACCACCTCCTCCGCGACCTCCGCCACCACCACCTCCGCCACCACCACCTCCCCAATATCTACCACCACCACTTCCACCTCCACCTCCACCCCCTCCACCGCCACCCCCTCCACCGCCTCCACCTCCACCCCAACCACCCCCACCACCCCCACCACCTCCACCACCACCACCTCCACCACCACCTCCACCACAATATTTACCGCCACCTTCATATCGTCCACGACCGTCACCTTCTCCAAGACCTTATTCTTCCCCAATCACTCCTCCACCACAACCACCCCGAGTATCTACACCAGCTCCAACATACCTTCCTCCCTATACTAGTGGACCTACTGTTGGTATATCTTATCAAAACTCTCCCTCTTATGGCTCATACCAATCCAGTCCTGATTTTAAGTACAGTGCTCCTATTGGTTCATCAACAACATCAACGTACCCATCATATAGCAGTACGGCATCTGCTTTTGCATCCAGTTCAGCAAACTCTGGAGTCGTCAAATATAGTCAACCAGTCGTGAGTTCTAATTTTTCAAGCACTTTAACAAGTAGTACCATCCCATCGACAACTGCATCTTCGTCATCTTTAGCAGTAACACCATCCCTGGAAACGACATCAGTTGGCTCTACGTTTTCGACAGAACGAGCTTTGTCGACTACCACTGAACAGTCACGTAGTAGTGTGACGGCACCAGTGCTGACTTCGCCTATGTACAGTGTACCTACTTCATCAACAAATTTTGGTTACATGTCAGAAGGTTACCTGTCGCCTACTGCAACTACATCAACTACTACTACTAACGGTGAAAATGGAATAAGTGATACTGCAATAAATTATGAATATCCGTCACCTGCCGTAACATTCTCTCAAACCTCTAGTGAAAGTACTTTGAATTCAATGCCAAGTACCCTTTCAACGTTATCTCCAAACCCGTCGATAACAGAAAGTTCAACGTTATCAAATGATAATGCACTGTCAACATCGTCACCTATATACACTTCTAAACCAATAAAGCAAGATGTGATGACTCAAACACAAATTTCATCATCAACACTAATGCCAGAATCTATGTCAAGTTCATCTATTTCACCTTCAACAAATGATTATAATACTAGAAGTTCACAGTTTACAACATCTTCATCTATTTCACCGATAACTGAATCAAGTATTACAAGTTCAGTTATACCAAGTCAAACCTCAACAATATCAACTACTTTTAATACACCATCTCCGTCAACAGAATATTCAGCACCATCTGATAGCAGTTCATCGATTGGTTCATCTACTTTTACAACTGAAACACCAATTTCGTATGGAATGTACGATTATCCATCTCCTTCAACGCGTTTACCTTTACCTTCTACAGCACCATCATCGTCAACCTCAACTACACCATCATCGTCATCATCAATGTCTCCAACTTTTATACTAACATCGTCCTCTATAGTATCAACGCAACCAACTGCCGTTCCATCAACGTCAACAAAATACACATATCCTGCTATGCAATCGCAATCATTCTCCCCAGTAACGATGCCATTTTCAACTCCTTCGCCTTTGCCATCGGCAGCATCATTGTCATCACAGTCACCATCATCACCATCAATACCGACATCGTTATCACCATCGTCGACTTCGCAATCATCGCCATCTTCCATTCCTGGAACGTATAATTACCCTTCTTCTACTCCATCCCTAAGGCCCGAATCGCCATTTACTTCTCAGCAACCTCCATTGTCAAGTCCAGTGACATATAATTATCCCTTACCCACCTTAGCATCTTTACAGCCAACCTACAATTATCCAGCTTCATCAATATTTCACAATTATAACTATCCTGTACCTGAAACCTCACGTCCGAGTTACAGTTATCCATCACCGCGTCCTAGGCCTAGGCCAACGCCACGACCAAGACCAAGACCTATAATTACCCCAAAACCATCACCACCGAGGGCCACTTATTTACCTCCTGCTAGACCTGTATTACAATCAAGGACCTATCTTCCCCCTCCAAAACCTATACCACAGATTAGACCTTATTTACCTCCAGCAAGACCTGCGCCAATGTATTTGCCACCAGTAAGATGATATATAAACGTTTGATAAAGGTTATAGAATTGTATTAGCAAAGACGCAAAACGAATCTGTCTGTTAAAGGTGGCCCTCGCCTATTTGCGTACACTTAGTCATTTACAGTGCGATAATAGTTTTCGGATTAATAATATACGTTATATGTTAATTACATTCATTGATGTGTAAATGCCAGAATATTTTTATCTCAACGTATTCGTATGATTTAGTATATAAGTATTCTGCAGCCACCAATGTAATAGATTAAAGCAATATTTTTTTAACTCTCCTCTATGAGCGCGTAGAAAAGTATTTTTCGAAGATAAGGTAGTAGATATTTTGTATGATACTATTTATGTATATTAATATTTATTTTTCACATCGTGCTTGTTATAATGACTATTTAAAGCCATTTTAAAAACTCGTACATATAAATAATTTTAATTTATAAAAATATGCGAACTTCTGGCTTGACTAATTATTTAACAAATTCCTTCATAATCTCTGAGTATAATCTTTAACTTTCCATAAAGCGTACTGATACACTGTAAAAAAGACTGACTTCTTAAAAACTAATTTTATATGTTCTGCTATTTTATATATTCTGCTCTCTTTCTTTCGGTGCATTTTGTTAATATAATATATGTAAAATACCCGAGTTCTTGGACAAATATCCTCTATTATATTAAAATTGTGTTTGCTCTTTTTTTCATAACCATCCCTTTAAATTTTCATAATTTGGATGTATCATTTCTGGAAGCATAATTTTTAGATATTCTGGAAAATTTTTTTGGATAAATTTTAGATAACTTTTGGATAAATTTTAGATAACTTTTGGATAAATTTTAGATAACTTTTGGATAAATTTTAGATAACTTTTGGATAAA
>JAYJLV010000011.1:14230400-14248557 GCA_036873485.1 Torymus texanus
AGCGCATCTAAATTTATTAGGATATGATGATGTGTCTTCTGGGACAGACCACTTTTTATTTTTTGTGTGCCTGTGTTATCAAATATAATCTTCTTAGAACGTCTCGAATGTCGAATCATCTCAACTCAATGGTATTACAACAAGAGACTTAATACTTTTGAATTATTTTAATAATTTCTCACCATAAAAGACAAGTTACCAAAAGTAAACCGCTAGTAAAAATACTTAAAGGGGGTCGACTAATTTTTCATTGCATATACTTATATTTTCACTTTTAGTATTTATTAATATGTAATATATTATGATGAAATCAAGGACGTTCTCTACCTAAAATTCATTAATATTCAACAATTACGATAATAAAATATTATTTACGACGAAAATCCGCCTATAGCTTGTACATACTACTATAAAAATAAATAAAATGAAGGTGTTAATACAATATTAGAAATAATACGATTTGCATTGTGCGACTATATCGTCGCCCCGTACGAACAAAAACACAGCTCGCGTTTCTTTATGGAGATCGACAACACAAGAGATAAGTGAGTTGTCTTTTCTTCGTACGCAGCGTCCTTATAGGTAGATATAAAAATAAAATGACAGTTTTTCTTAGTTTTAATATTTTTGACATTAATCCTGCTTGATATAATAAAAGAATAAATTTGGAAAAACTTTCTTTACAATTAATAAAAGTGTGCAGCTACGACGTATTCGACATAGGGTTCCTATGTTAAAAATGCAAACTGTAAAGACGAGTATCTCCATTCTTAACACCGCAACTTATGTTTTCTGACCAGAAATATAAATATAAATGAAGGGTCATTAAACTAATATGTGTGCAAGTTTCAAAAAAGGTTTAGAAAAATTCATTTTCTTAAAAACGCTCTTATCAATACAAATTTTAAATTGAATGTAAATGAAAAATTCTAAAATATAGGTATAATTACGCGTTATTAAATATAGTGATTTCGATACTCTTTTAATATATACATCTAACACATAAATCAAGTTTTAAGAATATCTTTACATCTACTTTGAACTATTTTATTATATAGAATATTAATAGGCGTATACAACATAAACATTTACCGGATTATTCATCTGTAACATAAAGGATTATACTAAAATTTTCTTGAAAAAAAATTATTTTGATTTCCTTAAAACGTTATTTAATAAAATCTATTTTTAATATTTACGTAATATGTATTTTTTAATAAAATAAACTATGTCTTGAATGATATAATTTATTAGAATGTTACATTTTTAACACGATTAATTTTATAAACATAAATGGTTAAAAAAGCAATCATATATAAAAGTAAAGTTATTTATAAAACTATTAATTATATAATCTAATTGGTTTCTAAATTCTGTGTACTCAAATAAATTGTTTACACAGACTATATCCTATACAAAGCAACCAAATCATTTTGATCACCATATATTATTATTAAAAATCGTTCACTAGTTATGTCACTAAACGCTTAGTTACAAACGAAAAAACAAGCATTATTAACATTTTTCTAATTTAAATTTCAGACAATGGTCAAGGCTTTTCTGGAGGCGATTCCAACTGCAGGTCATATGCCAATGACTGACTGTCCTGAGCAATTAAATCACATGATTCATTGCTTCATCGATTTGTGGAAAAACAAAAAGTGGTGAACTTAAAATAGTCAGTATTTGTAACCTGGAGATCAATGATCCAATGTGCAATCAGTCGTTTATCATCAATGATCGTGCCAAAACAAGAACATATTTCCGTCGGTACACTCTACGGAATAAGAGTAAATCCTTTATCCTAATAACACAAATTATTCAAAAGATGTTGTTGAATAGTTGCCCTGCAACTGTATAGGTTTATTTTAATAGACACAATAACATTTTAAGTAGATGTTTTTAAACATAAGACTTTTTATGGTAATAAAAAGAAAGAGTATAAAAGATTATTAAATAAAAATATTTAAATAAATATTAATACTAGAACGTTCCATTTGTCCGGAACACAAGGAACACAAGCGGCTCTTCATAAAATACTTAAAATGTTACTGTAACTTTTTAGAAATATTTATCAACTGGAAAGATTTGAAGCGTTTCAAATAATTTGTGCTACTAGGATGAAAGAAAAGACAAGGGCGATTAATCGTCAAATGCATGCAAGTCGTACCAAAGATGTGATTTTTATACATAATATTATTATATACTCGACATGTATTCTATGATATCGAAGCATAAATTATTCCTTTACAATAAAATTGTGTTTAGAGATTGGTTGTGATTGATTTGCACGCTTTTCACACATAAGTTCCACTTTTCCACATGACAATTGTCATGTGACTTTTTATTAACTACTTTGAGTCCGCTGATTTAATGGATTTTCAGTCGATTTGATCCATTCTTTCCTGAGAAGTTGTTTCAGTTGACTAAGACGGAGCGTGGGATTTTGTTCCTTAAGTATAGGCATCATACGTTCCTCGAAACTTAAGTACGCAGCTTTCATACGACGTTCTGGATGACGATCAATTTCTGGGTCTTTTATGCTAAAAATAGAAAATAGTCAATTAATATAATGTGTACGTTTTTTCTGTAAAATTCTAGTCCGTAATGTTATCTTTCACGAAATTCACGGAAACCTCTGTATACTTTATACTTAATAACTCAGAATTAAAACTGCTTTATTAAATGTATATAATTTAATATATACAAAAACGTCAAGCGATTATCGAAATTTCCATAAATTTTTACACGATTTGTGTGCGTAAACATGTGTATTAGTGTAAGCATGTGTAGTATTTTGATAACATCAACGCACTTTGTAATACTTATAATTTTTTTAATTATTTATCGAGTAAGTCGAAATACTTTTGCCTACATAATAAAGCATACTCAAAACGCGAATTTTAGAATTTGACTTTGTATAAATTAAAGTTTCTTACAGAATCATAGTTTTTACATTTAACCTGATCGAATTACCTCTATAGTCTTTATTTATTAATTGGAAATCAACTAGTAAGTCTTTAGCGTAATTTATATAAAGCAGCGCCATATTCTAATTTAATTTTACACTTTAAATATACTATTGTTTAGTTACTTACAACGATATAAATTATTTTTAGCAATTTCCTTTTCTGTACATTTTTATTTACTTTGACGTTCAATTAAATTTTCTATGATTTAAAATATTTGATGCACAAAAATATTTATAAATTTAAATTTTTAGTAAATTCCATTGAGTGAATTTACTTTTGAATAATTATGTAATAATTTTAGTATGTGAATTATTTTTTTTCTGTTAATCAAATCTAATATATTCTATATATATGAAGATTAAAGTAATAGTTGTACCTTAAAACAGATATAGCTTCATCAATTCCATGGGCAGTTTCTCCCTCTAGAACTATTCTATTCAAATTTTCTTCGATGGGTTTCTCTTCCTCCTTCTTTTTCATGGCAACTAAATTTCGTTTTTCTGTAACGGATAAAATTTCGGCGCGAGTTACTTTCGCAGCTGGTTGTTTCCCGCCGACCTTTATGGAACTCATTTCCTTTTCAAGAAGTGCTTTTGCTTCTTCTTTCTTCTGTAGTTGTTGGAGACGTTTTTTCTCCATTTCTTCCTAAAATTAAAAAAAAAATTAATTTTCGAAAGAGATGCTCGTTTAAATTCTTGTTACAAAATATTTTAAAATGAATTACAATCGTACCAAGTAAAATTTTTAAATCAATTTGTTTAAAAATAGCTGTATAAACACTTATAAGAAGTTTTTAATGTATGTATAACATAACTATAGCAACAGTTTTAGAAAATTTACTAGTGAAAGATTGAAAATAAATTAAAAATGTAAAATCAGAGTAATAAATATATATACCTGTTTTTGTTTCTTCTTCAACAATTGTTTATCGTCATCTTGCCATGCTTTGTCTTCGGCTTCTTGAGCTTTTCGCGAAACCTCAGCCTCTTTTATCGCGGCTTTACGAGCTCTCGCGGCCACAGCCTTACTGTTTTCTCCAACGAATTTCTTCGGCATCTTCACTGACTAACAAGTAAAATAAACAACAAACATCAGAGAAAATAGATATTTCATTATTTTTAATTATTTCGGTATATAAAAGGCCCCGATTTGCGTATGCGAAATAATAATGCATGAAAACACCATTCATTTTTTCCATGTAAATGATTTTAAACATTAAAACAATTCTAAAAAGAATTACGTTGATGGCGAAAAGAATGCCATTCTTCTATATCTACCCCTCGAGATCCGTGAGACGAGATTTTAGCATTCTATTTTGCAAACATACGTAACGTCCTTCATACAAACTAATAATGTTAATAAAAAGATCTGAATTACAAAAACCCACATGGAATCTATTTTGACATTAAATATGTTAATCAGAAATGTGATTACAGTAGCAAATAATTGAAATAAGGAAGATTTAATCAAGTACATTTAAATATCGCGCGCTTTTCCAAAAATCATGTGATGGTGCGCATCGCAGAGTCCCTGCACAGCCGGTAGAACGCATGCGTTCTCCCGTTCTCCGGTTGTTGTTCTCCCTCTGTCTCTCCCTCTCCCTCTTTCTTTACTCTCGCTCTATAACCTACTATACCATTTCTTTTGCATCACATACACTTTTACCACGCAAAGAGGTTATGTTCGCGAATGATTCTTCAAGTGCTTTATTCTACTAAGTAAAAAAATGCGAAACTAAATGTTGGCAAGCGTCACTGCGTTAACGAGATATTTCCGAGCGGCCTCCGTGTTGAGAAGTATGTCCAGCAAAGGTGGGAAAAAGGGTGGAAAAGCAGCAGCAGCAGCCGCAGGGCAAGCGAACCAGAGCAAAATGCCCGAGGTAAGGTTTACCAAAGGAAAAATCGATTGAAATTCGAGACTCACCGTTTCGGGATCGACAGCGTGTGAAAGTGGGACCGGAATCTCGGCATCGGCTATTTGGGAGACACGATCACCTGTCAAGGCCGTACTCTGACATCTTCAGGAAGCATGTACTAACAGGCTACACTGAAGAACGCACTGTTGACTCTTCTCTCCTTCTCAGCTTACCGACGGCCGAGCAGGAGCGACGAGGACAGAGATAGGCGCCACAGTGTCCATGCGCGAACGGCAGAGTCGCAAGCCGAGGGATATAGGCACGGAGTAAGGCATGGGTGTCAAATTTACAATAGCGGAACACCAGCACTACCTAGGTGCTAAGCCTGACCTGACCTTTTTTCATTTCGACTGTGAGCGCCCCTTGCGCGCTATAGGCAAACTATGATACTTTCGACGCGGTATATTCAATTTTCGTTTATTTCATTACAAAGAAATTCTAGTACTTACTTATGTCGATAAGTTGAAAATTAAATATTTTAGAAAATTTTTTCAAGTACAAGATTAAAATTAAAGTTTAAATGCAGGCTGCAAAATCTTAACTCGTCAACAATAAATATAAAAATGTATAAATATATATAATATACACAGATTTAAGACTTTTGGAATAATCGAGGTACATATTCGATTTTGTAATATACAATGTAATATATAATTATGTATACGGATAGCATTTTGTCGGTGATCTCGCTGGTCTCCATTCTCTTTATGGTCAAAATAATTACATAGTTTGTTTGTGTCACACAGACATAATCGCGTAAACATTTTTATGGAAATCACTACGGGCAGTCGAACACATAGTAACATTAAAATATAAAAGTATAATGGAAATCAAAGTAATAATTTAGGATAATCACTTCGAAACCCATAACAACACTCAAAAAATATGTTCTTATACCATGACTATTCACATAAATAATAAAATTTACAGGGGCCCGTAGCTGTTGACAAAGATGGCAACGTTACTATAAAAATACAGGCCAAGCCAGGAGCAAAACAAAATAATATAACGGGTGTGTATTGGCAATATAATTGTAGGTATAACAATATTTCACTAATAACTTAAGAAGGAATTGAGAGAACACTAATAATTTTAACAAGTTTAGTTGATCAAATAACATTGACTTGCAAAGTACTATGTCCGGTAAAATTGTAGGATTATAATATTGGAAGGTATTAATTGAATTTTATAGATTTCTCAGCAGATGCGGTTGGCGTAGCGATTTCTGCGCCGCCACAAGAAGGTGAAGCAAATGCTGAACTAGTCAAATATTTGGCATCAGTACTCAATGTTAGAAAGTCCGACGTTACGCTGGACAGGGTCAGTAGAAATCAAATTTTAGATTGACATATTTTTTTACAAATAGTTTATTTGCTTATACTGAATGTTCTTTGTAATAGGGTTCACGAAGTCGCCAAAAAAAGATCATTGTGTCTGGAAGCAGCATTGAAAAAGTTATTGAGAAATTAAAAACCGAAGCAGCAAGTAGCTGATATAAATATGTAACATAAATGAAAAAGACTGAATGTTTTTCGTAATACATTTTTTATTATATCACAATAAAGTTATTATATTTTTTTCATAATTCTCTTACTATCTACATTTTATACGTGTAAGGTTTATATTGTAAATCCAACAATTTTCTGCGTATTGTTTGTGTTGATAAGCCGTTACTTATTATGGCATAGTCGTAATTAACGACGATTCTTATATACAATTTTTTAAATAAAAATTTCGTTTCTGTGTAACGAAATATTTAAAAATTATTTTATATTTTAATATTGTCTATATATACATTGTGGAAAATAAATTGAAAGATCGTTAATAAGTAGTATATCTATACTTCATCAATAGTGTTCTAACATTGGTAGAGCTTGATTAAATATGTATTGTCTAATTCTCAATAAGTAAAATAAAAGTTCTTCGTCGGTTGTTTTTTAAAGTAATTTAATTTATAGCGGCCTCAATTAGAAATGGTTTTAATTTTCATTACAGTTTATGTTATGATCGTTTAGTACTTGGCAATTTGACTATAGATATATGTAAATAAATATAAATAAAAGATCTTATGTTGAAAGGTGGATGTAGAAAAATTGAATAGCTCTCTTGTGGTCGAAATAAGGAAGAGTCAACTGACACTGCACGCCTCTGCCGACCGATTTTCCCGCAATAAATCTAGAGATAATTGGACTTCGTTATCTTCATCGTCCCATCTCCTGTAGCACTTCCGAATTGTCTTTCTGCACTCAGAGGCGATTCGTTTCGCACTTCATTATTCATGCGGGAGGACTTTGAGTGCTCTTTATTTACGACGGTGAAAGCTTAGTCCTCAACGTCAAATGTCTTGTCGTCCAGCCAAGGCCGAAAGATCGGCAAAGTAGAAGGATAATGAGCGCCGCGTTTCGAGGGTGCCGTACCTGCCGGCGCCCCCTCTTGTCTCAAGGGGTAAGTCGCCAGCACGATTGGAATTTGAAGTTTAATCTCCTTGTCCAAACTCTTCGGAGTAATAACGAACTGAAAGTACCAATGGCATTAATAGGATTGGCTACTTTTTTAAGTTCTATGAGTAATGAAACTTTTTCTATTTCAAAGTTTAAACTACTAAATTTCCCTTGTATAAGGTACTAAAATACCAAGTGTCAGCAATATTAATAAAGGAACATAGTATGTAAATAATGTAACAGCAATGTATCAGGAGATTTTTCATATGTAGATTTCTACTATAGAATAAAACCAGCAATAATGCTGCAATATGAGTTGGCAATAATAATAATAGTAAATATGAATAATTCGTTTTGCAAGGGCTGCAATATGAGTTGACTCACATAGACGTGGTAGAGGACGTTGATGAGGTGGCAGCCCCTCAGATTCGTGGGCGGCAAGGGCGGCACGTACATCTGCTCGTTGAGCCACTCCTCGCCCTCGCCGGGCCGTATCTTGCCCCTGGAGACGCTGGCGAGCTCGCGGGTCTCGCTGGCCAGCACCTTGCCGCGGCACAGGTACTGGATGGTCTCGGTGAGCGAGGCCTTGGTCGACTTCATCGTCACCTTGCTGCGGTTGCTCACCGTCGCCGAGATGCCGATGCTCTCGCCGGGCACGTAGCCGCCCCGGTCCAGGCTCACCCGGCAGAACACCGGACCCCCGGACACGCACGACACGCCCACATGCTGCTCGACTTCCAGTCTAGCCGGTTGCTGTTGTGTAACAAAACAAAGTCTCTTACTACATTTGGCTCACGCTCTTGGCCAAAATATTTTTTTTCGACTAACTTTAACGGCTACCCGGTTGAAAAAATCCAGCTGGCTATCTAGGTCGTGTTTTTTTATTAATACAGGTAAGTAGTAAACCAAGTAGATGTCCACCTAAATAACCGGCTGGATATCTAGCTGGATAAACAGCTGGCAAAAAATGAAAATTTATTATTTTAATAAATTATTAAATAATTATTATATCTAATAATATATTAATATAGATAATTGACTTTCGGATTCTTCACCGGACAGTTATTGAGCTGCATATTTGTAGCTGTTGAAGAATACGAAAATGAATTATCTGTCTTAATAAATTATTAAATATGATAATTTATTGCTAATTTATTAAAATAATAAATTTTCAGTTCTTTTTCCAGTTTTTTATCCAGCTAGATATCCAGCTAGATATCCAGCTGGTTATCTAGATGGATATCTACTTGGTTTATTACCTGTATTAGTCCAAAAACACGACCTGGATTCCAGCTGGATTCCAGGTGGTTTCCAGCTAGAAAACCAGCTGGATTTTTTCAACCGGGTATCAGATTATTTTTAAATTTAAGCACCTTTCCAAAACTGTATTCTCGTGTTTATACAATATTTTTATCATAAGACATGTTTAAACTTAGTACCTTATACAAGCAAAGCTTAGCTCAACAAGTTTAGTACTGCTGACATCTTGCTAGATTTATGCGAGAAATTGCATAATCCGTAAATATATAATGATCAAATGAGAATCCGAATAAAAGGCGTGGGTGAAAAGAACACGTAATAACGCTCACGCGTGCAGACGTTCTTTCAAATTTTCTAGGCCAATACTATATATATGAGAATTGAATAGGAAGCAGCCGTTGCCAGTTTAAGTTACTAGCTAACATGCTACACAATGCTATTGCTCAATATGGCGATGATGATAGTTCAACTAAGTATTGCTCGGTTATATCAGAGACATTGTTTATAATATTTAAATCATAGTTTTATTTTTTTTATTTTAATTTATTCCCAATTACTATTTTAACTATTCTTTTCAAAAGTTTAGTATTCAAGTCTAATATTATTTAGAATAATAAATATTTTTAATTAAAAACTGATATCATTAATGCTGTATTTTCCTATAAAGATTATAATGGAAAAGAAATCCTATCGTCTTTTTATATCAATATTTTCCGTGCTGTTTATTATAAAGCGTCTAAGTACACGTCAGATCAGGAAATATAACTTGTTTTGTCATTGATACACTGCAAGATAGAATTTAAGCATGAAATATTATATATCTAGAATTTATTCTAAAAATATTGTATTACAGTTTTCGTAGTGGTATACGATATATCTCATAGCGATAACTTGATTATTTTTACAATCAATGAGAAGAAAAAGAGACTCACCGCCAAAATAGGAGGCTCGAGATTCAGGTCGATCGGGTTCATGACGATGAAGACCTGCTGGTTCTTGTGGACCAGGCCGCCGGGCTCGCGAAGTGCGGCCTTGCAATAATACTGCACCCATCCATGTTTGCCAAGAAACGTGGACGGCAGTCCCAGGGGAAGGCCGAGCTTGAAAGGAAAACTGTGGATGCCCGGTGACAGCAACGACGGTCCGTCTCCTAAAGGCGCAAGAACAACACACACGCACAAGTGCTTAGTTTTTCTCTTCCCTTCCTCGTCCATTTATATTTTACTATCGTCTTCTGCTAACATTGGTTATTTACCTGGATCACCAAGGAGCCGCATCCGAAAATCGATGTAGTTTTCCTTGTCGTAGACTCGCTCAGCACGCTGACTGCGGACCCGCACCACTCCCTCGCCTATCACGTGGAAGTGAAGGCCCGAGACGCTTTTTACGAATAAATAATGAGTTTGTTACAATTTTAATACTTTACATAATTCTTCATTAATTTTTATACGTAATTGTCCTATTGTCATCGCATGTGATTAAACCGAATGTTTTATTATATTTATCAACGTTGAACCGTCCTGCTTTTCAGCTTCAAATTCAGCTAGAAATTAGTCTAAGAGAGAAACCGTAAGATACTTTATTTTTCTATAGTATATCGTATTATCTAACTGTAAATTTATAGCATCAAAAGTAATGGAAGTGCAAGAGTATAACTACATATGACACAAATATAACTGTTATAAATTCTGCGTACTCTATGTGTAATAAAGTGCGTATAGATTACTCAAAAGAGTTTTCAAAGAGGTTTACTTCGGAATTTTGTTAAAAAATAAAAGTTATATAATAATTTGCATACTAACATCTATAACAATATAATTGTTGTGAATATGTAGAAATACACAGACGCGTCGAAGCGCTCTAATAGTTTTTCCTTCCTGTTTTTCAAAATTGACTATAGAGTCTAACTGACTAATCTGTCGCGCGCCCTTTTCCGCTCACGCTCAGTCTATTACGCTCCGCTATGGTAGCGGTAACTCGTACCTTCCATACCACACTGTAACCCAATTATTCTACTTACAATAAACTAATATAATAATATTCAAACTGTGTGTGCTTCCTTTATTCGTTGAGATAACACTTAAAACAACAATAATAAAACAAAATATCAATTTTAATGGTGTAATAATACATGAATATTCGAAATTTAACATAATTGAGAAATTGAATTACGTAGAGAAAGCTTGAAGAAGAAAAAGGCCTCTCGATTTCTTTCTCGTGCAAACAATCAACGGGAATTATGCCTACGCAAAAATATCTCCTATGATCATCAATAACTACAAATACGCAGAATAAAGCATTCAAAATTAAACAGTTTATGTCCTTAGGGATTTGCATAATCATATACACTTGTACATGTCGCAACGGCAGTGGCTGACGCGTATCCATCGTCCCTCATTAAGTTCCCGCGCACAGCCTCCCGCGCATATATTCACATGCACGATTTTTCCAAGGGAAAAAACGGGAAATTACACATCTCGCACTTTGACGGAAAGGAAAAGAAAATGACCGCAGCTTCGGCGGTGTGTCTCGCGGAAGTAAAAAGTTTGTAGCGCCCCGAGGAACGAGAGATGCCCGAGAAAAACGTGGAGTGTATATCGAAGGCTGCGTGCGCACCTCCCCGGGCTCTATCTGAATATACTCCCCGTGCAGATGCACACACTGCTCTGTCCGCGGTAAATTTTCTCTCGCTCTCTCTCTCTCTCTCTCTCTGCGCGCGAGTCGCACGCCTCCGGGAATTTCAAGAACGCAAACGAGTTGTAGCCGCGCTCGCGCACTGCAGCTCATGCATTATGCATTGTACGGAAAGAGAAATAAATGCTAAGTTGCTTGAGTTTGAAAAATCATAATCGGATAATTTCAACCAGCGTTTATTATGTTTAGTTTGATAAGTGTGAGAAATTATTTCATCTACTCCGCAGTTGATATACAACTTATTGAAATTCAGTGAAAACTTTCATTGTATTAATATTATATATTCAAAGACTGTTTGATAATATTTTAATTAAGGATATATTTGATTTGAGAAAGTAAAAAGTAACATAAAGACTACGGTAAGGAGAAAATACATTTTTATTACAAAGTTAAGGAAGGTCTTATAACTAATTTACTAGTTTCATTATGGGATGAACGCATTTGCAATTAATTTTAAATTGCATTAATCATAAAACTGGTAATTTATTTGTTATATTACGATTTTTAAAGGAAGAAGTTACCTTATACTCTTATACCGATTGGCTTGTTAATTTTGTTTTGAATAACAAAAAATATATCAGTGTTGTTATACGATGCAAATTGCCGTCATTTAGAAAGCATCAGGTTAATGATGTAGGTGTGCCAATTTTCAACTATATACACAAAGACATTTTATTATTTAAATTACTAAAATAAATTTACCTCTAACGATCACTACTACGGCATTTCCTTTTTCTACATCAATGCATCGAAGTGATAAATTTAAACCTTTTTCTAAATAAACGTTGTTTTCTATTCCTCGGTAGGAACGATGTTGAGTTTTTGGAGGTTCCGAGCTCTCCTCTCTCCTCATTGGCGCAGAATCGGTACAAGGCTGCGCTTGGCGTTGTGTAACATGTGACTTATCGGATACAATGAAGTCTCTCCCCCGACTCTTAACCTGATGGCTAGCTCCGAGGCGAGATTTCAGCAAGCGCGAGAAAACGTTGACCATATCTAAGGGGGCGATCTTTGGTAAAGCCATCGGGCAAACAGAAAAGAAAGGCGTCGACTCGCGCGCGAGTCGGAAAATCGGAGAGAAAGTGTTCTCGCAACACCTGCGTTGCCCGCACGTTCGAGCCGTGTTTATACGCATGCTACGCGGCTGCGCGCTCGAAAACATGGTGGAGAGAGCCGAGCTCGCTCGCGAACGGACGGCGGACACGTATAGGGGCCGGAGAAAATGAAAAGAGTCGCAGGGACTTACTAGGCCTCGTCGTCGAGCTCGATGAGCACGCGACCGGACAGAAAGTGCCCGGGGAAGTAGAGGAGGTTCGTGTTCTCGAAGAGGATGAGGAACTTGCTCAGCTTGCGCGTCATCCTGGCGGACTCGTGTGGGCGGCGATCTCTCGCGCCGATTCCCCGCTGGCCAAGAGTGCAGTGGGAGCCAGGCAGGCGGTCACGGCTGGTGCAGCTTCGTCGGCCGACACTTTCCCGGGGCCGGTTTCCAGCAGCTGCGCATCCTGCAGCCGCGAGCGGGCGCGCGATCGGCTTGACTGGCGAGGAGGAGCTGCGCGTCCCTGTTCTCGAACGAGCCTCACGCTCTCCGCGTCCGTCCGTCTGTTCCGCGCTCGCGGCCTCCTCCGCCACCTCCTCGTCCCGTCCTGCCCATTCTTGGCGTTGAGCTCACTTTCGCTCCCCTTCCCCCTCTACATTCCACGGAGGCCGCGCACACAGGTGTGCATAGCATAGGCATATGCGTATGCGCGGGCGCGCGCGACTCAGACTTACCTGGCAGCGGAGTCTCTCGCTCGCCGCTCGCGGGAGTTCGACTTGCTCGCTTCAAAGTCGCAACCATGGTCGCAACTCGCATCGCATCGTCTTAAGCCTCGTTCGATTGCGACCGTCCTGCACGTAAACGTCTCCTTAGGCCGATTGCATTGTGACGCTGCTGAATATCATTTTATATATATGTGTGTGTGTGTGTGTGTGTGTATATATATATATATAATGATCAATACCATTATACTGACTTCTATACGTACTTATTGTATTGCTCGATTGTTTCTAAATTCATTCAAAATTAAAAAATCCTAGAAAGTTACCGTAATACATTGTACTTCCTTTTCATTACTAAAATATTTTCATTCTTTTTCTTGAAAAATATAGATTTACTCAATTCCAGTGGAACATCACATCGTATTTATCTTATGTATATAAATATCAACTCATCGAGTGTAGACTTTTTTCATTTTTCAATGGAGTTTTTATTCTGTAATAAAAAACGCCATTACACAAGAATATATATTATACTAACCAAGAGCACTGTTGGCGTACTTAATTATAAAGTTCGAACAAATGTAAAATTACATCAATTTTACTTTATTAATTAATAAATATAAAAGATGTTTTAGGTAACTGAACTACATGAATTACTTAAATCCATATTTCTTTGGTAAAATGCTCAAGAGTAGTCAAATAATGGGTTGTAAAAAAAAAATTGTTATAATATCCTGTAAATCTTAAAGTGCGATATTTGCAAATTGACCTGCTTTTTTACATCTATATGTATGAAAGTAACGCCCGATAAGTCTTACGGAATAATATCCCTGATGGTATCGTTTATTAATTGTTACTCTCAGAGGAAGCTTTATAACAATAAAATTATAGATTTTTATTTTCCACTCGCTCATTTAACTTGTCCGCTGAACGGCAGTGAATCTCCAAACTCCTTCTTCTTCTCTTCTCCTTTTTATGAAAATTTGGCTTTATCTGATTTTTTTTTTCTCCGGCAACTTTCAACACTTTTCTATGCACATCCAAAAACCTTCTTGCATATATGCAGATACGGTCTCCATAACTCTGTAAAAATTGTTCCTTTGCTCTTTTAAATAAGTATAAGGTGTATCTTGAATTTATTTACTATAAAGCCATTTGCTCTATCCCGCCAGTATGCGTGCCGCCTTTATTTTCACGTTGTAATACTGTCATCCGTGGCTATTTATTTTTGTAGTTTTGTTTAACATTTAGCTTGTTTCCTTCATCCTGCCTGCGTTCCTTCCTCGTTTACATGGAACTCTATAGCTGAATCTTCGAATATTAGGTTTTCAGAATTTTGCTTATTAATATTGATTCATGTTATCCGCATAATATAACACCCAGACTAGGCGTCGTCACCTACTTTGATTTTTTAATATTTAAGAAAATATAATTCATTTTTATTGTACAAATGCGAAATATTTTCTGCAAAATTTTCCTGTAAGCGAAAACTTTGTAGAAATTTCTTACAGATATTGCTGCAGGATTTTTCGCAAAAATGTCTGCAGAAATTACCTGCAGATTTTTTTCGACGTGGTATATACAGACACGAAAAAAACTGATAGAATAAACACGTAAAACCGATAAAACACTTTTCACTTTCAAGCTCAGCAGAGAAACGTAAAAGGCTTAGAGTCACGTAAACCTATAAAGCTTAGAGAACGTACACGCCGAACATCTACAATTTTCAAGCTCAGAAGAGAAACCTAAAAGGTTTGCAGACAGGTAAATAAGGCGTGGAGTGCATAGTTAACTACTGTGACTTTCGAGTATATATAGAGATACGTAAAAGACTCGTAGATGCGAAAAAGACTTATAGAATATACAAATAATACAAACGATCACTCGTCGCTTTCAAATTCAGCGTATAAAGGTTTAGATGAGTCACGTAAATATAGGGATTAGAGAAACCTAACTTTCGAGCTCCTATTAGAAAAACGTTGTATGAAAATCTCAATTTTTTATTAGGTTGAAAATTTTTAAGGCAATGACAAAAAATGCATCTTTTTTAAACCTCACCCATATTTAGCTAGAAACGTCATTACAGTGTTGTGTGACACACAAGACACAACACACTTCAATTTAGAGCAGGTCTGTTCGACTTTATCCTATGGTTATACATTCTATAGAAGTCGAACAACAACTTATTTTGTGACAGAATTCACAGCATATAGCGCATAGGCATAGCGCATAATACAGTATACAGAACTAGGATTCTAAATGCGCGCTACGCGCGCAGATGGCTTTGACCAATGAGAGCCGTCGCTGTGAAGTTGGCTCTTTATATATTTCAACCAATAATATTTTTGATAACGCTATGAAGTTGACACTAAACCTTCAATTCGATAAATAATCGCCATCCGCTTTATTATATAGAGGATAGAGGATACGGCATGCAATGTGGAAAGGACAATGGAGAAACTAACATAGCCTGTATAGCTTTAGAGCATATATGCTCTAACCTGTAGCAGCAGTCCAGCAGATAACTCTAGGAAAAAAACCAAACTGTTTATTGCGACCAGTGGATACTGTTGATTTGAACTTTGAAGGATGGAAGCTCCAAAAGCAATGAGCCAAAAAGAATATCTGAAACGGTATCTTTCAAAAGATGCAAAGAAAAAGAAAAAGCATAAGATTAAAACTAGACCAAAAACGTAAGTAAACATTTCATAACATGCTACTTATTATTATCTTTTTTGTCTATAGATTTTCTATTTTAGGTTATGCCTATTAACACATGAATATTTTTATAAAATTGATATAAAAATACGAAAAGCAAAATAAGAAAATTTTATGTATCGACCCAAATCGACTGCTAATTTTAACTATGTTATATATACTTCACGATTTTTGTTTTGTTCACAGTCACTTAAAAATCATATAACAAAAATTATTAGTAGATGACAAGGGTTATAGATACCCCAAATCCAATAGACTTTATTAAGGATGCTAGTATTTTTATATCAATTTTATAATAAGTAGATTCACAAATGATTTTATTCTTAATATTATATATTTATTTTTATGTATTGATTAATAGATGTTATGCTTTGGAGTAATTTATCAAAACTTGAAAAATTATTTGCAGAGTACAGATTATTGATGATGACATTGATCTTAAACTGTCTAACAATTTTGATGATGAAGAAATTAGCCTCTTCAATACGACAGAAGATGCCCCTCAAATTGTAGGAGTATTTGACGAACGAGGGCCAGTGGACTTCGAAAATAAACAGAGGTGGAAAGTCATCGCCGATGATGATACCGAAGATCCTCCAAGTCCTCAGGAAGAAAAAGTATTAAATCAAAAAAGGCAAAGTAAATGGGATCAATCTTCTGAAAAAAAAGAAAATAGATTTTTAAAAAAAAACAGAAGAGGAAATGATTCAGATTCAGATGTTAGTCCTCCGAGACAAGATAAATATAGTGAGAAAAAAAGAAAACAAAATTCTGATTCAGATTTTAGTCCACCGAGACAAAATAAATATTGTGAAAAAAAACAAAATTCTGATTCAGATTTTAGACTTCCGAGACAAAATAAATATAATGAGAAAAAACGAAAACAAAATTCTAATTTAGATTTTAGTCCTCCAAGACAAAATAAAAATAGTGAAAAAAAACAATATTCTGATTCAGACTTTAGTCCTCCGAGACAAAATAAATATAATGAGAAAAGACGAAAACAAAATTCTGATTCAGGTTTTAGTCCTCCAAGACAAAATAAAAATAGTGATAAAAAACAAAAACAAAATTCTGATTCAGACTTTAGTCCTCCAAGACAAAATAAATATAATGAGAAAAGACGAAAACAAAATTCTGATTCAGACTTTAGTCCTCCAAGACTAAATAAAAATAGTGAAAAAAAACAAAAACAAAATTCTGATTCAGACTTTAGTCCTCCAAGACAAAATAAAAAAACTGAATTGTATAATAAGAGAGAGAATAAATCTTCAAAGAAAAATAAAAGAAATTCAGACTCTGATATGAGTCCTCCAAGGCAAAGTAGGAAAAAATATAAAAAAAATAAGAGAGATTCAGACTCTGATATAAGCCCTTCAAGGCAAAGTAGGAAAAAATATAAAAAAAATAAAAGAGATTCAGACTCTGATGTAAGCCCTCCAAGGAACAGATACAATGAATTTGACATCTCGTCATGCAAAAATTTAAGGCGTGAGAAAAATCATGAGAAAGATGCCAAAAATACTAAAATGAAGAAAACACTAGATGGTACATCGGCAGGTCTTCAAAATTTAAAGTCATTAAAAGAGGAAGAAGAAGCACAGAAAAGACGAGAAGCTGAAATCATGAAAAAAGTAAGTAATTAATTGTATTATTGCAAATAAAAATTCAATATACAGATATTAAATTATATTTTTTCTTTTATTTAAACTCATTTTATAGATGAGCAGGGAAATTAGTGGTCATGGACAATCGACTGTACTACGAGACCGGAAAACTGGAAGAAAAAGGGATCTTCAAAAGGAAGCAGCTGAAAAATTTGAAAAACAGAAAGTTCAAAATGAAGTAGATGCTATATATGCTAAATGGGGTAAAGGGTAAGTTAAAATTTAATTTTTATACCAAACACCAATAAATATATTATCTACCTATATAAAATAAATCTAATATTTTCTATACAATAGTGTATATTTTATTTTTCAATATTGATCTAAATTTGTGTTTCTACAATTTTTTGCATTCAGTGCTCAGTTTCATGAATTTGTATGTACTTTAACTTATTTTGTAAGTTGTTCAAATCCTTTTAAAAAAATTTTTATGGTTCATTTATAAATGCATCATTTATTTATAGAACTGTTGGTTAATATAATGATATAATATATTCAATGTATTTAATATATTTTATTTATTTATTAATCCAGAGTAAGTATAAATGAAAGAATATAGGTATCAATCATTGTACGTGTTTACATTATTATATAAAATAATCCAGCAGAGGAAAATATTTTTCCTGTTTGCTGGTCTGGTGTACTTAAATCTAACTTAAGAGTGCTCTGTACCCCTGGTGTCGCCATCTAGTCTCCAAAAACACTTTCATATATTATTTTCACCTATTTAAT
>JAYJLV010000011.1:14256321-14276089 GCA_036873485.1 Torymus texanus
TGTGTGTGTGTGTGTGTGTGTGTGTGTGTGTGTGTGTGTGTGTGTGTGTGTGTGTGTGTGTGTGTGTGTGTGTATAGTTACTAAAAATAACACAGAGAAGGAATAGGAATAATATCAGTCTGTCCTTTAAAAAATTGTAATTTTCTAAGTGAACGGATCATATATCTAATATCTTTCAACATCTCAAGTAGCATGTTTTAAAATAATATGTATTAGTTATTTGTTTATTTTCAAATCCAATATATCAATGTTTATAAAAATACACGTATTCTACTATAAAATATTTAATACTCATGAAGTAATATCACGATACGACAATATGAAAAGCTTAACGTGTCCGAACTGTATTGTAAAAGAATAATCACAAACTCTTTTTGCTCTTGTCAACGACAAGCCGATTGGAGGCTGAAAACGGAATCGCGCATTAAAGCGAAACTAATTAAGCGATCGAATCGAGCGCGTGACGCAGTTTGTCCCCATCGACAACAACAATGGGGAAAAAAGCAAAGATCGCTTCGCGCGCTCTCGCGGGTCCTTTGAATTCCAATACGATTTCGATTGAGTGCACTCGAGTTAACGACCAAAGCCCGCGCGAGCGCGTGGACGAGCGAGTGGCGAGTGAGAGAGAGAGAGAGAGAGAGAGAGAGATCCAGCTGGAGATAGAGCGGCAGGAGCGCGAGGGTAGAGAGAAGCCTGAAAGCCTGTGTTAGGTGGACTTCCGGGTCTTTGACCGAGGATCGATTTTCCCGACGGACGTTCTCTTTCAGGGCTGCCAACGTTCGATCGTTCGCGGCTTGCTGCTCCTGCGGCCGCATGCGTGACGCGTTCGCCGCCAGCCGGACGGGGCGCCCCGCAAGTATACGTCTAAATAACGATGCGCACCCACAGCCCAGATGCGAGCATGCGCGCCTGCATGTGCATTTGTTGGCGCGAACTGTCGCTCGGGGCTGCGAATGTAAAAATTCCACACTGTGGACATATTCCAGGTGAGCGAGTCGATACTCGCGCGGAAACCGCCGGCCTTTGCTATACTTTGCCCTCGCTTAGCAGATATTTACTGGCGCGCGCGGGGGTAAAAAATTGCGTCGGGGAACGCACAGTAATAACTTTTAGATTGCCCCGGCGCAAGAGTGATTCATCGCGATTTCTGACCGATATGAAGATTGTTACGTGGAAGGCTTAATTATCCAGGCTTCCCGGAAATCGCTTGCAAACTTCAACGTAATTGCTTATGTATGCCAAAGGAGCTTATAACGTTTTTGCGTCCTTTTCACCTACAGTATCTTTAATGGCTTCATAGCTCGAAATCATGCACAGATTACAGCAAAGTGTAGAGTTTATATCATATTTATCAATTAAGTTATTCTACATATCGCGGTCAAAATCATACCTACGAGAGTGAAGTTTAACAAATATTTATAATATTGTGCTGAAAAAATAAATATCCTGTAATATATTTTTCCTTAACTATCCATTTTTGCTTTACATGCATGGTGAGCTTAATCTCGATTGCTACCTTTTTATCTTCGGTGACTAAAAAAAAATAACTATTAATTCGCTTTCTCTCATTTTGCCATTTTGCTTTGATGTCTCATGATTTGATCTTTAAAAAAGAACCTTTATAACTTTGATGAATAATGTTTCTCTTTTTCACAATATGGCGTCAGAACATTGACTCATATGTAAAGTATGCTATAGTTCGTCAAAATGTACAGTAAAAACTTATATGTGCTCCGGGACTAGAAAATTTATCACGCGATGCAAGAGTGCTAAAGCTTTGTGTAATACCAAAAGTTAGCTTTTATGAAAGAAATGCATATTGCATTCTGTATTTCATTTCGAAAATAGAAAGTATTAAAAATGTTAATTAAAATTAAATTGAAAGGTATGAGGTTTAAAAATTATTTTAACTACAAAACATGCTTTTGTAATTTATATTTTTAATAGCATAGAATATCGATAGTAATCTTATGATGAATATATTGTTTTGTTTTCCAAAATTTTATTTCTTCAACTGAAAACTCAAGAAAATACATTCTCGATTATAAAACTGAGAAATAACAAAATAATAAGGTATATGTAAATGGAATAAAAACATTTTTAGATAAAATATGGCCACTTTTATGCAAATTAAAATGAATCTGTAACAATCTATGATAATTAAAACAAAAATTTTATATTTTGTAACGTGCGGCCAAAATAAAGAATAAGGCGTGAAAAAATATGCGACGACCGGGACTCGAACACACGGACCCGCGATCCAAAGACCGGTGCTCTACTAACCGAGCTAACGTCTCGATGCGTTTTAGAAGCGCATCGCGAGTGAGACACTCTTACAATGCTGAATCTGCACTCTCGCCTTGAACGTATACGGGATACGTGGCGGGGGTTCGTCTGTGACAATTTAAAATTGCATTTATTCAGATGGACAGAAAACAAAAAAATATTGTTGAAAACCAAAACAATGAAAAAAGATACAACTGCACAGTCTAACACATTAAATAGATTGAACTACGGATGAGTCAACCTCTATCAGTTTTTATATCTTTTTCTTAATAATTTTCTATGCCACAAACCAGAATTAACAAAAAAGAAAGCTTCGAAAATGTTAAAACAAAAATAATTCTGAAATAAATAAAAAATAAGTATTTTTTAAATAAATCAAATCCCTTCACCACTTACACCCTGACTGTTTATTTATATTTAAAATCAATGCCGGTACTTTTCCTGCAATATTTTCTCCGTAATCATAGAACTCTCAAAGAAGATCCTTTTCAATCCAATTGGTTAAGAAGGCAATGGAACTTTCCACTACTCGGCATTATTTCCCCGTATCCCTTGAAACCTTCTCCCCACGCCCTTACTTCCCGGTTCAAATTTATATGCGTGCGTAGATATCAAGGGCTGAATACCCTTTGAATTAATTAAAATAAATATAATAGAATAAGTTAAATGAAATAAATAAATGTACAAACATTTATTATTTACTGAATCATTCTACTTTGGCAACTTCAAAAAACTGATTTTTAGAATTTTTTGTCGAAAATATGTACATTTAAAAATATTGTAGTATAATTATATGAAGGCCGAAGCAGCGTTTGTATAGTATTAAGCACACAAAACAAGCATACAACAGCCGAACCACATTATTTAAAGTAAAAAAAGTTATTGGAATAGCAACTAAAACAGCATTCTGTATATATTCGATGAAGGTTTTACATGAATTTTGAAAATTATGGAGGTACCGCGTATAAAAATCGGTGTAAAGGCCGATAATTCATGATAAAGTGATACACGATACAAGTGCGCCTACTTGTCGAGACAATATGTTCGCCTCGCCTTTTTAATTCAAAAACCAAATAAAATGAATTAAAAAATTGCTACCTATACGTTGGAACTTAGTTTCCTTAAATTAATATATTTATTCTTTTTCTTATGATATCACAAAGGACGAAAATTTTATTTTACAATGTTAGAACAATACTTTGATGTCAGCTCGGTATGGCGAACCAATATTAATGCTTATGATAGTGGTTTTTCTTAGTCTTTTCTATATATATTTGTTTAATTTTATTCAAAGATAGTATTATAATTGTTTAGTAATGTGTATCTAAAAACCATCTCAAAAAAAGTTAGGTAAAGTAAAAACGTAGTATAGAAATTAGGGTTAGCTGCGCGTGCACAATAAAATACGCGGAATTAAGATAAATATGTGATATTCGTCATGACATTCACTAGCATACGGAATTATGAAAGACGACATTATGTAAAACTAGTACTAAAAATTAGTACTAAAAAATGTTCTATAATTTTATCTTTTCGAAGCAATAGATCGCGCAACTGATGCTTTCTTGTGTTTTTTTTTGTTTACTGTTACCTAAGGAGATATCCTAAAGTTTAAGGGGAATTCTCATGCCGAAGGTAGTGACCTTTTTTAGAATAATCGAAGACAAATAGATATTTATTATTTATCCTTCAAGAAGTTTTTAGTGTTTAGTTCTACTTGAGTGACAATAAAAATCTAATTTAATTAACGTTTGAAATCCACCGTGGACCAGAGCGATTAGCTACCTCAACTTTATGCGATAATTTATCTACTTAGTTTGTGGTTTTGTCTGAAGCTTTAAACGCTTTTGCGTATTCCTTCCTTCATCATAAAATATTGTATATCAGACTTTCCGAGAAAAGTGATGATTAAATTAGTAGTGTTGCATTAGATTGCATTCAGTTAAAATTTTTAAATTTATTGCTTAGGTATAGGCTAACTTTGTTAATACCAGAACTGTACTGTAAAATACATTGTTCTAATAATGTCGTCAAATTTAAAAATATTTTTGATATTATTTTAATTATCAAAGATAAAATTCTCCCTAAGAAATGAAAGATCACTAAATAAAAAACATTAATAAAAATGTTATAAAAACATAAATTTAAGTGCTATTAAAAGGAAATGAGAATCTTTTTGAAAATCATACTGTAAAGGAATTACACGCTGTTTCACAGAAATTATAGTTGACGATATTAAAAAAATTGTTGCTTAAGCCAATGCAGCTTGCCATTATGATGCAAGTATGTAATACTCGTTATAAAACTTGTTCACTTTTTACATTTCCAACGACCATATTAATTTCTTTATGAATGTAACTAGTGAGATGCAATTTATAGTCCCTTGAATGGGTCAAATAAAGTATTCTGCAAACTTCTATTTGATTTACATTTCTATTTGCCAGCTTGCCTCTCGCCACAAACTATAACAGCATAAAAACGTTATCTAATTTTAAAAATACTCAAGGCAAAATATTAAAGTTGTGTAAATCAATATCAGTTCCATTATAGAAAACTTGTAATATACAGATTATATACTGAACTGAACATTCAGTGAAAATGTTGACACTGCAAAAGCGCAGTAGTTTCAGCTGTTATCGCGACTGAAAATACGACGAAATCGAGGCAATTCCCCGTACTATTAGCCCTGCATTCCGTGAGCGAAATGCGGTCACTAGGAAAATGAGAAAAGAGGCGTGCGCTCGGAACGAGGAGCGCTAGAAAAAAAGGGGAGTAAGAAAAAATCGCGCGCTAAGGGCGAGAGGGCAGTGGACCAGAGCCGCAGACGTCGGCACCAGGCCGTAAAGTGCGCTCGCGCGCAGCGTATTACACGGGGACTTTCTCACGCGGCGCAGCGCCTGTGCCTGCTAGCGCGTGCGCACGCGGGGGGCGTAACTGGCTCTTGACACGCGACGCGTGTGCGGTTCCTGCCGATCGACCGGTCGGGTCACCGAGCTCCACACACCTCGCGTCGCCTAATAACGTGATTGACTTTTGATAGCCGGCGTGCTCTACTTTTTTCGCCTCCTCCCCCGCACCTACGGGACGGCGCGCTGCGAGCCGTCGAGATGGATTTTGTGCGCACGGCCGGCCTTTGAATTACCGGATTAATCGACACGCGCTCGACGGGGAGTCGATTATGCGCCTGGTTCGGCCGAGCCTGCGGTGCCAGTTGGGAAAGTTCGGATTTCCACCTCTGAATGGCTCGCGGCAAGCTTACTCCTCAACTAACGCGACGCTGAAAGCCGATAAAATTGCTTGATAGAAGTTCGACAACGTAGATTAAGAAGGTGACGTGGTGCCGACTTACAGATATCGATGCATTTTTGCTTTTTTTAATTATAGGGGATCCGCCTGACGACTTTCCCGCGTCTTATCGTGTCTTTCCATCGATCTTCTCACCAGATACACTAATGAACTTGATATGGCAAGATAATTACCATTTCATGCTGACTGTGTATTCTCATAACGATTTTCGAGGATTTGCTTGGTTGCTACAACTCGTAGAGTGTGAAATAATTATATCCGAGTCATCAAACTGCCCTTTACTCTATAAAAATGGGTATACGAATGTATATTATGTTGAATAAAATCAAAATTGTGCTTCTATAGTTCTATTAAAAACGTCATTAGAAAGTACTTCAAATAAATATCTGAAATATCAATATAAAATAATTTTGTAAAGTATGAAAAACATTTGAAAAATACCCTCTATATGCTTAAATTTTTTTATTGTCTCTTTGTTTTAGAAATAAATTAAGTCCCACTAGACTTATTTATTTCTTCCCCTCTCCTTGTAATTCTTAGTGATACATTGTACCAGTACTTGGTACTTTCATTTACTTGTCACGCGATTCAAAACGAACACAACTAAATGAGCTGAAACAGTTAGAGGAAATACTACCTGGCTATCTTCTATCTTCTGTATGCGTAAATTACATTTTATATTTGCTTTTTTTTTTTACTATTATAAGAAGCAACACTTAATTTTAAACTAGCTTAAATTCGAACACGCTTCGCGCATAATATTTTATATTTTAAGTTATGATTCTATATAATTGACTTTTAATTAAATTATCTTATAAGGTTATATTCTACAATTTTTATGAACAAGAGAAGTGAATCTTCTCATACAATTTAAATTATTTATTCTTTTCAAAAATTATACTTTAATCTCAAGTATTCGAATATAGTAAATTCTGACGCCTATTACATGCCGACCAATGAAATCATCGATTACTAAAGGCATCAATATGGCTGTTTACCATTTTTTGAAGATTGTTTTTATTACATTTTTTTCATCACAAGCAATTTCTGGAAAGTTGCTTTTAAAAATGGTTGATGCAGCTTGTTAGAAAACTATTATATTGGAAGAACATCCACTTTTTCTTATACCAAGACAGTGGATGTTCTTCGAATTTAATAGTTCTAAAATATGCTGCATTAATAATCTTAAAGGCTACTTAACAGCGGCGACTTGTGACATAAAAGTGCTCGATCGCGCTCAGACTTATAGCCGGCAGCTAGCTTTTTTAGTGTAGCGACGGAGAGAGCTGGCCACCTAGCGGCGTGTACATAAACACACGGGGCACCAGCGTTCTCAAAAAAGCAGTCGCCCGGCGCGAAATTCAAATCAGCCAAAAAGTATAAAAAATCAATTAATACAATAATAAATATAATTAATTATATATAAGAGAACTTTTTTTATATATAATTAATTATATATAAGATAACTTTTTTTGAGAACGCTGGTGGGCACATGCACGAATCCGTATTAAAAGAAATACAAAAAATTTTAAGACACGCAATCAAAACAGACAACTCAAAAATCATAAAAAAATAATTCCAAGACCATCTAAAAATTGTCTAAAAATTAATAAAAAAATTAACCATATATCAGAAAAATATTTCTGCAATATCTAAAAATGATAAGTCCAAAATTTTGAAAATTTAAAGGGAGGATTAGAAAAAAGTGGAGAAACACTACTTTAATATAATAAAGGATTAAACGATGAGAATCAACTTAAGCAAATAGATGTTGTAGATAAGTGTACACGGTATAAGGATTATAGGTAACAGTTAAAAATTTGGAAAAATACAAATCACAATACGCTTAAAAAATGTAGTGTAGTATTTATTGAGCGCAAAGAGTAGGTAACTTCACTGTAAAGAACAAAGCAATTGATTGAAATGCGTGAGAACACAGCCATGCAAATACGGTTCGGTCGATAAGGTAGACCATTTGCACTCACTTGATTGAGGAAAACAGAAGTAGGCAGGGGGGCAGCTGGTCGAAGGTGGCAAAAAGCGACGGCGAACGCGGAGCTGCCCCCTCGCAAATGAAAACAAGTCTTATTTACACATTGTAAATTTGGTCATGCCAACTAACCGCGGCAGTACTCGCAGGGCTATTTCTCTCTGTCGCTTGTGCTAATGCAATGCGTTCATGTTCGCAAGGCAGGGATCGAGAATTTTCAATGTCGCGCGTTTGATCGATGTGCAGCCACGAAGAATATGACGCCATTAATTTCAATGACGTTACGCGGAACCTACTTTTCGACTTGTGCAATCCCTCCCCCGAACTCAAAGCCATTCCCTCTCGCATAGTTTACCCTCGCACGCCTTACACTGGGATTTCAAGCGATATGTGAAGTATTATGTACTTGAGAATATATTATTTTCTGCTGTCTCCAATGGGATTCGCGCGATTTCATTTGTTTTTTTCTCTGATATCGTTAACCACGAGACTACAGTGCGTCATGTGCTCTTTGTTGACATTTCCCCCGGGTGAGAATTTTAGCTGTAAATATTTCGTAATGCGGCTTAGAGCATATGCCTCGATTTAAAACGAAAAGCCTACTTTCACAATTTGATGGATCACCTTTTTGTTTATAGTATATTTTATAAAATTTCATCAGTTTACTGTCTTCTAGTTGAATACATTTTGCGTTAGTTAGAGAAAATATATTCAAATGGAAACGGAATTCCTATAGAGTTAGTTTAGCATTCTAGGAATTCGAACCATCTTTTCAGTGAAATCTAGAAGTAGAATATTGCTTAAATCTAATAGATTTTATTAAAGTTTATTTATAATAATAGTAGGTACCTTGTATATTTATTAATGTTATACTTTCTTCATTTATTAAATTTGTAAAATTATGTTCGAATTTTACTTTTATAGACATACACACACTATTTTTTATTATAGTCAAAGAATTTGAAAATTATATCATAAGGAAATATTTGTTTTAAAGTAATCACCTCAAACAATAATTGAGAAAAAAACTAAATTGGTATTCTCTAACTATACTTTTACCTAATTTATTTGATTACTAAAAAAAAATTCATCAAATATTGTAAGCATAATTGAATTTTTTATCAGGTATTGTAAAAGTAAATGGCAAAAGTTAAAAAATAAAGTAGTTTAAAGAAATAAAATTTTTAGAAGAATAATTTGTCGAGCGAAGAAAAGAATAAAAAGAATGTTTATAAAATAAGAAAAGATACTTTCATATATTTTATTGTAAATATACTGTTAGAAAATTCCCCGAAAGAAACGATAAAAATAGTTCTATTGTAAAACTATTTATAGATTACAAATTATTTAATCAATTCTCATGCACTATCTACTGGTCGTGTTTTTGTATGGTTACTCTGTTCCGTAATTTGATACAAGAAGATAAGTGTGTTGAAAGAATTTTGTAAATAAATATTTTTAAAACTTAACAAATACATTAAATAGTTCCATCAAATTTTTAGTATTGAAAAACCAATCTCTAGTTAAACGTTTTCAATTGATTCTTTACATTTTTATGTTCAGCGTTCAATAAAATTACTCATTTTTGCCATTAGCTTTCTCTTTAAAACAGCCGGTAACTTATGAAGGAACGTTCGTGTACACGACTTCTGATAGCTAATTAAATTACAATCAATGTATAAAATATTCATATAAAAGCCCGAGAAAGAGTGAACTTGCGTGACTGCACGACGCTTGAAAAATAAATTACCACCAGTACGGTCAACCACGTGTTGCCCGCGCTTCGAGTTACCTACTCTCGATGCTGCAGTCACATCACGGGATTCCTACCTTACCGACGCTGGTTATAGTTTGCATGAAAGTTCAAACAGATGCCAGTAAAAGTTTTCCAACCGCGTTTCTGCGCTGTCGACCAAGTAGGAACTAACACGCTGAGCTTGCGACTGCCGAGAAGCTTGGGCAGGGGAGCTTACGACAATATTGACACGTCTAGATTGACGGGACGGCTTGGTATCACGGAATAATTACGAGCTTTACCAAGGAGCCTGAAAAGCTCAGTGTTCTATCCAATTCGACGTTCTTGCCTCTTTACTTTCATTTTTTACACTTTTCTGTTCAACCTGATTGTCAGCGTTAATGCTGCTAGTACTCAGCCTTTTTCGACTCCACTTTCTCTTTTTTTTAATATCTTTTCCTTCTTAATTAGTTAAGCTTCGACAAAAAACGAAAGAATTTAGTTATTATACGTTGCATATTATAAAATATTCGAGAATTTCAAGATATTATTGTGTTATTATTGTACTTTATCCGAAATTTTTCATAAACGGCAGATGTTTCAATCTATTATTTAAATTAATTTGAAAAGAAATAATTTATTAGAAAAAAATTGTGTGTATTTATAGAATTCAGCTTTTAAAATAATTGAAATAGTTTTCTGGCAGTTTAGAAACACCTTTTGATTAGCACATATTATTTTTAATTTGAAGGCTATCGAGTGCAGTTTATCTGGGAAATGGAAGAAAATCATAAATAAACCGTTGACTTTATGATGAATGCAAGAGATGAACGTTCTTTTTCAGTCACCACTCAGAGGCTTTATTGGTTCTAGGAAAGCAATATTCAAACTTTCGTCCGATTTCCTACAGTGTGCATCTTTGGGTTGAGAGAAGAAAAGGTACTGAAATGGGCGATGAGGACACTCGAACTAAAATAGGGTCATGCACACTTGTGTGTACTTAACTTCAGTTTTTTGGAGGTCAAATTTTACAAAAATTTAAAAATTATCTACAAAAATCGGAATTTGCTTTTATAATCAAAGTGAAAGTATCTCACATGTTATTATTCTGAATATAAAATATATCTAAGAAAAATATTTATAAAAATTATTATTTATGATTCTATCCTGTAAAATCAATATAACCACTAGCAACAAGTTGTACAGGTAGGACAGCATTTTACATACTCTGTGAAGTGAATGTTTCTAAATAAATAAAATAAAACAATTATTATTACTTCTGAAATATATACACCGTGTAATAAGGCATAGGCAAACATTAAAATCATTATAAAAAAAAATTATTTTATTTAATCAGTGTTTGTTAAAATAATCAGACACAAGTAACATTAATTTTGTAAGTCAATATAAATTATTGATCTTATATAAAAAGTAACGATATGATTTAATTTATTAAAACAAGTAAACAGATAATTAGGTCATAGGTTCAAAGTAACTTAATACGGTGTTTCCCTCGCGATTCTCTACACTTTTGAAATGCGTACTAAACTAAAAACAATTGAAATGTTACAAAATGTAAAACGGATAAAGACAACTGTAACATGCAGAAGTGGGTGAGCCCCTACGCGAGACTATACCATTGGGCGCGAGTAGAATTCAGTAAAAAGAAAAAAGATGCACAATTAGCACAGCTTTCTCATAAACTTCAGGGCAAATGACTTGTGGCAGGACCATGGGATTACCTGACCGAGATCTAGGTGCTGCATCCCAAGTCTTGCAGAATCGCGAAACATATACCGACGCGTAAGCGAAACAATATCCTAAAAATAATTAAATCTCTCAGACGTGTTTAATAATTGATTTAGAAAATAAGTTATATGAATAGTTGATGAACTAAGTTTAACAAAGTGTTTGAAAAGTAAAAAAGAAATGATTTTCTAACAAAACTTTCGTTACAAAGAATAAAACGTTTTTAGTAAAGATTTTTCGCACTAACTGTACGAATCTCTTGCTTATTAGATGAGAAAATCAATCACGAAGTGTGCAAATATTGTAGTAAAATATCGCATGAAATAAAATAAAATCTTGCACCTGCATCCTTATAGTGAAATTGAAATATGCATATATTTTTAGTTTATTTAACTTTTAGGTTACATGAAATATAGCATTATAATGATAACATATAGTATTATAATGCCGTAAAAATTGTATAAATAATCTTTCTTCACCATTTTAGATTTTGACTATAATAGTACATACTAAAATTTAAAAAAAGATGGCAATAATTTTGCAAACTTCCTTTTTTGGATTTCTTTTTGTCATTTGCACAAAATTCTTCTATATCTATTTTTAATAAAACAATAAGTCCATTAATGAGAGTATTGAAATTTCACTAAAGTAATAATATCACATTATACTCAGTATATTAATAAACAAGTTTCATGTTTATTTTCCGTATTAAAAAAATATGAAACAGAACGAAAATCAAAAAGTAGAGCCATGTATAAGTAATGATATTGTTTAAATTTATGTTCAACTAACTGCTAAAATAGTGATTGCATACATAAGCAGGATTTCTGTATATAAGTTATGATCGAATGAAAAATTTTAAAAGCATTATAAGCAAAATATATGTATTTTATAATATCAAAAATTGAATATGAATCAGAATAAACTTAAAGTTCAAAAAAGGTTGACTCTTCAAAAGTAAATATATTGAAATAATTATTAAAATTATTAGTCATATTTTTTAGAAATTTTAATGAATACGATTCATTAATGTACATGATACGAGAAATTTAGAAACTATAATTTTATTCTTAACCCACTATACGCCGAGAAATTGGCGCCATTCTATTCTCTCGTAACGGAATAGAGAAGGCTTATTGTCTTAGACGGCACCGTTTTCCGATTGTGACAGTTTTAACGCACTATTTTGCGTTTGTAAAAGATTTAAAACTTAGATGAGCTTCTACACACTAGATTCTGATTGTGAATTTTGTGTGTGAACACATTTTTTTATTACTAGATGAGCTTTTCCACAATGTGCGCGTGTGTGTGTGTGTGTCTTGATTTTATTTTTATTTATTTAATGATAAAAACTGTTTGGTTCATTCAATTGAATGATCATGCTTAGGACGCGCAGTTACCAAAGACAAGTCTTCAAATGAGATGGAATCCAGGCCTGGAAGTAACCAAAGTCACAATTCATCGGGTAAAAGAGAGTCGAGACCGAATACTGGTCAAACAGAAAAATGTTCGGACGAAAAAAACTCGCCAAGACCAGGAAGTAATCAGGCTGGAATGAATTCAGATGATAAAGAAGGAGATGACAAGAGATCGAAGTCCGGAAGTAATAAAACGCCTTTAGATGAAAAAACATCAAGACCAACAAGTAGTCAAGAGGAAAAAATGTCAAGAGGCAAAGCAACGAGGCCAAGTAGTATGGAGACCGGTCAATCTTCAGAAAAAAAAGAATCTAGACCTGAAAGCAGTCATTCTAAAGAAGCATCAAATGAAGAAGATTCGAAGACAACAAGTGAAAATATGGAAATGCTTTGCGAGAAAAAAGCAGCCAAGCCAGCAAGTGGTCGCTCTGAAAAACTCCCAGGTAACGAGAAATCAAATTCAGCAACAGCTGAAAATGCTATGGACGAAAAAGGAAGCAGACCTGCCAGTGGTCAAACAAAAAAGCTTTCGGATGGAAAAAAAGGTGAAAGCGATCGATCCCAAGTATCCTCGCGCGGAAATGAATCACAGTCGGAGAGAGGTCAATCAGGAAAGTCGTCAGCTAAATCACGAAAAGAAAATGGCGAGAGCAACGTAAGTGCACCGAAAGGCAAGATCGTTTATGACGAAGAAAGTGTCCCGGATGTAAAGGCATCGAAAAGAAAAGGAAGTTTGGCGGATATGGCAGAGAAGGGAATAATCGGTGATAGAGGAACGGCGGACGGGAAAGAATCAAATTACAAGGGTAATGTATTCCCCAGTGAAAAGCAGTAAGATAATAAGTAAGCTCAGAAATATTGAAAATGTAAATAATAAAAAGGGAGGGCCGAATGATGGTGGCGGAAGAGCGTGTTGGTTAAGTTCGCGCGGGCCGACGAGGAAGACGCACTCGGCGGCGGTCCGGAGGGAAGCGCGCAGCGCGGGGAAGTGGGTCTTGGCGCGCGCAGACCTCGGCAGCGGCGGGGGGGGAGGGAGCCGGGCGGGCAGACTGCGTGGCGCGATTGCGCGCGACGGTCGACTCCGTCCCTCTCGCTCGCTCGCAGCGCGGCGCGCCTCCTGGCTAGCTTATAAAAGCCCCTGCCGCGCGAGTCGACCTGCCAGTGGCACGTATGTACGTATACGTGCGCCGTCAATCTCGAACCGCCGGCGCAGTCCACAGGAATTTAAATTTCGATTCGGGCTCGCTCCACATTCCACCCGCCAGTTTAACCCCCAGTGTTTCGCTCACCTCTGTGCGTCTGCTGTGTGCCCGTTGCTCCCCGCCTCGACTCATTGGGAGGTGAGTGTGCCGCTGACTATTTCTTGCCTTGCCTCGCCTGTCCGCCCGAGATCGGATTATTCGCGAGTGGGATTTCGGCTTGCCTCTGATCGATCCAGCCAGACTCGGAGCGCGCGCGCGCCTCCACTTTCTTCCATACTCCCGAGCATTTGCGCGCTGAAATGGAGGCTTGCGGGGGATCGCGACCGCAAACCACCGATTCTTATTATCGACTAATTATTCCGACCATTTTCCTTTCTCTATTTCATTTTCACTGCTACGGAGCGCTCGGACCGCCTCAAGTGTTTTCTTTTTCAAATGCATAAGAACTACCGTAACAAAGTGGCGATTCTGCTTTTCTAAATGCAATTGTACGTAAACATTCGACTTCGCCGACAACAAACAAACCGAAACTAATCAATTTTATCAAGTCATTCAAAAAGCATCGATAAAAATAAACTCGATCAAAATTTGTCTCCTCCTTTACCGCCTACCTCCATCGGAATATTATATCGTGCTTGACTTACCTGAGCGCACGGCAACAGCGCTCCTGGACCTACATATTTCTGCAATGTTTCCGTCTCCAAATGCACAAGTGTTGGCGTTTCTAAATAATTATAAAAGAAGACTAAAGTAAAAGCGGCATAGCCTTCATTTTAATCCGGTTCTGATATGTACTTCAAAAGAAAAGTTTTCAGTCATATTAGATAATCGATATTTCCTCAGTATTATAAGAAAAATTGTGCGATTAAAGTGTCATGACTTTTGAAATTTTCTTTTTCTCGCGTACTATATTATTTACAAACACTATATAAACCAACTCCAATCACATATAGCGTTGAAAATCTTTTAATTTCACTAAGTAATTTATTCAGTAATCAGCGTAAAATCGAGGTCAACGTTTGCTTCAAAATGATTTATCCACTCGTACTTCGACGAGCTCTCGATTAAAATTAGCTAATAATAAATAATTGGAATTATAATTAAAGTTCGCATTCTCCAAGTAAATATTTGTAATTGAAATAAAAAGAAATAAGTTCTGTAAAGGATTCGAAATGCAATATAAATCCATGTATAATGATTAAATACGCCAAACCAAATATATAAATAATATTCTATACAAATACTTACAACTTCATAATTCTGAATAGTGTTGTTCGCATCGCTTTTATTAAAGCAATTATTCAATAAATTCGTTAAATGAATTTTTTATTTTCTTGTATTGTTAACTCTTTTAGAATTTATTATTTTGACTTGATTATATAGTATAAAAAGATATTCTTCCTCTCTGCGTCAAAGCACACATCAATAATTGAGAATGACAAACAAGTGATAAATATTTACGAAAGCTAAAAGAATCTCTTCCCCGAGTCTCTGCGAATTTGAAATTCCACGTCCAGTGTCGGATTTTTAGAACGACTTAGAGAGTTCGTGCAATTCTTATCGCGAGCGCGCGAGTTGAAATATTCTCGAGTCAATGAGGATCGCTTGCACTGCACTCCAGCAAAAAGTCGATCGCGCGGCACAATGGCACCGTAGCTCCGACGAAAGGCATAAAGCGGAAAAGGTAGAGGAGCTACTGCTACATATTAGAAGGAGTCTCTTTCTCTTTCTAGCGGCCGCGCACACACACACACACACACACACACACACACACACACACACACATACATACGGACACGCAAGAGCGGTTCCGCAGCCCTGGGAAGGGATTTATTAGAGTTTAATAGGGAATCCTTTCAGCAGTACGACAACAATGAAGCGATAATGCAGTGCGCGCTGAAAGACCGGTGGCGACGATCGCGGTTACCGTCGCTGCCGCGCTTTTGTGCCTCCAGCTTGCCTGCCCCTCCTCCCCCCTCGTACGTGAGGGCATTGCAATTCGGCGCGTTCCCTTTTTTTACGCTTCGAGCAATGAAAAGCTGAAAAGCTCGCAGGGGGCCTATCACTTTTTACAGCGCCTCGCGCAACGCACTTTTGGACGCGGAACTAAATTTTAACGCGGGAAGCTCGATATTGCTTGTTTGCAAAGCTAGGGACGAGACCCTCGTGAATAAGGCATTTTAACGTTAACCGTGCTTGTAAATATTGAAGAGGAAGCAAGTCACGAGTCATATAAATGAGAAATTATGTTGCAATTTAGCAAATTTTCATCGCCCCTGCTATCGGCTTGCATAATTTATCGAGTGTGTCGTATGAAAATTTAAATTCACAAGGAGAGTTGTATTCTGATTTGCTTTTATAGAGGAAACCGAGTGCACGTATTCGAAAATATATATGTCGAAATTATACCTGTGGCGTAAATTATTGCTGCATGAATTTAAATTAGGGGATAATGTTGACAAACAAGTAATATTTTGGATACCATTATATAAATATTTCAGTTGAAGCAAATTATTACGATTAACAAATGTACCTATTTTTAAGCATCTAAAATGTCAACTTTTTGAAAAATTAAAATCAATAAATTTTAAATATAAGATTATAAGATTGAATTAATTGTTTATGAGATTCATCTTTGACTTTTTCATACTTCATAAAATTTATTTAAAAATATCTAGCAAATACCTGACACACTTTCCTATATTTATTTCTGTCAGAACAACTTCTCACCATGAGTTTATCATAATGTATTTTTAGGTGGTCTAATAGTTTTTCAAATAAACTTTTCAAAAGATAGAAACTTCTTTTGGGCTTTAGACTAGAAAAGTTAGCTACAATTTCTATATTTCTCAAAAATTGAAGCACGTTTCGAATTTAGTCAGACTTAAAAAGCGCAGACAATAGACATAAGATTTCAAAACTATTCAAGAGTCAGATTGCGCAAGCTTCTACTTCCACTCAAGAAATTAGCTGAAAATGCGAAAACGATTGAAAACTGGGGCAATTGCATTTACTTAAAACATTGCTCTACAACATTTTTATTTACAATTAAATGAAATCGAAGTAATACTCTGAATATTATTAGAATGTTAGTTTTAGAAAATTCATAAGTTCTTTGAAAGTAGCAAAATTTAACCTGATCCTTACCGTAATATCCGTTTACTTTTCAAATGAAATTTCTTCAAAGATTCGTGACGTTTCCCGTGCTGCATCTTTAAAAGCTCACCACTTTCAGTATTTACTTAGAATTACCAACGCGTGAGGGAAAACAGGGATATCTTTAGTTTGTTTACCTTACATCAAGGTTTTATTACATTTGCTAGAGAATCTCTCTTAATAATTATTGAATAAATTCTGCTCACGTTCGGTAGTTAACTATCTCATTTGACTGATGTAAAATAACCAGTAAATCTAAACTACATATGAGCGATAAACGAATTATCGTCGCGTTATCACGGAATCCTTTATATAAGCCCAAATGTCCCGTCGTTTTCTTCCTCGGGAACGGTCATAACTCAAGCAAATGTCCCACGGTTAAAATCCCGATCGCCGTTGCAATTAATGGTCGTCTTGTCCTTCCACAATCGATATATACGAGTCGAGGTGAGTTCAGCAGATTCCCCGAGCGAATGACGACGCGTCGTCGAGGGGCGGCCGGCGAGTGCGAAATGACCGCGTGATCGAGCAGTCTTTCATTGAGCTTCGATAAAAACGGTCTTCGCTACACATGTTCGTGAGCCAGCAAGCAGACGATATACGTGCCGGAGGCCATTTTTCGCCTCCCTCCCCCCATTCTTTTCTCTCCAAGATTAATGAGATCTATGCGATCTATCTTGCCGCGCAGTGGCGTCGGATAAGGGAAAACAGGCTACAGCGAAAAAAGTAAGAGGACAAAATCTTCAGGTTACACTGCACAGATACGGAGTCTGGGGAGTTTTACTACTATTCACAATGGTTCCTCATCCTCGCCTTACACTATAATGACGCGAGGAGCTCGAGACGTGGCTCATGAAAAATTGCATGGAGAATCTCCAGAGCGTCGCTGCGAGATGCCACTTTTCTTTTTGTCGTACTCATTTTTTCACTTTAAAACTCGCGAGTAGCAGGTATGAACCTTTTTAATGGGGCCGTGAATAGAGCACATTACGAGAGGTTCTTTGCATGGAAATACTAGTGCTGACAGAGTACTTCGATTTGTTATTTTCACCAGCGAGAAAACGAAGTTCGTCGATGAAACGTGATAAAGCTTGGCATAGACAAAGTGAACCGTCATTAGGCTGAGATAATATTTTAACAAGTCAAGTAGAATGGGCCGATATTCCCACCGCGTACCACAGAAAAATATTCGAGTGTTGTTTCTTATCATAAGGCCTTTGTAAAACAATACAAACATAATATATTTTATACATCTGCCTGCGAGAGAAAATCAGATTTCAAATCAATTTATTACAATACCAAGCAAGAATAATGTATTTTCACATTCATTAAATGCGATTAAATCGCTGTTTTATCACTAGATTGTCAATTGAATGCTAATATTCATAAATCTGATCTTGCTTGTCTGACCAAATCATGATATTTCTACTTGACGACTTCACTATAGATTTCTAATTTAGTTATAATTATTAAATTCAGTTAATTATCCAGTTATCGTTTCAATATTTTTATATTTAATATTTTCTTTAACATAAGTATTAAATGCAAAAAAAAACAATTAACGGCTCGTTTCATATTTGCACCATACTCACCGAAGCAATTAAATCTTCCAACAAAAGTATGTCAACGACGAACAAACAGAGATCTTTCGTTATTTAATATTTCAAAAGACGCATAAGAAATTATATTGCATATATATTAAATACCATGTATATGTTATATTTTAACATTTCTATGATAAAATAGTATATTTCGATACAAGTGCGAAAGTGTTGATTCTAGAATCATCTTTCGCACGTGTATCGAACGATATTTTTCTATACAGGGGGCGTAAAAGCGATTTTAAAAAATTATAGAATGTGTAAAATCGCATTTTACGCATACTGTATCGAAAATACTGTTATCTGATATTATAACATTTATAAGATTGTTATGTAATATTAAATATGCAACCTATCTTTGGGATGCTCAGTAACTATATATCTAGCTTCTTTTTAGAGAAAACTTTTTAAAATTTCTAGTAAAAGTATATCGGAGATACTTCTTGTGACCTCTATAATTAAAATACAAGAATTAAGGGTCATTTTTAAAAAATTACCGTATAAACGTGTTTGCCCGTGTAAATATCTACACATCGATTTATGAGAAAAAATGACTTATTTTTCTAGAAAGCCTTTTTTGGTAAATTTTATTTACTCTTATTTTATTATTATTTCTTGAGCTTTCAATCTTTTTTCGTTTTTCTTTTATTTCGTTTAAAACTAATTCTGTTTATACATTACCAGCGTCATCAGGTTCGTTGTGCACGATACTTTTCTGTCGCTGCTTGCCATTTTCTAAAAGTGTGCTAAAAATATATCTACCTCTTTCCATTGTTATGATATTACAGTATATAATTTATTGCGTCATCGTAATTAACCTATGAAAATGACGGAAGCGAAACTACGGGCTTTAGCTTATCATTTTCTTAGTAAAGTATTATCATACTTCAGGCAAAATAAAATTCTCTATATAGTTTGAAAAAAGATTTCGACAGCTAGAATGTATAGATTGTCTTAAATTTTATAGAGAGATAGTATTTCTACATATTTCGTTCAATAGAAATTCCTTGGATAGAAATAGTAATTGATGATTTTCTATGACATTGAAGATTAAATTTTTCTATATCTTTCTTCGAAATTTTTTTAGAAATTGATTTCATAAATCAACATGACATACCATAAGATGTATAGATACACTATAAATTGCTGGAAACATACGTATCGAATTTCATAAAGATTCAAAAAATGCTTTTTATAATATTCCTAATTTAGTTTTAAATAAGTATCATCTCTACACTGAAAAAAAAATTTTTAGATTCAAGGAAATGAATAGATTAGAAAACCAATTTTCTGAAATCAAGTAATTAATTTCTGGATTTAGGTTT
>JAYJLV010000011.1:14276189-14288840 GCA_036873485.1 Torymus texanus
CACACACACACACACACACACACACACACACACACACACACACACACACACACACACACACACACACACACACCTCTTCATTTGTTCGAAATAAAAAGTTTTCTTGTTCCTTCTGACGAATGATGTTCGAGAGTAAAGAGGAAAGGGAAGAAAGAGTTTAAAAATGCGTGTACCTGCGTATTTTTGAGATTCAACTTATATATTATTAATCTAACGACTATATATATATACATAAAGATTCTACATAGCGAAGTGAGGCATTAACGCAGCGCTTCGATTAAACGCAAAAAGGGAACAAAAATTCTTTTCTCCTCTCTCTATACGTCTCCACTTCTTCTCTTATATAATATACGATACATTACACGTGCATTCGATGAGGAAAAGAACGCCAGGAGGAAGCGTCGAGATGGGAAAAATCCTTCGCTGATCGAACCTCGCGAGCGCATAGTAGTATTCCACGTGTGCGCCATTGGGAAAATTGAATGAAGCGCGTCTTAGCTGCACGTTGTGGGTGTACATCGCAGACACACGCACACGCACACACACACACACACACACACCTATATATAGACACATCCAATAGCTCGTATACACCACCTCGGATTTTAATCTGGAAAATTATACCAGCAAGCCGCGTACGCGACGCTCGGCGCGTTTCCATGCCTACAAATATACTTCGATCGCATAAATTTTTCAACTTTTGTTAACACACGATATATAAAGACAAAGTGCAAACTGTTAACTTTATTTTCAATTGAAATTACACGTATGATAAGGAATTGATTTTCAAACTTTATCTGCTATTCGTATAATATATAGTCGAACGAGGTGTTGACCAAAGACTCCGGTTTCTTTCTTAAAATCATGATTTCTAATTAAATATGTAATAAGAATACTAAGTATTTCGAAAATTAAACCATAAAGTTGCTTAATACATAAAATAAAGTTCCTCCATGAGGAAGCGATTGTCGTTTTCACGGTCTTTTACTTCACGGGAATGAAAGGCTTCAAAGAGGCATAATCGCATACAAAAGTTCCGTATATTTCATTTCACAATCGATCCGTACATAACTATTTACTAATACAACATCATATATAAAACGTAAAAATACTTTAAGCATTCTAAAAGTCCTCGTCGACTGGACCTTAGCAACAAATGATAATCACTCGAAAGTCCCGTGATCGTTTTTAAATTTTTCAAATAGCGATTTAAAACTAAAATTTAGACATTGACAACAGTTTTCTCTATCAGAGACACTAACATTGAGTAAAATTAGGTTAACCGTCGTAAAGCAAAACTAAATAGGAACAATTGAATGGGAATTCGTTGCATTTAATAGGGGCTCAAGAGGAAAACCTGAGAAAAACGCAATAACTCTTGGCTAATTTCATTAAAACTGGCCAGTTGAACGACCAAAATGAGTATTACGATGCCTAATGATTATATTAAAAAAAAATTAATGCATTGCCGTGAAAATGAAAAAAGTATATAAATGTAGGACAAATATAAACTTTATTCTTTTGCGCTCTAAAGTTTAATGAAAATTGTGTAATTTTGTTGCTCGTCACTAAGATATCGAAACGCAGATTTATTTTCCAAGATACTTAAAATATATATGAAGTAACAAACAAACAATGGTGGCACCTGTACACATACTGCATGTGAATTCAAGAGGCAAAAGATAAAACGTGCAACGATTTTACGCGGTAGACTCGCTTTTATTGTTGTCATAGCTCCAACTCTAGTCCAGTTTAATATTATTATTAATTGTCAAATGTTTTTCTCATAGCTGTGTTGTGTTTTAGTAATAAGTGGAATTTAAAACATTGTTCTGTTTGTCTCATCTTTATTAAAAATGTTATAGGCATTTTTACTTACTTATTATATTGTCAGCATTTTTATGAATTACGCTAAAGGAAATATATAGAGATATATAATTACAGTTCAATTGTTCAGTTGACTATTTAAGTCGTAAAGGTGATAAGAAAATCTGAGTTCTATGCGAGGATGGACCAAACAGTATAAGTTGTTCGGAGAATTTTAAATAAAAATATTCGGACGACATTAATTATTACTAATTGGCAAGCAAACGCGAACGTTTAAAGGATAATAGAAGAAGTTAAAGAGAATATTTGAAATCGCGGCTTGAAGATAAATTTAATTAAAATGACTGAATAAAAGTGGACAAACTTCAAGTCCGAAGCACTTTTCGAAATTAAAATTCTGCGGCTACCAAGCAATTTTCAGCCCAGTTCCGCTTGTGTGTCAGATTATCGTGAGCTTGTTTTTAGCGGGCCTAAAAACTGCATACAAAATGAAAAAAGATTCAAAGAGCAAATAAAACTCCCGTGTGTACAAACTACTTTGCCACATTTTTCGCGCATTTCTTCATTCGAGCTCGAGAACTCGAATTGACTATTTGCTTTAGCCCTTATCCTCCACCGCCTCTCCACCTATCGCCACCACACACATGCCATATATCGGTGCAACGCAAGAGAATCAGTAATTTCGAACTGGTTAATTTTTCGACGCGAGCGCTGTCAATGTGTGTGTGTGTATGTGTGTGTATATATATATGTATATATATATATGTATATATATATATATATATATATATATATATATATAGCGCTGTTTCTTCGAGGTATTTATAATTTTGGAGATGCACAGACACGCCGCTTTTCTGTAGAGAGCTATCGCAAATAATGCCGTTATCACGAAAAATGTCACGTCGAGTAAACATACCTATAACCTCCGACTTCGCCCCACCCTCTGCCACGATTTACCTCTTCCCGCCGCCTCGCCACCTTCCGTCTCTTTCTTTGTCGTTCGAGCTGCTGCATAAACGCGAGGAAGAGAGAGAGAGAGAGAGAGAGAGAGAGGGAAGCGCTTCTCGCGAGGGACACATTCACACACAACGAGATAGATATCGATTTTCGTTCCTCCCTCTTCTTTTTCCATTTACGGATTACTGCTTGCAAGCACAGACACAGCCACACAGACTCACGCCCGCACACATGGCCAATTTCCTATTAATTTTTCACCGCACATTTGAATGTTTTTCACATTTCAAGTACCTTGTTTTATATTTTTGCGAGTGTCCCTATGTATAGAAACTGGAATTGGATTGATCGTTGAACCAAGTTAATAACTTTAAGGTATACTTGTGCATTTATAATGCAGCGTAAAGAAAGGGTCGATGAACATTCAGGGTATTGATCTCGAACGACAGACATTCCTCCTCTTTTTCCATTTATTTCTCTAGCGCAAAACTCACAATTTCTACTTAGAAACTAGCAATGCACGCGGTGCTAAAATTACGAGCTGAAATGCATTTTAGAAGAAAATGAAAAAACTTAAAAATGTAACAAGCAGTTGTAATTATACTATTAAGCGAAACAATGGAAAATACAATGTAATCTGTTTGTTTAAAATAAACTAATCACCTACCAAATAAACTTTTCTTTTAAATCATACAATTTTTTACAATTTTCTATTCAAATCCTATTAGTAGTTATTTTAACTCAGTGAAATTAGTAGCCTATAGTATTTGAAAACTAAAGTTGCAATTTTGCATGTACATATATCTTCTTTTGAAATTAGCGCGTATAGAACAGTAAACTCTTTATTCGCCCTGCAGGCGGCGCTGGCATGCAATCGATCCGTGTAGACCTGACCTAGCCTTCACCATTCCACAGTTGCACTGTATTGGAAACTTTCGAAAGTTAGTTTACATTCGGTAGTTACTTGATTAAGTTAATTAATACTCTTGATCTTGATGTTCTCTGCCACTATAAATTTTAACACGAGAAACTTTTTTTAATTATTAATTGATAACATGTATTCCTTAAGAAGAAACATTGACATTTAAGGAAAATTCGTACTGTATTTTTAATATTTGAAGGTTATAAAACTGTAATAACAATGGGAGGAAATCACTATTATTGCGATTATTGTAATCGTTCTTTCAAAGACGTTCCATCGATAAGACAGAAACATCTAATTAGTATTCAACATATCAAAAATAGAGAAGAATATTACAATAATTTCAAAGGTAAATATTCAGTCAATGTTCTATAAAGATTTCCATAAAATAAGTTTATTGAGAGTTTATTTTTAAAATGTCTCCAAAATGAATTTCAGAGCCAGAAAAAATTATAGACGAGGAATCTAAAAAAAAGCCATGCGCAAGATTTATAACTAACCAAGAATGCCCATTTGGTACTGTATGCAGATATTCCCACTACACTCCGCAAGCCCTTGAACATTTGAAGCAAATTGGTAAAACAAATTCTTTCGACAACTCTACTAAAACCTTTTCATTACAATTAAATGTTAATATAATTTTATAGCGGCACAGAGACAACAAGCAAAACATAAGGTATTCGACCCAGATCCAGATGAAATTATCAAAGAATTCTTTGACGATATAGTAGATCCAGAAGATATAAATGATATGGACACTCCACTCTGGCCTAGATCTGAAGAATTAAAAAATGAACCAAATCTACCAATATCATTACAACCCATGACATACAGAACTTTTAAAGATCCTATTGAATATTCTGAATGGGGTTGGAAATGATATAACGGGCACTAAATAATTGAAAATTTAAGAATTTTTAAAATAAGATTTATCAAATTATTTGAATGTATCAAATGCGTATATATTGGCTATTAACAGTCTATATGCTCAACGAGCACTTTTGATTAAATTAAAGAAATAAAGTCATAAATTAGAAAATACTGCTAATGCAATTTGTGATAAAGAAGGCAGAAAGAGTGTAATTAAACGATATTCATAACATAAAAAAATGTTTTGTTCATTGAAAGTTGACTAAATCGTCGTATATCGCAATCGATAAATCGATCTGCGCAACCGTTAGCAGGGGCGGTCGCGAAACAATGCCCATTGACTATTGGCTCCTCTCCTCGCGTAGGCATTGAAATATTGAAAAGGGGCCGCTTTATGCGCCCGCGTAGATATCCATAAATACCGAATCGACGGGAAATTCTCGGCAACCGGGACTAGGTCTGCGTGCGCGCGCGCGCCTGTAGGCATATACATAGAGCGCTGACCATCAAACCGCGGGAGCGACGCCGCACAGTGCTAGCTTGTGCATTGCGCAAAGGGGAAAAATCGCACATCGCCTTCCGCGCGCGCTCCACGTGACCAAGAGAAGCTCCATTGTGCGCGTCCGCACTCGGCACCCACGGGCTAATTCTCTCTCCCTCTCTCTTCCTCTCGCACGAGCGCGCCTGGCTCTATATATACGTATACATAGCGCGCGATGCACATATGAGTTCTCTCGCTGCTTCTCTATATTCGTCTACCTCATCCCAGTTTATCTTCCTTTGCCTTTCTCGTTTTCCATTTGTCTTTCAATTTTTCTTTCATTCTTCATAATCTTCTTTCATGAATATAACTTATAATTCCAACTTTGTTGCTGCAGATTGCATTGTTTTTCTGCTTTCAATAAAAACTAACTTTTAATCCATCTTAATCCAGAAGAGTGGACTACATAAAACTTGCAAAATATTCGTTCAAATAGCTTTTGTTTATTACACAATAAGGAATATTTTGGATTTTGAAAATTATTTAAAGAATAATCTGTTGCTCCAAATGTCTACCTAGCAGTTTTCAAAGTCTATCCGAAAAATCTCTCAATTTCGATCTAAAACTGTTCTTCTGTTTATCTCGCGTCTCGTCTGCTCGCCCAGAACCCGAGCAGCATCTCTTACCCACATGGGAGTGCATTTACAACGTCTCTCTCAATTTCTCCGTGATGTAGCTCTACTCCGTGCCTCGCTCATTCTCTCCACTTTATTATTCATCCTCCCGACTACTCGCTTGTTCTCTCTCTCTCTCTCTCGCCTCTCACGTCTCCTCTCCCGTATAACTCGTATATACGCATGTATACCGGTAGTATATACATATACACATACCCGCTATAAACATCCTGGCACAGCAATCATAAGGCCCAATCGTCGTCGGGGCTCGGCTCGCATCGGCGGCGCTCGGCAAAACAGCCATCTGCCGTCCCCCTCTGCTCTCCTCTCTCCCTATCGCTCTCTCTCTCTCCCGAGCATCTGCCTCCGGCTGCTGCATGCACAAAGCGCGCCACGCACGTACACACATATAGGTGTACACACATGCATAGACGCGCGCGCTCGCGAACGGGAAAGACGAGGACGGCCGAGTGTAAAGAAGGAGAGAGAGAGAGAGAGAGAGAGAGAGAGAGAAATAGAGAGAGAGAGAGAGAGAGAGCTGGAGAGTCGAGCGCGCGCGAGAGCCGCTGGCCCGGCGTGCACGACGGTTTTAGTATCGCATTAACTCGCCGATGCGGCAGTCGTGTCGCGACGACCTCTTCTCGCGCGCTCACACCGGGCCCCCGTATACGTTCAACAGGGACACGCGCGCATAAAAGAGCGGATGCAACGCTCGCGCGATCGCGCGTGATGAGCCGCCGGCAGCTCGAGGGGACGACGCGCCGTGCGGAAGTGCGTGCCATGCTACTGCAGCTACCGATCCCGAGGCTCCTGCGCGCTTTGTTGTCGCGACGATGACGGCCGCCGGCCGAGCCCCCGAGGATTCACGTGCAGCCCCAGAGTCCACGTAGTGCACGCGTACCACTCTGTGTCCCAGCCCAGCGAGCCTGTTGCGACGCGAGAAAGGGAGAGGGACGAGCATTCGCACGAGAGCCGCCCGAGTCGTCGGTGGCAGCGCCGGCTGTGGCTCCATTTTGCTGGTATTTGGTATTTTTAGTTGCATTATGCGCGCCTCTGCTCGTGCACCGCGGACCTGATTTCTCGCCGGATAAGGGTGACTTTCCCGCGATGTAAAAATAGTCCCATCGCGCAGTATTAATAAACACTGGGCCAACGGTTGACGGCTCAGCCTGCCGCGGCTGACACTTAATTAAGCCTTATCTATGCTCCTATCGCGCGGGGCTGATTCACTCTATACCGACCATTGAGAAATTAGGTCCGTCCACTGTGCGTGCGTGCGCGAGCGAGCGTCTTTTCGCCTGCTGCTTTGGCTCCCTTTTCACGGCGGCGCTCGCCGGGCAGAATATTTCAGCGGGAGATCTGCGGAGGGCTGGCTCCTGCTCTTTTTCGTCCGGCGCTGCCTATACACCTATAGACGCAGAGGGAAAGAAGAAAGTCCCGCGGTCTTTATGTTTACGAGCGGGCCGGAGATGCCTCGCCAACTTTGTTTATACGGGAGCGTAGGCGGTTATTTTCGCTTTCGCTCTCGAGTTGGAGCACAGGAAGCGGCGCGCGGTTTTAACCCTCAGCAATGACTGTCCCACATGCAGATGCCATTGAATAATCGCCACGGTTATGTAAAATATCCTTGCTTTATTTCTCTCGTTCAATCTCCTGGGACTTGCCCGGAGATACTAGTCTACAACGTCCTCCGGATAATAGCTGAGTAACGTGTATTTATAAAATTATTACGAATAGGGCGCAGTAAAATTAGAAGAGACAAACATTGCTGTCGTCTTCATTGAGGTCCGCGCGATCAGTCGGGGCATTGGACTTCTCCGAGGAAATGAATGAAGATGCCGATCGGACGCCGCGATTCTCTAAGACAGATAAGATATATTTAGGTTTGCGCGCGCGGGCGCGGATATTTAATCCATTTCGATTATATAGCTTCTTGGCACGGCGCTGGGAAAACGACGCGAGCGCGTATGTATATATGGAATCGCCGCGTGCCTAAGTTTTCAGGCTTCATAAATCGCCTATTTACCAAATCAAGGCGCCATTACAAAATCGTTAAAATTTAGCGCAGCGTCCGGTGTGTATAGTAGCCAACATGCGTATGCGTTACGCTCCGAATTGTGTAATCTGTAATACCTTATCTTTCGGCGGCGGCGATAGCTGCGGTTATTAATCGCTGGAAACAAATTCGATATAGGGTGATTCACACAGGTGATGTTTTTAACTATCAATCTACTAGTTGATAAATATAGAAAGTTTTAGAAATTTTCGAGATGTAAAACGCCGACTCCGATTTATCATCTCTTACCCGGAATATATGAGTAATGAGAGAAACTAAAGCAGCATGTAGATAAATATTATTATTTTTGCAATCAATAACATGTTATTGTGTACATTGATATGTGCGGCTCCTGACTTATACTAAATCAAACTAATGCCTAAAAACAGAACCCATAAAATTTCAAGTTTGCGATGATAAGATGCAGTACCGCTGGAACAACGTTCTCAATGCATTATCTACATAATAAAAGCGTTTTGTTTGGCCTCTGCTATTGAAGCTGTAAAAACTATGTCTTTGCCAAAACATTAGCACTCCTGGCGCTGCTGATTTTGAAAGAGAGATAAGGTTTACGTGGAAACCGAGAGAGGGAAGATAAATTACCAGAAGCCTTCACGAGCTCCTCGGAGCGTCAACGACGTGAAAAACACAAAAAAACCTCATTCGAATACCCGAAACGCCATTAAAGCTGATAAGGCGGGTGCTTTTATCATTCGGCAAACATCGTACGGCGGAACACGGAAAACATATATATATAACCTACTCTAGAGAACAGGTCTTAATTAAAGGCTTCCAGGCGTCGGAAACATTTTGTGTATTCAATTTCAGATGTTAAATAAATATTCTAAAAATAATTTAATAATCTGTTAATTACAAATTTAACGAGACCTTTATTTACAATGCAAATCAAATTGAGAAAATATGTTAATCGAATTAGACGTTACTTATGACGTATAAATTTTAATAAAATAAATATCAATTTTTACCATCTTTGGTATATTGTTCAAAAAAAACATTTACATTTTATAAATAATTTTTGTCATAGAAACACTTCTTTTATTAGAAACAAAAACTTGGCTCTTGATTAAAGTTCTATCAAAGCAAGGTTAGATTTGCCACACTCGCACTTTTTGCTTTGTTAATAAAGAAACACTATTTTATTACTATTTGACGATTTACTCGACATTTATATGATATTTAATTTAAGTTCGTACATGTGTTGATAACTTCAAGAAATTTTGCTACTAAATAAATCCTATGCTTTTCAGTAGTATTGTTAAAATCAATCATTTAATAATAGTAATACGAAGTTATACATTACAAAAATGTATGTTCAATATATACTTTATATTTCAAACAGAACAAAATTTAAACACATTAATTTTACATAAAATTTTTAAGACGTGAATCTTTTAAAAACATGACTAAATCTTACCTTGCTTGCGGCAATCTAGTATTTTTGAACGCGAGTGCGAAAATTCGCGAAGAAATAAAGAAAATATCACGTAATACGAATACATTTATATCGTGAAATTTTTTGCTTCAGAAACGGAATAAGATGAAAGTCATCTCAACCTCAGGTAGAAAACGTCACCGTGCCAGCATTATCATATTATATTTCCCGTTTAAGGAAGCTGAAAATATTCTGTTTTACGTAATGAACGTAACACGTGAGCAAAGAAATATTTCCATGAATAATTTAAATGTTTGGTGTACGTACAAATTATCGCATTTCACTTAATATATTAAAGACTTTTAAAGTTTTCTATATTGGTTAATATTTTTAGATTAATTTCCAGCTCGGCAGTTACATGAAACATTATAGGTGAAATCTAGTTAAGAGTGAATGAGAGTTTATACCTTCGCAGTAAATATATATCAATAAAAATTATTCAGTCTGCTATACAAAGACCTTCGAAATGTTGAAGAATCCCCACGACAGCGCGGATAATTGACACGCAAGACGTGCAGAATCGTTGATCTTCGAGGCGTCGTTACTCATCTTGACCCCGCTTAGAAAGCATCGCTTGCATCACAGTTTTATTGAAAAAAGCGGAGCAAGAAAACAGAGAGCGCGCACGCGCCGTCGAGGCTAGACCGGCAATTCGCGAGAATGATTGGCTTTAGCCGGGCTACTGGACGTGTCGGGCTATTACGAATTAAACAAGAGCCGAGGAACGACTCGGGATCTACGCGTGCGTGTGCAGAGTCGAGCCAAGGTCGCGCCGATTAGCCTAACTTCGCAATCGATCTGCGCACCCGCGTGTGCATCGGAACGCGTAGTATGCACATACACACATCAAGGGCCTGTGTATATAACGTAGAGTAGGAGTAAATTGGAAGGAAAAGAAGAAGGCGACGATGAAGGAAAGAAACATAATAAACCGGGAGTTATCGCGCGAGTAGTCGCGTGTGTGCGTGTATCGGGGCAACGCGATGTTTTTAGCGAGTTGCGCGATGTATGGTATAACGCCCAGCTAAGTGTTTAAAAAGTATCTGCGCTAAGGAATTTGCGATCACTGCATAAACGTAACGCCAACGTTTATTGCTTCATGATAGCATTTTATTGCAACTATTCGCTCGGCTATTCCTTTTCAATAAAACTAAATAATTTTCTTTCGATTTCGAATTAACAACAGAGTAAATGCTTCTTTAGCTTAGAGTACATCGATGTACTGTCTACCTTGACTAAATGATAATTATTATAGAGTTCATTCGCATTATTACACTCGCAGCAACTAAATATTTAAAAAATAGTTACAAGTGGAAATTCTTTTTTTTTTTGTTAATACTCTTTTTAATGTGCTGTTCATTGACACAGCTTTATTTAAAAATGCTGACTTATTCATTAAAGTTTGTAATTGAATAAACTCGACTCTTCTTCCTCTGAATTCCTCAAAGAAAACGTATTGGCTCTTCTAATTAGAAAAAGCAAAAGCTGGAGCTCATTCCACTGGCTTTCAAAACAAGCATACACTATACATATTTACGGAAAGGATTTTACGGCTTCGTAAATGGGACTAAGAGGTCGAAATTTAACGCAAAACGAATAGTTCAGATAGCAAGATGTCATCTCTTCGTTTGTGCTCTACCCGCGAGATAAATTCACCGAGCCCCCCACAAGACAGGGAGCGGCTTTCCCGAAGCAAGATATCAAAACGGAAATACCGCGCAGTCACGAGAATCTGTGGCTCTAGAGAAAATTCGACGGTATAAAGGGAGCGCGAGGCGGAGCACCGTGGCGGGAAAGAGCGAAAAATTGCTCGGCAGCCGAGTGGCGATGATGATCGATTGCACCACACGCCGTGATTTTTGAAAACCCATGTCCAGGAAAATCCATTAACCGCGCTCAGAATCTTCTTTCATGCGCGCGCGTGAGTCCCCATCGAGATAACAACCGGTGCACGCACGCGTGATGCCTACTGTGATCTATCTGCGCTGTAGTGCGCGGAAGGAAAGAGAAATAGACAACAGTCCACGCGAACAAGGCGAGCTGGATAAAGGCGAATAGTTACAGACGCAAAGCGCATGACAAGAGCGTTACAAAAGTCGTCCTTTGCCGAGTTTATTTGTCGGACTACTGCTATTTGAAGAGGCCAGCTTAAGAGTCTTACTGCTAGCTTTCAAATGTTTTCGAAAAATATAAAGACCACTTGTTAATGATAAATAAAAAGGTACTTCTTTTTGATTGTTATTTAATTATTCTACAACAATACAAGAGAACATTTTCATTGGCAAAAAATTTATCGTCTCAACAGATTACAAGTGGAACAAAGGTGGCAGAAAATATATATTGCGAATGAAGTGGCCGCTGTAACGATACTGCACATCTCAAGAGCTATACGCAATAAAAATCATTTGTCCAGTGAGAGAAACACGATGCGCGTATAACACAGTGCGCCTGCAAAAAAAGGGAAGAGCACAAGGCGAGAACTTACGAAGGCGATTTGCAATTGCGACGAGGTGCACGGGAGACAGTTGATCGAGCTCCGAGTCGTGCAAAAATCGCGTCCTCCTTTTGTCCGGGCACAATGTAACGCATATCCTCCTACATGCTCTCTCTCTCTCTCTCTCTCTCTCTCTCTCTCTCTCTCTCTCTCTCTCTCTCGCCTCTCTTTCTCCAGAGGAAATCGAGACTTTTGAGGCAAGAGTAGAAGCGAGGGAGAGAGAGGCGAGCTGGGGAATCGAGTGACGTAATGCACCCGTATATAAAGGCAATCAAAATAAACGATCCTAAATTGCCGAGGAACAGCCGAGTTCGCGACAACGACGCGACAAAAAGCTCTGTATTCTGCTTCTCCCAGTCCCTGCTCTCGCCTCTGCATGGAAGAGGCAAGAAAAATACGCGGGGAATTGAAAAAGAGCGCTTTTAAAAGATCCACTGCGGCTCTCTCGTGCGCGCGCGTGAGAGAGGCGAGAGTAACAGCTTCTTTTTCGATTCAATGAAATATGAAGAGATCGCGCAAAGATTAACGAAACTCGTTTAGTCGGGGCTGCCATTCATCGCGCGTTCAGGTATTATAGCGCCAGTCGACGCCTATTGTGCGCGAGCAAGCCAGTTTTCTAGTTTGAATTTGTAACGCGCCGCTCAAATGTAGTCTGAGTGGCGTTGGCGCGACGGATTCTCGCTTTTCAGAGATTATGCAGAATGCATTTCAATGCCATTTTCTTAGCCACTTACCAGCCCATTTTCAAAAATTAACTCCTTTGGGGGTATTTTTATTTTCAACAAACGCAATTACGCCCAACTCTTTTACTTGCAGAGAACAGAAATATCCATCAAAAGAATGGGTCTGAAGTTTGCAACGTTGGGACGCAACGAAATAATTTTTCAAGAATAAATAAAACAGCTAAAAATTTACAT
>JAYJLV010000011.1:14299826-14325861 GCA_036873485.1 Torymus texanus
CACACACACACACACACACACACACACACACACACACACACACACACACACACACACACACACACACACGTGCGCGTTATACTCAAAGGAGAGAAATTTTAAATAGTGATGACCAGTATACGTGTTTGACACAAAACTAAACTGAATTTATCACATATATAAGACTAAAAATTCAAAATTGGATCACTAAAGAAGTGTTTGTTCAAAATTTTTAAATCTTCCTTTTCACGTCTATATAGTATTGAATAAGCTGTAAAATTAATATAGCGATATTTTAGGTGAAAGGACGTTTTATCAGTAACGATATACATGAATTCAAAAGAAACTATCTATATCTTATAATTTAAAATAAGGAAAATAAACTTCGCAATGTGCGTTTAAAAAACTGATTTAACTTTTATGTGGACAATATCCTTACATATTTTCCAATCTGCAAGGAAAATTATCCATGTGTACTTGTCAATTCAGCTTTTATAAAAAGTTTTTTTCAATAAATTGCGAATAAGTTCCATGATCTAACATGACAGAAATGTTAAAATACTAATGAAAAAATTTGAATGATAAACCGCATCAGGCGGCGATCGATCAGCCAGTTAGACGTGCAAACAATGAAAATTGACCTCGACAACTCGTCCGTCGGCCCGCGACGACAAGCACTCGGAAAAGTTCTCCCCGCCCCTACCTCGCCCCGCATCGACAACGGGAAAATTAACAGAATCGATAAATTACAGGAACCAAACGAATGGCTCGCTGTCACAGGAGAAAAGGCCAAACTGCGAGAATTCCGGCCGTCCGAAAAGTCCGTCGGAACAACGACAGCAACAGCAGCAACAGCAGCATCGCGCCAGCGAGGATGAACGAATTTCACCGAGGCCGAGGTCACCACCGACGTACGAAAACATCGGGCCACTGACAAGCCCGCCGGAGGACCAACAGGTCGCGACGCCCAACAACAACCACGCGTCCAACTGGCCAGAGCAGCTGCAGCACAACGGCTACGCCTCGCACCGACAGCAGCCGCAGCCGAGTTCGCACAGTTCCAATTACGAGGAAATCGGACCGGAGAACTATCGCGAGAACGGACGGATGAGCGGCGACGAACGCGCGCTCGAAGCTGCCGACACGAGTAATGGTGAGAGAGCCTGTTCGCGCTATATACCTACTCGATTCTCTGGAAACGACCTCTCTCAGAGAAATAGATAGCATAGTTTGTCCGTCCAGCCGAACGTATCGATAACATAATATTTGGTTGCCAATGCAATTGGAATTTTGCATTGTTTTACTTGCTTTCAAAATGCCGCTTTTGATAAAATGATGTTCAATAGGGGAATATGATTGAAGTTCATAATTAATCAAAATGATTATTTTTCTGCTTAATTAAATCAATGATCATTTATCAAACGGCTATTTCATCGAGAAGAAATAAGCATAGAATAATGATATACTAATGGAATATTAACTTCTTAACAAGTAATTTTTCAATGCAGATAATTATTAATGACATGTTTTAAACAAAAATTAATCGAGTCGCGATCATTACTTAAATTAATTTCATATTTGTTGAAAGTTAAAAAATTAATATATCTCAATATTTCAATTCTGTCATATGACAAAGACAAGGCTCAATAATAAGCCCGACACAAGTTTAATCTTAAAGTCTAAAGTTTTGAATTTTACTTCGAAATTAGGTACAATGGTTGCGAGTCCCCCGCTACCCGAGAAGAACGTCAAACTGGCGATGCATCACTACGAAAACTTTGTCCCGCTGAACGGTAACGTCAGCGTGTACGAAAACGTGATCCCGCCTCAAAACATCGGCGCGAGTAATAACGCCGGCAACAATAACAACAGCCCAAACAACATGAGTCTTCCGAGGCCAAAGAGGAAGGCAAGAGACGCGTGCACGATGATAGACAACAAGCTGGACGTGTCGAACGACGACCTTCTCGAGGCCATAGAACAGCTGTCAATGCTCTCGAAACCGAGAAATTCTGGAAGCTATTCTGTGGCTACTAGCCCGGCGACAGGCACGACTTCCACAAGTACAGCGATGACGGGTGCGCTCGCAACAACGCCTAAGAGTATCAACAACGAGCGCGACAACGCCAAGTCGAACAAGGCCAAGGCCGACAAGGAGCGGAAGGAGCTCGAGGAAGAGGACCGGAAGAAGTACATCGAGTTTCTGCAGAACGAGAAGCAGCACATACTCGGCAACATGGACGGCTTCAAGCGAAGCGTGGCCGACATCGAGACCCAAGAGGAGGAGATCAATCGAGAGGTGCCAAACATTATTTCCCTCTTTAACTTTACGCTCTGTAATTCACGTGACTAGATAGCAGTATGTGTATCTTGTTCATGACCGAAAATCAATATGCATGGGAGCTCGGCCGTGTTGAACTTGCACATTACTTTTGACTTTTAATTTTGTATTACTTTGCGTAAAAAGCGTATTTCACTGGAGGAAATTGAACTCCTGCTGCGCGATGATCTGCGCCAAAGAATATGTGCCAACTTTTAACTAGGTTGGCTACTACTCTCTGAATTACGAGTGTAAACTTTCCAATTTATAATTCCAATGCGAATTGCGAACAATGAAATGAAAGCGTTAGAGCAAAATTTCGACTACTATCACACCAAATGAAAAATAGCTCATAATGAGTTTTATCAAAGAAAATTTTTAGAAGAAGTTTATTAAACACTGTGAGACGTTATATAAAAACTGATATAAGTTTTAAAAGTAATCTTTTCAATAAATTTGCATAAATAATAATCTTGAATAAAAAATACATATAAATTTTCAATTGGATAATCGATTACACATAAAACTAACGATTGGTTGCATAAATTTGGGACTCTGCTCTACCGTTACTAAATTTTCTAAAGTTATAATAACTTGGTAAAATGTCGATATCATTTTTAATAAAAGTATTCTTGAAAATAGCTGGAGCTTGAAAGAGCGTTGCTCTCTGCTGAATTCGAATCGGAAACGTTGAAGCTGGAGCAGGAGGAGTGCGAGCGAACACGGACCCAGACGAAGATCACTGAATTGGAGCACGAGATGGAGGAGAGTAACGCGGCACAAGCACACCTGCAGGCGGAGGCAAAGCAGCGCGTATTCAAGGCGCAGCAGGCGTGCGCCCGACTCGAGGAGGATCTCGCGGAGGCGCAGGGTCGCGACGATGAGCGCGATAGTGACCTTGCCGACAAGCTAGCCGCGCACACTGAGATCCTCGAGACTGAGCGCAAGGCCTTCGAGGATCTCGAGTTTCACCATTTGGAGGAGGAGGCCAGCAAGCTAGCCACGAGAGAGGAATTGCAAAGGTGCATCAATTATTTTCAATTATGTATATATAATGTCATCGTATTTATAAAAGAACGATAAATGTTAAATATTTGCACTAAAGATATTAACTTTGTAACTATTTCCTTTTAGATATGTAAGCGAGCTGACAACGAAAATCGAAAGCAGAAAAATGCAACTTAATCAACTAGAAACGCAGCGAACCGATATTAAAAATGCAGTAACGAAAGAAGCGAAAAGTCTCGAAAGGCAAAAGCTTGCCCATTTACGAAGATTAGAGGAGGTAACATTAAATCTCTTCTGACTAGTGGCATTTACGTGTATTAAAGCGCTCTAGCAAATTATGTCAGTATGAATATTTTAGTCAATTTATTATCGGCAAAAAGCATAGAAGCAGTACTCCTCCGTTAATGTACTTTGCTGGAATGTCATTATTAGAATTGAAAACATTACTGTCAATAATGTACCACATTGGAAGTGCTATAAAATTTTAATGCGCATGTTCTGTTTGTCCAATGTATATCTAGGGCCGAAATCGATTGCGCGCCATTGACGATGAACTAGAAAGCCTAGCTAAAAACGCAGCCGATAATCCTGATGACAAACGTTCACCTAGCAGGGAGGATTTCGACAGGATATCGAGAGTTACGACCGATTCACCAATCGTCAATAATCAGGGCAGCTTGGGAAGAAAAACGATCGAGTCTCTAAAAGAAATTGAACGAAATCGACTGCTGCATTTAGCCAAACAAGGTTAATAATTACGAATTTTTAGGTATTTAATGAAATGTGGGCGACTGTAGATGCAAAAAATGACACACTTCTTTACTTATACGAGTATTTAAAAAAAAAAAATAGAAATAAAATTACCTCATTTTGAACTAATTTCTCAGATTGAAAATGCATTAATTATTTTTACACTTCGTATTTTGTTGGATGATGTTTTTGAATAAATAAATTGGTCGCAATGTAATAATAGAAGCAAATTTTCCGAGAAACTATGACATGATGATTAAGTCGTTAACATAATTACTTATGCATATTCTAATATTGTTATGAAGGTAAATTGTAATCAAAAACTATAATGAAAGAATTAATATACATGGATGGAGTATCAATAACATCTTACAGTATAGTTTTCAAGATAAAGATAATGAACTGCTAACTTCGTATTTTTGTTTAATACAGGTAGCCAAGTTATCTCGGAAGAGAGGTGGAGAGTGGAAGAACTTCAGAGAAAAGTTCAGGATGAAGTTCGTTCTCAATGGGAGAAAAGGAAAATGAATTGCACGTCTTTCAATAGTGTGGAATCAGGAGAAGAATCTTCAAGTTACTCAACTGGGCCAACTGAAAGGTAATTATTTTATAGTTAAATTCTCAGCCCAATCAAAATAAATGAAGGTATTCTGATCATACAAATATTGATTCACATTTAGTGGTTGTACAAAAAATTATTGTACCTTTTTATTTAATTCTTAACTAAAATTACTAATTCCATTATAAAAGACTCTTGTCACAACAACTCATTGAAGTGATTCCGACGTAAATCATTTTAAAGTGAGCATAATTAAGTTCTTCCGGGGCTTTGCAACACCCACATATCATAGCTTTGGAAAAAGTGCATATCATTGAAAAAATAATACGAAATTATGTTTTATAAATATAAATGTAAATTTTGTTTTACATATATTAAATTGCAAATACTTTTTTATATAAATTAAGAAGTTTAAACCAGATTCAATTAGAATTCAATGAAAAACATATTAAATAGATTAAAATTATTACGTAACTAAAATTCTGAAAAAATGCATGAAAAAACGGGATATGGTGAATAAATAATTGTCTTCTATATATGATTGTGTGAAAGAAGGAGAGCATATGTGCTCCTCAAATACATTCCTATCTTGACCTATAATTGCAGACTTTTGAATCGATAACGGCGAAAAAAGTAATAATATCTCTAGTGTCGCCTACGCTCGCTCTGTGGGCGCGAAAATGCGTATCTCCGTTGTAATAACCGGTCGGAACCCTCCCACTGCCGCTCCGACTATTGCGCCGGCGGCAGCGGCGGTGACGGCGGCAACACTAAAAAGACCAAAGCGTCCGCTCGAGCTGCACAAGCTGCAAGGCCTGAATTCATCGTTAATTAGCGCGTAAGCCGGCGACACGTCATACGCATACATACCGGCCGCCACTAAAGACGTAACGAACTGCAGAAATTCCGCATAGCAGTGGCGAGTGCAGCAGTTGTCGCCGCGGCCGGCTTCCCTACCCGTGAAAGTAAAGCCGCGGGACGCAGTATACAGAGCGAATACCGGTTTTGCCCGCGACAGCAGCAGCCTCCGCCTGCGCCCTGGTCGCCGTCGCCTCCGCCAGACTCGGCGACAGTTTCTCGTGAAGTTTCGCTCGATACACCGCGCAGATAAGGAGCCACGCACCCATGCGCACACGTGTACAAATGCCCGCGAGAGAGGGAGAGTGATAAGTGCGCCGCCGGCTAGCTCGCGTCGCTGATAAGATACTTTCGAATATTTACTCGGGTCCCGCGCGCACGAGCGCGCACCCAGTCTCGAGCGACTCGCTCGCTTATTGTTCCGAGGACTGCGCGCGAGCAAGAGAGAGAGAGAGAGATAGAGGGGCGGAGAGCCTCGGCTTCCAGCAGTGCACAAGTATATAGTGGGAAGATTGCCTGTTTACAGTGTCGTGCAAATGAATTTTTGCGCGAGTTCGCGGATCATTGTGTTAAAAGTGTATAACGTTGTTTAGTGCTTGGCTGCGGCGTTTCTGCGGGAAACCACTGCGTGGCTTTTCACTCGATCTCAAACTTTGTCGCAAAAACAATTACATTTTCACATTTCCTCTTTCCATCTTTCAATGAGTTTGCCTCGGAAAAAATTGAAGAATTCTAAATATTTCTTTTATCAATATATAAATATGACAGGAAATTCTTTCGATGAAGGTAAACGTACGCGTTGCTCAATACTCTGACACTCGACAAGTTCAATTGAATCTACCGGAATAGCGAGATAAAAGTTATCAAGTCAACATTTACTCGCTAATCTTTTTAAACTTCATAGATCTCTTTATATTGTACGGTAATCTGCCTGTAAAGTTTTATCGAAAAATTTTATCGTGTCGTGCACAATACATAAATATTTATGTAATACTATATATATACGTTTCGATCGGTGTACGTCACCACGAAAGAATGTGTACTGTAATTATTTACAAAGGTCACATTATACATGAAAAAGCGCCAATTGTAACTTGATAATTTGTTTTCAACTCGAACCGTTTTTCGAATAATTACTTTATTTTTCTCGCATAGAAGAATTCTAAAGCGAAAAAAGTCATTTTAAGCTTGATAGGAGGACAGGAGAAAGGATGAAAAAGTTTTTCAGCAAACAAAAATCATCAGCAAAAAGTCGAGCTATTTCTGCTTGAACGCGGCAGCTCGCTTAGTCGCGCGCGTATTTTTCCGAAAAGATTTCCAGCAGCGGCGGCGGCGCATAAAGAGCGACACACATAAAATTTTTGCGCACGCTGCCTGGCACGAAAGCAGTGCTGGAGCTTTTTCACAATTTTCCATCCTCTCGCTTGCCGGCGGCCGGTTACTATAAACTTCGCTCCATTGTTCCGGACTCTTCATCAGCGGCTCTATCTCTCTCTCTCTCTCTCTGGCTCTCGATAATAATAAAAAGCAAGCCGGTTGGATTTGCGCGCAGATATATAGGAGCGAGATCTTGGCGGGGCGAGCGCGAGCTTTTGCGGATGAACGAGGATGGACGAGCGACGCGGTATCGGCGGGGCCGCGATGCGCGGGGCGCGGCTGACCGGCTGCAATTTGATAACCCTCGTGACGAGCAGCAAATGCTACATGACGTCGAAGGATTGGCTCGCGGAGACGTGCTGGCGAACGAGGCGCGCGGATCACGAGTACGCATCAGCGTGAGTTTTCACAATTCTCCACTGTGTTCGCGCTGCGCTTGTACGCGCGGCCCATACAGATTAGCGCGTGCAAGTTCAATGAAATTCAACAGCCATCCTTCACACTCATAATCACAGACTCACTCCTTACTCGCATCTACGAAGACGTAATACACATACTCGAAGATTCGATCATTTAATTTTCAAACTAAACTTTTTTTAAGGTTAAAAGCATCAAATGTTAGCACTTTCAAGGCTTTCAATGCGGCTAATGCATAAGAAAACTTTTATAGTATATTACAATACTACTACTCGCTGCGCTCGGGCCCTAATTACACGCCGTGCAAAAAGTGCTACTTATAGGTCACAAGTATCGTATAGCATTTTATATCACTGCCTGCCCTAAGCCCGCTGTCACGCCTATCCGTGTCCTAAGCAGTCCTTTTTTGCACCGTGAGGTTAGCGCGCGAGCGTAGCGAGTGCGATAAACACGGTGCAAAAAAGTACTACTTAGGTCACAGATAAGCGTGACCTAAGTGCGGGCTTAGGTCACGCAGTGCTATAATTAGTACATTACGATACATGTGCCTTAAATGTATGTTTTTAAACGAATACTTATATTGAATTGTTATAGATTAAAATAGATAACTAATGATTCATGAATCATCTATTTCATTGATAAACTTACGACTCGTTACACTTAGATGGTATTCGGTGACTACTTGTTTTACTTTCACTTCTCATATTTCAAAATGATATAAATTGTTTGAGAATCAAAATTGATTAAATTGTTTGAGAATCAAAATTGATTAAATTGTTATTATTTTATCAAAATTTTAAAAGAGATAACTTACAATTTTCCATAATTTCTTTTCGTATAAATATTTCAATGCCACTCTGATATGAGGCAAATATTATGAATAAGGAGTTCTAAAAGAATCCTGTATTGAATTATCATTGCCAATAGTTACCAATGAATTATTTAATAAGAATCTCATGTTTTAACTACGTGACATAAAAATTTATTAAATCCTTATGTTCCCCAAAAGACAATAAATATAAAGGCATATGAATCATAAAAGCGAGCCAGAAATGCCTCTTCAGTTCGCGTATACGAGAATGATAAATCTTGAATAGCCTTTCATATTGATTCTCTGGTCTTTTCAGCGGTAGCGGAAGCAGCGATGGAGCGGAAAACGGTTCTGGTGAAAAATCTTCGCCTGGAAAACTTTCGGAATTCACCTCACCCAGTCCGGGTCCATCAGGCAACTCGTACACGCTCCTACAAGCGGATAATGTAAGTTGCACGTTCTCTCTCACACACCCACACATACACATTCACACATATATACACATACACACATGTGCACAGACACACCTTATTGAAATGACATCAAAGAAGTTTTGAAAATTAATGAAATATTTTTATCTACTTAGGCGAGAGACGATAGACCAATTTCCATGGAGACGGAAAGATTCAACGGCAACGGAAGCGGAAGCGGAATTGTTGACGAAACCGAGAGCCGACCTCTTTCTCAAACTTCGAGCGAATTGGACTCGCTCGGCCCCCTGCAAGTCAAGCACAGGGACAAGCCAAAGCTACAGGTACATACAATGCAAGAACATTTTCTCATAATCCAATGGAAAAACTGTAGGAAGAATTACTGCCACCAATTAGACTCAAAAAGATACAATGGATTTTTTTTCTTATAAAATGCAAAGAAATTTCTCGTTACTTCCATTAAAATACAATATTACTTTATAATTGTTATCCTGTGATTGGAGTATATTTATATCTTAAAAACTCTTTTGCACTATTTTCATCATTTTGAAGTACTAAACAATACTTTTACAATCAATTTTCATTCTAAAGCAATGTTTATTTTTTAGAGACCATTGACAAGATATTTGCCAATAAAATCTGAATCTCTGGATCTGAGGCATCACATTGAAACGGCAGGTCACCAATTACCTTTGATTCACGACGTTACCGTTGATACGACAAGCTGCAGCGGATATCTTTCCAAAATGAGTAAAAAGTTTCACCATTGGAACAAACGCTGGTTTATTTTCGACAGAAAACGCAAAACTCTTACATATTATAGTGACCATCATTCGAAAAAACCACGAGGTGTTATTTATTTTCAGGTAAACTGAATTTAACACTGTAAGCTAAGTAAAAATGTGTACGTGTGCATAAGTCTGTATGTCGATGCGTGTTAGCCAATTGACAAGTATTATTAACTATATCGAAAAATAATAGACTAATGCATGTATGACTGAAATATAGGTTGAGTATGACTATATTTGTACGGCTGAAATACAGCACATTAATTTAGAGTGTCCAAAACACCTCACTGTGATGTTTATTTTGTTTTGATATCTAACTAAAGAAATTACGTATGGTTGTATATGCATATGCTTTGTGCATATAAATGTATCGTACAAATAGCAGAGACATTAATGCATTGCGTTTTTTAAATTTTCTCAGAAACTTTAAATTATCAATATTTTAAAATAGTCTCTGTTTTTATTTTCAGTCGATTGAAGAAGTCTACGTAGATCACATGAATACCGTTAAATCTCCTCAACCCTCTTTAACATTCATTGTTAAAACTACAACAAGACTTTACCACTTGATGGCCCCGAGTCCGGAAGCTATGAGAGTTTGGGTGGACGTCGTCTTCACTGGAGCTGAAGGATACCATGAATTTGATCCTAATTCATGATAATTTGTAAAACAATTTCGAAAATTGCGTATTAAAATTTATTGCATACCTTTTATAAATTAAGATAAAGAAACAGTAAAAAGTATGATCTTTAAGCAGGATTTTATGAAAAAATCCTACCATTTATATTCCAACTGCAAATAAACATTTGCTTAGAAAACGCGCAATGTAAACCAGGTGCCAATGTAATGTATTTTTAATTTAAGGGCATTATAAGCGTTAAAATGAAAGAAATTTGAGAGTATCTCAAATAGTTTTATAGCTCTTAATCTAGTCTTCCAACACAGAATGAGAATTTGCCAAACTTTGAAGTGTCCACGAATGTTATAAATGTTGTTTGCAGGACTTTCTAAAATTGTATATATAAACCAATTAATTGTCTATGTTGAAACTCTCTTCTGATTGTGCGGAACTGAGACTGATTTTGAGGTTAAAAGGAAAATCACTGAATTGTGTCTTTAAAAAGATAGGTGCAAAAGTGCCAGACAATACACCAAAGTGCATTTATTGTAGGTAGACATATTGTTACCTCATAAAACATTTTCATTCATGAATAATTGATTATGAATCAATGTCAAGTTTTAAATGGCGTTCAACTTTTTACAAATACAATATAACGTCTTAATAATAAATGTTATTTTATTAAGTATCTTGCCTCTTTCAATAGAAAAAGGTCAAGAAATTAAAACAGATAGAAAATCATGTTTGTCAATTATTACGTAAACTTATAGGTTTTTATAAGTTTTTTTTATGCGTATCAGCTTTTCTGATTTGACATATTTCAATCAGAACTTTCCAAATAAATTGAAACATGTATTTAATAGACAAATGCTTTTTTATACCTTATTACCCTCTACATATAGTTGTTAAATGTAGTTAATTATAAATTTATATTTTTAATATTAAGAATAAATATAAGATATACTTATCTTGAGGTCTCCTGAATTTACTTTTGTTTACAAAATCAAAATTCTTAATTTAAATACTTTCAATAGTAGTTAAAACGTATTCATTTATATTGAAATACATTAATCAAAAAAATTGTAATTTAATCATATTTTTATAAATTTAAAAAAAAAACAATTATGTATATAGAAAAATCATGTGATAAAAATTCAATTAAACTTACTCACTAGTATTACTTGAAGATGGTTTTATGCATTGTGGAGAACATCTAAGTTTAACTTTATTTTTTGCTGATATTTTAGATGGTACTTTAAACATGGTTAGTTAATACTTTTTACTGTAAAAATTATATATAAATAAATTCAATTACCATATTTAAAATTAATGCTTAATATACCTTAGTATTACAAATTTAATACCTACTTTTATGTCTTGGCACACTTAATTTTTTCTTTTTTTTTTCAAGATAATGTATTAAAACCAAATAATATGTTTAATGGTACAGTTCATCAAGTTATATTAAAATTATATTATTCACAATAATGAAGTATTATTATGCTAGATTCAACTAACAATGCAATATTTTTAATCTTAAATTTTTAGTGATACTATTTAAATATTTATAAGAAGCACATTACTGACAATTGCTGATATAAAATATCTAGAAACTTTTTGTATTAATATATATTTTCAAAGAAAGTTTTTTTCTGCAACTCTACTCCCTTACGTCTTTGGAAGTAGAATCGTAAGTTTTGACTTTCTGACTAGATATTTCAAAATACAACAATAAAGCAGTTAAAAGTATATTAAAATATACTGCAGCCGATTCTATGAATTGGATTCGTTCAAAATGACAGTTACATGTTTCCATCAATATAGATCTAGATTTGAACATTTAGAACGATTTTTTTTCGAATGCATTGTAAGAATGATATACTTAAACTTAGAATAATTAATAATCAAAGTGAAAAAGATATTTTTGAGAGTCATTTGGAATGAGTTAATCTAGTAATTGTAGTAGCATAATAGCGTTAAGCATTTCTATTATTAAATGACTTGGTTTTTTTTCAAATTAAATTATAAAATCAGCAAATCATGCTAACACTGCGAAAACCGACGTAAGTAAAAATAAGTTTCACACTATAATAATTAGTTTTTATAAGTATTTGCTATTAAAAAATTACATTTCATTTAATTTTTAAAATAAAATGATTAACAATATCTTAACCTATTAAGATCCTTTAATTGATCGCGAGTTTTTAAAACGCATTTCTGAACTTTATAAGTATTATATAAATGTTTCGTTTTATTTAGAATACTTTTATAAAAACGAAATTAAATGTTAATGTGTTATTTAAAGAATTGTGAAAAAAAGCATTCTATCTCTTTTAAAAAGCTCTTTACAAGGTATATGTAAATTTATTGTTTGTTGTATTAAAATATTATTGTAAAACTGTTTGAAAAAAAAAAAAAAAAAAATTAAATGGAAATAATATTTGAAAGGAAAATAAGAATAAGAACAAAACCTTGTTTATTATTTTTCTTATAAAATATTTTATAAAAATACATAAAAATATATGTTAGAAATACTAAAACAATAAATAACACTAAAAATATCTTATTCTGACCCAAATGAAATTGCTGTGGCATCTAAACTTTCTAGGTCAACAAGTACTGCTGTTTGAGTGCTTGCAAACTTTGGGATAGTTATGAGACGAATTTTTTGTCCTTCGTTACCTAAGTTAAAATATTTACAATTAAATTTTAATTAATAGTTATAAAAAATAATTATTTCATATTAATACTCTCTTTTCATAATTAGAAGAGTATTAAAGTAATAAAATTGTATCACAAACCTTTGTGCATTTTTGTCTCAAATTTCTCCATATTTCCAGAAAAGTAAATATCTGGACACTCTTTTAAAATGAACGGATCACTTTTGTAGAATGGCATGCATGGTATAGTATCCGGTGCTGTTGGACATAAATGTCTCCATTCTAATGACCTCTCGAGCCAATCAATAGGTTTTAAAGTATCCAATCCACAAACTTTCTGAATATCTTGGATTGGTTGACCACTTGTACCAACAAGTATTTTATCAGAAATTTTTCCTACCCATGGATTCATAACACCTTTTACACTTTTTAGTCTAAAATTAAAATTACTCTGATATTAATAAAATGCATTAAAAAAAGATCATTTGTACTTGGCATTGGTCTTAAAATAGATTCAAACCTTTTGGCTTTCGGAAATGATGCTGGGTGCATTGCCTTTTGAGGCATCATAAGTGTTGTAATATCAAATTGTCCTGGCATTACAGTGACACAACAATTGCTACCTAAAGTGTCAAGTAGTGTATCAAGTCTTTGTGTTCCATTAGTCATATCCTTTGCAGCAGCTGCATCTTCTGCTTTTCCACTGACTAATCCTTTACTTGTATGTTGATCTGCACATCCCTTTATACTGTTACCTGCTATAACAACACGAACAATAGATGCCTCATGTTGTTGTAAATCAACATGACCTGCTAATCCTCCAAGCCACTCCACCAATAAATTCAATGGAAGATTTGGCGGTGTTGAGGCTAGTTCTAAACCAGATAAAAACACTATTTTTCCTGATGATGGCGAAATTGGAGTAATGGACGATTGAAGGGGACAACCAGGAAAACACCAATCTGTAACCTGTTTTAAAAATATTATCTTATGATATAATTTTGATAATTTTTTTATATTTAAAAACTTCAAAAAATCTCACTTCAAAGGCACTTTTTTCATTTTCTGATCCAATAACAGCACACACAACACCAGTAACTAATTCTTTAATGTTGACTTTATCTCCAATCAATTTAACTCTTGATGTTTGATCTTCCAGAAACAATTGGTCCTCATCAGAGCAATAATCCACTTTTAGGGTAGGTGCTGCCATTTGATTTTCCTCACTAAGTTCTTGTAAAATAGATGGCTTATTAGGCTGGTGCTTATACAAAGTACCGATAATTGCACATTGTGCACCATTCTGTTCTTCGAGATCTGCCAGTGGGATTAAATTCACTTTCTCATCTAAATATTAAAAAGGGTAAAATCTAATATGATAGTCTCATATATTTTTTTAAATATTAAATTATATGAAAATATTAAAAAATATATCAATACTTTGACAATGTCTTAATTACCCAATTTTGTTTGAAGTTTTTCCTTCAATATTATAGATAATTCTTCAAGTCTCTTTACATATAAACTAGCAAACTGTTTTGTATAATTATCTCCTTCCTTTGCAAATCTACCTGTTCTATCAGCATATTCAGCTGATTTTCTTTCAAAAATACACTTACTGTCATGATTGGAATTTTCTTTAAATTGCACCATAGTGAAGAGATATTTAATCTGTAAAAATGCAAAAGTACACTTGACTCTCTTGTAGAGGTATAAGCAGAGATGAATAGGGTATAAGCTCCAGACTTCGTCCCTTGTATTCTTGACTTGTTAAACGTAAATAATAATTTTGCCCGCCAAATCAGTTGACCACGTGACTATATAGGAGTCGATTATCAGCGACCTCTGCCGATTTTACTAGAGGTAGCGCGGGATTCGAAATTGGAGCCACGTATGGCCCGTATGGCCTGTTACTGTTAATTTTATTTTGTAAATAAAATAATGTAGGTATTATAAAGAAACTATTTATATTTTTGTTTACTCAAAATTCTAAAAAATTTAATACAAATATCATTAGATTTCCAGTATAACTACTCTAGTTTATTTTGAGGTTTAAAAATCTCATTTTATTTTTATAAAAAAAATGTTGAGAATATCTTTTATGTGAATAGGTGCTATCATTAACTGTTACCGAGACGAAGCAAATAACAGTTCTTATTAATAAAAAATAAAAACGATTTCATGCATCTAAAACTAATACATATTGCTGTATGTAATGATGCACTCTAAATTCCAAAATTATCTGAGAATCATATTTCTTCGAAATTTTATTTTGGTCTGTAAATTTCGTTCAAACACCATCTTTCAACAATGGGTAGTTAGAGTACATTATTATGGAGAGAACGATGTGTTGGTTTGATATGCATAACCAGAATATTTATAAAAATTTTATAAGAACATCAATCGAGTGGTTGCATTGAATTCCGTGTAGAAACTTAGATGGTAACCAATCTCACCTTGATACTTACCATATACATATTAATATCAACTAGTAATAAATAATTTATATATTAATCAGATAGGTGTCCGATTAGTATATTCAGCAGCCCTTAATTGTGTTAAAATTCCATCTTCGGCTCTATGCCACTGGCTCTACGTGGAACAGCACCATGTTAAATATTATACCGAACCGATTTCTAAAGAGATAATCAATAAACCATAAAACAATATTTAAATAAAAAACAAAATTTAAAAACGAGATTTCGGAGCCAGTATCGAAGTTTCCTTCCTAACATTAATATTTTTTGTATCAATTATTATACTAGTGAATCAGATATCTCTTTAAATTAAAGATCAATTTTGTATATATTTTGGACTAAAATCAATATTCTTCAAATTATATAAAATATAATCTAAAGTCAAAAGAATCTAAAATAATTTCTATATTAAACATTTCGGAGCAACGTGACTCATATATAAGCTGTTACATTTTTCCAACGTTAAAAATTATACGAAATGAAAATATTTTAATATTTTCAAAAAGTAAACCAGCATTAAAATAATATTATACATGTTTTATTTCATTAATGATTTCGAATTCATAAAAATCATTTCATAAATTAGCCGTAGTTAAAAGGTTCAGCAGATTATGTATACATTTTTGAAAATGCTAATAAAGAGTGAAATATTGAAAATAAAAAGGTATAACAAAAACTTGTATTTTTCAACTGTTATTTTATTACTGCCAAAATTTTACTTAAACCCCGAAGAAATTCTCTGACATTGGTAATTCTCTTAATACAATCGTCACTTTAATAATCAGCCTACAATCATTATAACCATAATAAAAATAATATTTATAATAAAGACGACAATTATCGCGTTTGTGATGATCGTAATAAATTGTAGGAATACTATAGTACTTAATACAGATTTAAAATAATTCATTCACAATGTAAAAGGTTACAATAATACAAATAATAATAAAAATTAATATTCAATGATATTTGATGTTGATGATATTAATATTGATAATATTATTAATAGTTATAATAGTATCAATAATGATAAAAATAATAATAAATGATAATAATAAGATTACTAATAATAATCACCGTTGTAATGATGTCTTTCATCAATGAAATGCTTAAATTTACGTAAGTTGTTTATCCATAATAACATTAACTCTCTGCTCTCGGCGACAACGAAGAAGTAAATTGATTATATCATAGTCATATCTTCATATATATATATATATATATATATATATTCATATTTATATATACCTCTCGTATATCGTCATCATTTTAATATGTAATTATATAATTAATAATAATCATAATAATTATAATAATTAATTTATTAATTAATCATTAGTAAGCTAATCCTTGCCCAGACACACACATGTATTGATATGCATGTTTTACAATGAATGTACCGCGGTTTATAATTCTTTAAATATATAATATATATAATATATATACTTCGCAATTATGCACTCGAGTCGACGCTTACACGGGGCGTTATTATAAATAGAATATATCTTATTGCTTAGGTGATTTCTTTTTCCTTTTCTTTTTTACTTTTTCTGTTTTCTCTCATTTTTCTTTAGCATATTTTTTATCTCAATTATTCATTTTCTGCACTTGTAGTAAGAGTTCACATAGATTTTCTCGTTTACTCTCTCTCTCACTCCCTCTCTCTCTCTCTGTCTCTCTCTCTCACTCCCTCTCTATCTATCTCCTACTCAATTCATTCTCTTTGTCTATTACGCTCACCTACACTCATTTTTTCACGCATCGATACAATACTCCGTTCGTTCTTCCCGAGTACACATTCTAAACTTAGTACACATCGTACACAGTATCGCGTACACAATCCACTCTACACTTTATTAATTATCGCTCTGACATCTAACTCACTTTCTCTCTCTTTCTCTCTCGCTCACTCTTTCCCTTGTCGTTTTTTTTAAATAGTAAATAATTCGTAATATATTATATATAATATATATCGTCATAGTCGTAAGAAGTATATAATAATCATTATAATATAATTGTAATCGTTTACTAATTAATAATCGTAGTTATTACAGCTTTACGATGATATGTTTTTGTAGTCCCAATGATTAATATGCACGATTTGTGCGGCGCGCCGCCCACGCAGCGCCGACAATGCTTACGTTCGCCGCGCGCGGGCCGCACTTATGGACGGATTTATGTATTTTTTTTTTATTTTATTCTTATTTACTTACTTCTTCACCTTCGTCGAGTTTGAAAGTGCACGCGCATTTCCTCGCTGCTACCGCCACGCGCGCGATCGATATTGCGCGCGCCGCGTTTCGATATTTCATTTATTTATTGCGTCGGCGCTCGGATTTCTCGCGATGGTTTTCGCGCGACTCGATCGGTAGCAGCATTAAATTTTGGTGGTTTTATAGCGCGCGTGCTATCGACGAAGCCTCGGATTGTCTCTTCAACGTTTTTTTTTATTTTTTTTCTCACCACTTTTTTCTTTTCCTACATCGTTCGAACCGAACTGTCTGCTCCCTCGCGGAAACGCGCTTTTTACGTGCGACGGTCGAAATCATCGTGTGGCGACAAGAGGTATCCTTGTTGAGGGCCTTCGTGTTCGAAGGCGCTAAAGCCGAGTTTTTTCCTATAGAAAGCAAAGGGAAATTGCCCAGAAATTAAATTATCCTCTTGCCACGAACAAATGACCAGGCCGGGCACGCAGGCGTGCTTGGAGTTTTTTAGCCGCGAATCGATCGAGTATATATAACCGCGTTTGGGGGAGCCGAACTCGTCGCTCCCTTTCCAGCTCTAGATCCATGAATCAGGCTTCGCGGTTTTTCACCCCCCCCCCCCACCTGCGCCCACTTCCCTTACGACATTAATAAATATTTCATCAGTTATTCAGATATAGTAATATAGCAATTCTATGTAAATATTCATGTCCTAAAGCGTCGCCGTGACGCCGAGATTATGCTATTGCAGAACTGCTTTTTTTATTCTTAAGTATCACAATAACCTCACACAGAAAGCTGTAACTATGCTTATTACTTTTACTACCCCCTTTCTTTTTTTCGCCACTACTCCCTTCTCGCCTCCGTTTATCTCCCGTCTGGCCGATTTTCCACCGCCGCGTCGTTTTTCCCCTGTATTTATACTTGGTAAAAGTTACGCGGTCCGGCAAAGTCTAGCGCGGCGTAATTTGCAGCCGCGATGTTACCCAGTTGTTAGCTCTTTTTATGCCTTTCCAAGTAGTTTTCCGATACTTTCTTTCCGCGAATAATTATTCCGTCCTTGCTTCTGCAAGCCACCGACGCGCCTCTCGGCACAGGCATATCCCGTTTTACCGCTGTTACGTGGTTTTTGTCTCTATGCGAAATTGGCTTGGCTTTTTCACACGAACCCCGATAATAAAGCAATAACTTTTGTTGAACTTGATATAGCAAGGCGCATCGCTCGTTACGCAATGCCTGCAGAGGAATACGGCTTTTTGTCATGTAGCGGTAATAAAATTCTCGAAAAGCAATCGCTCACAGTGACGCGGCGCTGGCAATTAGAAATCCGGGCTTGAGATGTTTGTAGCGATTGAAACGCGACTTTATTGCCCCGCGGCCGTAGAAAATCAGTCAGTCGACGTTATTAATCCTCTTGTTACCGGGCGCAATTAGCATAGACTAATGGCGACATTGTCCGGGGCAGGATCAAAGGAGTATAAGCGAGCACGTAGAGAGAAGAAGGACGACCTCTGGCTTTCGAGTGGAACGCAATTTGACCAACCCACCCGGAAACGGCGTTTCCGGCGAATCAGCGCGGCGACGGCGGCGGCAGCAGCTCCGGGAGAGCGAAGAATCGAGGGACATACGCAATCCTCTCGCGGAGGGCAAAGAAACACGCAGCTCTCTGTCGATACTTTTCTTTCTTTTTATACCCCCCTCCCCCTATTTCGCTCTCTTTCGAGCTTTCGCAGCGCGTCCTTGACACACTTCGCCGCGGGCTTTTCGCGCTCGACACACATAGGCACGTTACACACACGAACGAGACGCGCCTACTTTGTTTTATTTTATATTACTCTACTATATGATAACACGCTAAAAAGAACCGCCATCCCGACTACTTATCGCGAGAACACAAGCAAACAAACCACTGAAAACGTCTCACAACAGTCGCATAAAGGAATTGTATTTAAGCTTTCGGCTCGATCAATAGCGAACGAGATTCATTATTTTTTTTTCAGGTTTTAAATCCGATTTAATGATTTTCTTTTTTTTCAAACTTCGTACGCTTTGGTGCGAAAGGGTGCTCGACTCGGCGTTTTTGAACGCCGACCTTTAACAGGTTGCACGTTAAGATTAATAATTAACAGTCGATTAAAACGATTTTTCCCTAATTATTTTAAACTCGAAAAATTGTTCCTATACGCTGCCTTGCGCTCGGTCATAGAGCGGCAACGTAGGTTTCCGCCTTTTTTCATTTACGAATAGTCATTCATCTCAATTTGCCTAATAGATTTTTCTGTAAATATATTAACGAATCAAAGACCTAATAACGTGGATCTGCCGTCCATTTTCGAGGCTCTTATTTATAAAGTACAATAAGTCATTCGTTAAATTGACGCTTTGCATTATTTTATAATTTTTTTTATACTTTCATTCGATAAGTCACCTATATACGTAACAATATATCCCTGCTTCCATTTAAAAATTCCCCCTCTTTACATTTAATGATATGTATCGATACTTTCAATCGTTATTACGCTGATTGTTCATCTTCGCAATAAACGCACTTAAAAAACGCCATACAAAAGTTAGTGCTCGTTTGCGGGTAAAAAGCTAACGACTCATATATATGAGAATAAGCGCCTCGGAAATTTCCCAAATCACCATCATCATACTTTCATGCGTTTCCACAATATCCTCTCGTTCGCGAATATTGACTTTATCACATCGACACGACACACGGGGTGCCGCCATTACTTTCATTCTCCATCACACTCGTCTCGACAATGCCATGTATATATCGACTTAAAATCTACAATACCGCAACGAACTTTTAGCTCCATTCGCAAAAGTCTTTAAAATAAGAAATCTTTTTTTTTCACAGCTGGCGATACTATCAATGTCATCGGCGTCGTGAATTGCCACTTTCCATTTCTTTACTTTCATGAGTTACATTGCAGTCATTATTACTTAGTTTTTTTTGTTTTTTTTTGTTTTTTTTTTTTAATACATTTCTCTTATTTTCGCTTTTAATACGTCTTTGGGTCGACATCTTTGGTGAATCCCCCATTCAAATTTATCTTTCATGATCATCACTTTATATACTTTCATAGGTTTCCTTGATCAGCAGCTTGCGCCAAAAAAGAGCTTTACAAAAATGAATTCGCTTCACTCGTATAATATCATCATTATATATACGTTTACAATTAACATTATACTTTCAACGCGTTACTTTTTAATTAACCCTTAAGCTCGTCACTCAAACACGCACGGACAGGTTTGTTATCGTAGCCTAGGTTATATAATATTTATGCGCTCGCGTTCGTGTGCATGTGTGTTATGTGTATGATTTATAGTGTACCTTTCCTAAACTTGCAGCCTTTTTTAAAAATCTAAAATTCGTGAGCGTGCGTGCGCCTACACGTGAATTGAGCGAGCGTATGCCCGACTGTCGCCCGGCTAAGAATTCGAAAATTTTACGTACATTTTAACTTTTATACTTTTATTGGAAAAGTCGTTGTAAGGAGAAAATCGCCAGCACGCAGAATCGGCGACATCCGGATTGACGCTCGCAAAAACGTGTGTGTACAATTACATGAGCGTGCGCACGGCGTGTTAATTTCCCCTACTATCGCGAGGTGCACTGGAAAGTGCAAAGAAACGTGTGTGTGGACGAGAAAAAAAAGAAACGGGGCTTTTTAGAACGACTCGTTATGTACTCCTAGATTGACACGGTATAAAATAGCTGATTGACATGTAAACCTTTGTGTTGGTTGTTTCTATATATATATATATATATATATATAGCAGTTGTTGTTTTTTTCATCTTTTTCCTATTTACTCTTTTTATCCTCTTATGCGACACAGCTTATGCTCTATTATACTTTCATCTATGACGATTACGTTTACATTGCTTCGTTTTTAAGAAGGAATACAATAGTGTGGACCGGCGCTAAAGGTCGAGACGAAAGTAGCCTCCGACCGACCGTTTCATCGATGTCGCATACGTCTTCAATAATATCGTATGCCAACGTACATCTTTGTTACTATTCTCATTCGTCTTTCCCTTCTCCAGAATAAATAAAATGTATATAGAGTTACATTCGCAATGAGAATATGCACGTCGAAATGAGTTACTATAGAAGTATACATATAGTGAACTTTCAAATTCAGCCAAATGTTTTCCAACCTAACCACAATTTCATTGCGGTTGCATCAATGCAACTTTAAATAAGTTTATCAATAAATAATTTAAATAATATAATAATGTATATATTAATAAAGTTTAAAATTTAAATAAATAATTGTACACGATTAAAACTTTATATTCTCAGTTCGACGTCTGCTTGCTTCTTTAGCCTTTTAGCTACTCCCTAACACTGTTAAAAAGTATAAGAATATATAACGAATGATATAAGTGAGACACATATAATATATCAATATAATAATATTACGATTAGGGCGCGACCGCGCATTAAATCACGCGCACAATGTAAACGCAATCAGGTACGAAAAAAGAAACGTATCGTGTAAATAACTTCTATATTTATAGTAAAACTTATGCGCGAATAGCCGCTCTAAATTATTTCTTATAATTTACCTTCTATATACTTAATTTTTTCAATAATAATATATAGCGATCACTAAGTCTACTGATATGAGTTAGTTCATTTTTAAAGCACTTTAAATTCAACCTACACCACTGCTTGCCTCTACTTTGCCACCGGTCGACTCTCGCACACAAACGATCGCCGACAGATGCCACATCATCACGCACTCTCGTCAAATATTACGTTCATGCCTCCGTCTGTGTGTGTGTATATATATATATATACACCTTTCTTCGCCACCCATTTACTTTCATTCTGTCTCTGGCATGCCCACGCTAATTAATCGATACTCATACTTTGTCAGACCGTCCGAAGGAACATCTTCTGTTTGGGGGGCTCAGTTCAATGAAATTACAGGTCTTTTCGACATTGAAAAGGTTTTAAGCATCTGCTGGATCTACTTGTTAATCGTTTAGTAAAAAATTGTATAGGGTCGAAAGCAAAACGCACACGCGAATGGATCCAAAGCCTCTCCTTCCGCAGCGGCGGATGTCGAGGATAGGTATAGCAAGGAAAGGAGAGAAGCCGGAGGAAGGAGAGAACCGGCGGCATTTGGACCGTGGAGTTCGTCTAAGCGTGAAATAGAGAAGCTGCGCTCGCCCGGCTATCTCACATTCCCCTTTTTTCGCGACGATGACGACGTTTTCTCGAAAAAGCCTTTCCCCTCCTCGAGTCGTGATGGACGAACGCGGAAATCCACTATTCTTTCGACTCGTGTCGCAGTTTCCTTCCGACGTTCTTTTTTTCTTTCTTTGTAAAACAGTCTACAGTGGTTGCAGGCACTACAATATTTACTTTGATTTTTGGTAAATTACGTTGCTCTGTATAAAAAAATCCTCCTTTTTTAAAAATTTCGAAATAAGAGAAATATAAAAAACGTTTTTCTCCGACGTTTATCTGTACGACGGCTTTCCCACGCGGGCTGGTTCGCGATGCAACGTCCGATCAGAATTTTCGAGCATCTGACTCCTCTTTTCTTTCCCACCCTTTGCATGTACGCGCGCGCGCTTGCAGCTCTCTTTTTCGTCTCTCGCGCCGGTGCCACCGCCATTGTCGCTTCTTAAAACTTTTTGTCTTGTGTACCTTGAAAGAAACAGAGAGAAGATGGAGAGAGAGAGAGAGAGAGAGAGAGAGAGAGAGAGAGAGGGGAGAAGAAAGAGGGAGAGCATGACTCGACCAACGGGGAAGGCACTTGGGCAAGATTACGTGCCGAGTTGGACGTCGCCGCGCTTCTTTTTCTTCTCTCTTCCTCCCTCCTTCCCTCTTCCTTTCTCCGGCTGCCCTTTTTCTCTGCTCTGCTCTCCTCTCTCTCGCTCTCGCTCTCGCTCCTTTATCCTGACCCTGCGCTCGAAAATAATTCCCGTAACTGTCACTTTTTTGTGCCCGAGCGGTCCGAGAGACGGAGAGAGTACAGTAGTACGCACGTCCAGTGTTAATTACGCGCAAGATAAATTCGAGAAAATTTTGTGGCTGTCAGAGACGGACGCAGCGCGGTCTTTTGTACTCCTCTTTTTTCTCGCTCGATTCCAAACAAGAAATGCTCAGCGCGAGCATCAAAAAGCCGTTTAATCTATACAAAAAGTCCATCTCCAATGGAGAATGTAATTGACGTTTTTCATGTATTGCTACAAACATTGCGTTACTAACCGATTGAAAGTCTCTCTCTCTCTCTCTCTCTCTCTATCTTCCGCCTAAACTGAACCACGAACGAATCCTTTCTGCGATCATTTTTATTGAATGTAACGACTGGAGGCACGTCCCGAAAAAACGTTCTAGCTCTCGATTTTTCAGCCGCGCGATCGATTTATCCCCTATACGGACACGCTGCGCCCGTCTTTTTTCTTCTCGCGGCCGCTTCATTCGCTGTGTGTATACGTAAGTGTGTGGTGTGTGTATGTGCGCGCACGGCCGAACCGTTGCGGCGAGTAGTCACGTTTGAATTCGACCGGTCGTTGAACCCGCGAGGTGTACTGCGCGCGCGCACGAAACAAAAAAGGAGTGAAAAAGGTCGAGTAGTCCCTTTGGACGGGGCTCTTTTCGGACTTTAACGGCTCGCCTGGCGATCGCCACCGGTGGTGTGCCGGGCGATTCCTCCCTGCGATTAGAGACAGATCTTTCTTTCTTCATCTCTTTCTTTCCCTCTTTCCTCGACTTGCCTTACATTCTTAAGGACTGTGTACAGCGCGCTGTCTTACATCTTCATGCGCTTCTTTTTTTTTTCTTTGCTGGTGCGACGTTTCTCATAAAGCGCGAACGTGCTCTTCTTTTCGAGGCTAGGCCTATTTAATAGTTTTAATAGGAGCTTCAATTTAGATTCAAAGTGCAAATGTTAAATTATCGTTCTTTATGCCGAAATGGTTACTGAGGTATCGCGCTTTCATTGCAAATTTTTATTACTTAACCGAATCTTGCTTGTTAAGGCATAGGACGGAAAATCAAATGAACGATATCGCATACATCATGAAGTTTAAGTGGTCAGTCTCTTTAGACGAGGAAGTATCTCGCTTAGCAAAATGGTTCTTTAGTAACATTGTACAGGTATAGGAACATTGAGAATCGTCAAGTGAAAATTGCTAGACCGCCTCGCCGGGGAACGTAAAATTTCGTACCAAAAGAGTGCAAGACAGCGCGCGCAAAGCCAGTCTCACTCGGACTTGCACGCACTCGCACACCCACACATACACTCAGACATATATATATATATATATATATATATATATATATATGCATACTTATCACACCGTTTACTTTCAGTTTGTTACCGTCTTCAGTTGCTTTTAGCATAAGTCACCTATGACAATACGTACGATAAATAAGTATATGCACTTATACAATTCTCGCTAAAGACTTAAGCCTATGATATGTTCGCATTCGTTTACATAGTAATATCATAATTGTATCTGTTCCTTATACTCAATTATACTGCCGCTTCTGCTCTCGAAAAGATCAGATCCCTCCTCCGGTTGTGTAATATCCCTATATAGCCCACCCCACGTGTTGTCGGTGTATGTGTGCAGACGTCTGAATGTTCCTCTCATTTCCTTCTTACTTTCATCATTTTTGTTTTTGTTTTTTTTTTTTAAATAAGGTATCCCACCCCGAATTACCCGACCCATTAGCTAGGACATTTAATGAGATTCCGCATTCTTCTTATCTCTCGCTCGCTTGCTCGCTCGCTCGCTCTCTTTCTTAACAAGACCCGATAAAACGTTAAATACTTGTTACTTTTTTTTTATTTTTCTTAGGGCACCTTTGGTATTAAGCTTGATGTTCGCCTCTCCAACTAGTTGAACAGCGTTTACGTGGACGCCGACGCTCCTTTTATCAAGGATCGCTTCGAACTCGACTGCAGTTTTCCCCCCGGCCTACAAGTCATTCCTAATATCACGCAGCTAAAGCGAGACTTTCGAGCAAAAGCCGGCGAGAGTGTGAAAGGGGCTCATTGAAAAATCGAGCCGCCGGCTGTAAGCTCATTTCCGTACTCGTCTCTCGCACTCGCGCGTCCGCTCCGCTCTCGCTCTCTCGCTCTCACTCACGCACGCGTTCTCTGTCCTGGTTAATTCGCTCCTCGCCGTTCTTGCTTGCTCGTTTCGACGCGACCTTATAAAAGGTAATATTCGTTTAATTGCGTGTGATATGTGTGTGTGTGTCTTCGTGACCTTAACAGTGCCTTTTTACATTCATTTACGACCAACGAAATTTTTGCTCGCGGAGTCGCGGCCGAGCCGGGCCCGATCGCAATCGCGGGCTCGCGCTCGTCCCCTCACGCGACATAACGATATTATTACGTGTTACTTTTTTTTCTTACTTTTGTTACTCTCCACTCGCTTTTTTTAAACTCACATTACGATGTGCCGCGCGCGCCGCCCCATAGGGGACACGTGCATAACGGCGCGCGCGCACGACTCGAAGGCCCCGTTTCATCATTTGTTTTCATTTTCATTCTAATTTCATTCTTTTACTCCCCACTTTCGCTCCCCTCATCGCTATATACTTCCGTCCTTCCGTGTCATACTTTCATCGTGTTTATTACACCCTGCTTATTATACTTTCATTTTCGTTTCACGTGATATCTTATTCATTACTTTCATTACTTTTATTACTTTCATTACTTTCATTACTTTCATTACTTTCATTACTTTCATTACTTTCATTACTTTCATTACTTTCATTACTTTCATTAC
>JAYJLV010000011.1:14325961-14337261 GCA_036873485.1 Torymus texanus
TTTCATTAGTTTCACCTTATGGTTGGTCAATGTATGTGTGTCGAGATGAGGATTCGTAAGCCTCTCAAGACTGCCTAGAATCTACGTTAAAAATGCCGCTCGTGTCGCGCAATCAATGAAAAGAAAACGTAGAATAGTACGCCAGTAGCGACGCAGACTTTTTGCTTAAGTAGAATACCGAAGAGCGCACGAACGTGTTGAGGACGCAAAGATAAATAAAGTAGAAGTTAAATTGAAGATCTTGCGTTGTTGCTCTTCCTCCCCCTCTTCCTCTCTTGCGGGGGAGACGCCGACGATAAAATGACAAGCCTAGAGGCCCCGAGCTGCCCGTGTCGTGTTCACGGACTCCCCCTCACACGCCCTGAGCGCTAGAACTCTCTCTGTGTCGCCGCAGCTTCGCTGGCTGGCTTTTTGCCCTCGGCCTGGCGAGTTGGTGATGTTTCTCTGTCGCCGGTCCTGTCCTTTCGGAGATTTCTGGAAACGACTCGATGCTTTTCGCGCTACGTCAGCCTCACATGCCATTGATATCGATCTTAAGGTTGCCCGTTTTCTTCTCCCTTGGATCCCTGCAACAAGAGCAAAAAGAACGTTAACGCCGTGCTTTCAAAATTTCACCCTTCACATACACGTACGTAATCATTAACAGTATTGTAATGCAAAGAGACTTTTAATGTGGATATCGTTTCCGGATGCAGGTCCCTTTTTTTATTGGAAATTTCAATCATTTATATATACTGAATTTTAGAAGAGCTGTAAATGTTCTTCTTCTATGACATTTAATTCCAGGCTGAGACATTTGTCTTAAATCCCGGATTAATCTATGAGGACGAGAAAGAAAATTCTACTATAAGAAGTGGTCTTCTTTACTTTTTCAGTAATCGAAATTCAAAATTTTCTTTCTCCTCATTTCGAACAACAAAAAGTTAGGTTCATAGTGAACAAATCAAGCACCATCAATGTATATAAATAATAATCAAAATGATCAAAATAATTAGAAAAACAATGCCTTGATATAAATATACCGTTAGATAAAAATAAGCAAGTCAAGTATTTTTAGACACCAGCAATTGTTTTGTTAGCTTCTCAGCTTGTAAGATGGTATTGCACACCTCGATCTAAGAAACGAAAACCAACACATAAATAATTTAAGACATTTTAAAACTCACAAAAAAGTAGTCGTTTCAAAAAATGCAGCGATCACGGGTGGCGGGATGCCCCTGCTGATAACTGAAATAAATGTTGACGTAACTAATAAGGGAATTAACTGTTGGTTTAATGTGCAAAAATTCATAACTGAAATAAATAACTCTATCGGCGCATATTCATTTCAGCTATCAACAAGGACATATAGGCACCAGTGACCATTCATTGTCTTTACGCTTAAGACTACTTTGTTTGTCAGCTTGCAAACATATTAGAAGGTTTAGTTCTTCTCAAAAGACGTAAATGTACAGCGTTGTGGTCTTAAAATTAACAAACGAAAGCGTTTTAACAGTTACAACATGGACGCGGTAGAAAAAGCAATGAGCAATTCAAGATAAAAAAGAAAAAGAGAGAAAGAGAGAGAGAGAGAGAGAGAGAGCGAGAGCGAGAGAGAGAGAGAGAGAGCGATAGAAATAGAGCAGCAAAAAAAAGCAGTATAAGATATCCGCTTGAATACTCCTGATGCGAGAGGAGGCATAAATTAAACAGTCGATTGTCTCAGGAGCATCCAAGCGAGTAATTTTCCTTCGCGGCGGCGCTGGGCGCGCGCGCGCGTGCGCGGCACACAGGTCGGAAACCGCCGACGCAGAAAGAAAATCATCCGAATCGAGGACTACTATGCCGCTAATGATGCAACGCAATGTACACATAGAGCCGGCGTGTCACAAAAGCGAGCAATCAGGCCGAGAAAGCCATCGATCATCCGGAGAAACAAAAGGAAGCAAACATATAATACATACACACAGAGTCGAACGAGAGCTCTAAAGAGTAGCAGAAAATAAAAAAACGCAGCCAGAAACGGAAGCAGAAGTTTAGAAGCCTAGTTAGAGACAGATATAGACATAGAGACAGTTAGAGAGCGTTTGTTTGTTTGTTTGTTTTTTTTCTTTTGTTTTTTTGCTGCTCGTTGATTTTTTGTTGTTTTAAGAATGAAACCTACTTCCATCCAGAGATTTGAAAAGCCCACCTCGGCCATTTTCGACTTTGCGTATTCGATTCTTATGGCTCCCCGGTCGGAGGAGACTAGGAGGGATCCCTGGAGCGTGGCCATCGCTTGGGCCGCGTAGCGTACGTCTTGGTATTCGACAAAAGCCACCGGCGAGCCGCCTTTTGTGTGCATACGAAGCCGACAGAAACCAGGAAAACTGTGCACAAATCAGACAAGCGTACAGTAAGGGTGCTGTTACAGGTTACTTCCACAGAGCCGCACTTTTTTTCATTCTGCATTTCTAAGCCTCTCACTTTTGTACAGTTCTGGATTCATTTCCCACCTCTAACTGCTCTTACGTTCCATCCTTGCCAATTTATTATCTCATAATCGATCATCTATTGTGCTTATTTCAGTTTCGAAAAAGTTAAACTTAAAGTCGTGACGCAGGTTATACTGTCATATCCTAGAATTTAACGTAATATTTGCTGCTCCCACAAATCTTATATAGATACTCGTCAATTTTATGGTAGTCAAAAAACTTTCGCATGATCTTCCAACATAAACGTGCGTTTCTTTCTATATATACTTCAATTCCAGAACTGTACATGAATATTTACCATAAAAAAGTGATTCGCAATATCGATGTAATGAAATACCAAGCTATCCTGGAATTCCACCGATCTTGCGAACACTTCGATGAAAAATTTGTTAATAATGGTTATTAGATAATTGAAACGAAAAATAAAGTGAAACTCGCGCCAAGTGTAAGAATATTACTGTGGGGCAAATGTCTTTTGATGCGACTCCGTTTTGCTGTAGGCAATGGCAACTATATACGTAAGAGTACGGGCACTAGCGTGACTTTATGCGGACGATACTACGCCGGTGACAAGATGAAGGAACGAGTGACTTTTTACAATAGCTCTTTGTGTCCCGCGGCTCTTTCGCTCGTGCATTTGTCTCGTTCGTTTTTATTTTCGATGAGTAAGCACGAAGCGCGAGAGACCACGAGATACAAAGCTATACACACGTTGTTGGATACAGTCTCTTTTCTTTCCTCATCGAAGGTTACAACCAAATTGTTGCAGTTGCATAAGCGAGCAGCGTAACTTTTTTCGGGATTAGCCGACGTTTAGTTATGTATGACCGACTGATTTTCTTTTACGATATTAGTGCCCTACATCTCATGAATGACGTGCTTCAAATCCTTGGTATTAATGAGGAACTAAAACCTACGCTATAACATCGATATGGTGTATGGTTCCGATTTCCGATCGATACTCGACAGTGTCATCGACTTTATAAAATAAAAATGTTTTCATTACTTCGAAACAAAAATGATGCCAAATTAAGTGTAGATGGAATATTGCTCGAACGCGCCTCACAAAAATAGCTTTCGGAAATGGAATGGCATATAGCACTTCGCTATTTGCGAAGTATAAACGCGTTACATTGTTTCACTATTGATTTTCATTTCATCCAGTTGGCAAAATAAAAAAGCTGTTTCACTCTTCATATGAAGATTTTTTATTGTACTACAAACTACATATCAGCAAAAACTATTATATTCATAACACATTTACAACTGTGAAAAATACAGGACACTATTTAAAAAAATATTTATGATTAAGTGCAGCATGTATCTAATTGATAAACTATGAGTGGGATAATGTCTGCAAGATTTATGTGAAAACCAAAAATGTGCAAAAAATACTTGGCCACTCTCCTCGCAACCAGGGATATCAGAAATTTTTAAATAGTAATCGAATGTCGTTTTTAAAAAGCTAAAACTAACACTTTATTGTAATTTCTAGCACAAATTATGTCGTAATAAGACCCGACTAATTAGGATTTAATGAAATATTTTTACCGCAGTAATTTATAATGACTAAAACAAAGAAAACTCCCAGAGCGCGAACCTTGATTTACTGCTCGATTTTCCATGAAAACTAAAGGAGAAAATCTCGCGCGATTTTCCCTTGAAGACGCGATGCGGCACTATATAGAGCGTGGATTTAGTTCTCTTAAATTCGCGAGCACTCCGCCATATAGGCGCAATATCGTGGGAAAGCGGAAAAGGCGACGCACGCGTACATGTGTATCGCACGCAGCGAGTCGAAGCTTAGCTCCGCGTACAGCACACACACACACATATATACACACACACACACACACAAGCAGCCATTTACACACACCCACACACACACACACACACGTGTGCGTCATACGTGTAAGGCACGGTTGCGCGCGTTCGCGAAGCGGGCCATGCGCTAAGCACGATTAGCCTTATCGCTAACGTATGCACGCCAGCAGCTCTCGCTCTGTGTACCGCAGCGCCCGATTACGCGGTTATATACGCGGTATAACGCGCTCTCGAAAACGTACGAGAGCAAGTTTAGCATGGTAGCCGCGCGAGCTTTCTCAAAACTATTTTTATTTTTGCCTCCGCGAGCGTGGAGCGGCTTTTTTCCTACAGCGCGCAATCTTCCCCTTTTGTTCGAGGTGGCCTTTTTATCGAGGTGTACGTTATACGCGTACTGTTGTGTAATTTCGTTCGTCTACATACCCGTAACTATAAGCTACTCCTCAATTACATTTGCCTGTGCAATTGCACTAATAATAAGCCTCGATGACTGACACAACCTCGGATGCTTTCTACTTGCAATTAACACGATTCTAGACGGCCAAAATGTCGTATTTGCCTGGATAACGTCGGCCTCTTCACTCCCTGTAAATCTATTTGCCAATTTTAATAATAAAACGCCTCATTCCCTATATTTATAACGAGGCTTTAGTTACCTCAAACGCTTTGTAAATTCTCCAAAATGTCTTCTCGACTCCTATTACAAATATTAGTTATTATACAGAAATGATATGCTTTATCAAAGAAAGCCACTTACAGTAATTATGTAAATGCTTGGATGTTTAATTTAATAAGTAGTTTAATATTTAGTTTAATAGTACTGCATCTTTTGAAAGATATTACGAATATATAGCTAACGGCTTTTTTAATGAAAATTTTAATATAGTTTCTAAAGTTTAGATCCTGCAAACATTTACTGATGTGTTAAATTAATAAATAACATTTGTAAATAATTGCAAATATTGTAACAACCGGCGCTTTAAATCCTTTTACATCTTCTACGCTAATGTTCTATTCCGAGCAAATACAGACATCTTCTTTGTGCAAGCGTCGTTGCATGATGCATATCTTGTAGATTACATACAACTTGTGTTCCATTTGCTCGACGCTTTCCTTTTGTATACCTTGTTTTTCTTTTAATTTTGTCGCTGTACATAATACTACCAAGAGTTATAAAGTAAAAGCTGATGCCCGAAAATATCGTAAAATCATTTCGCGATGGTATATGAAATATATCAGAAAGTTCAGCATATATAGTAAAAGACCAGAGCTAAAGTTACGTGCATCATTGAAAATTTACGATTGAGAAATCAATAAAAACACCATAGTTACCCATTCACCGAAGTTAAGTTTCATATCCACTGCACTCTCAACTTCTACCCATTTCTACAAATCTCCACACTCGTAAAATAACACATATAGATATCGCACCACTTGTTCAGCGCCAGTTTTTCTTTATTTTAAAACAATTTATAAGATTTCAACCCGCTTATTCACGTTTTCCAACTTTGTTTCCTTTGCGGAAATTTATTTAGATGGAAACAAAGGACAACGTAAATGCGAATATATCCTGGTAGAGAGTATACTAGCCTCTTGTGACATAACTGGCGGATAGAAGCACTCGGAAATGAGTTAAGACCCAGGTGAGCAGTGCCGCAAACTGGTCCTGAGCAAGTGACGTGCGCAAGAGAAAGAAAAGGCTCGAGAAAGAAGAGTAGAAGAAGAAGAAGAAGAAGAAGAAGAAGCAGAGTATGTGGGCAAAAAAGAGCGCCGGCGTCTCTCTATGCGCGTCTCTCCTTGGATCGCGGAAATCGCACGAGCTATAGGCGACGAAGACACACGCACGCTCAGTAGTATAGTACAAATACACAATAGGAAGAGTGATAGAGGCAGGTGGGGAGGGAGAAAGAGAGAGAGAGAGAGAGAGAGGAGAGAGCGTGTGTGTACTGACCTGTTAAAGATTTCCTTGAGCTCGTGCTCGGAGACGAACTGGCCGAGGTTGGCGACGAAGAGGGTGGAGCAGGGCGCGTTGCTGACGGCGATGCTCGGCTGCGAGGACGAAGAGCCGACGGGCGAGGCCAGCGCCGGCGAGGGTAAGAAGTGCGGCAGAGAGGCGTGGATCGACGTCAGAGTCGTCGGATGCGGCAGGGACATGGGTGCTTGCTGCAATGTACCAAACGCAATTTAGCCTTAAATTCTCCTCGTCGGCTATCGCTGTGTCATTGTGTCGCTCGCGATCTATTGCGTGAATCGTTGCGTTAGTCCCTGTCGTGTCGTTCCTTCTACACGCGGCCACATGTCACCAAATCCCCTGATCCTACTATTCTCAAGCTAACGAATAATGTCATTGACTTGTTGTCACTTCCAAAAGAGATTCTTATTTCAGAAATGCTAACGCTTTGTTCCCTTAATTAATAAATAACTATGAAAAAATATAAGGAAATTTCACACGTGATAAAAGATCTAAATTTAATGCTTATTTTAAGTGAAGACCTCTTTTTAACGACACTTCAAATGATTCGCATGTATAAAGAGTCTCTAAATTATACCAAAAGTCATTAGCGTGATGCAAGAGAACGCATACTAGATTCAAAGTAGATGCAGATGAGATTAGTTAGGCTAATCTTATAAAATCACACGCCCAATCGAGGTCGGCTACTGTTGCACCCCTCAATAGTCTAGCTTCCGTTAACGGAATTTCGACTCGATTAATTTAATTTCTCTTCAAAATATATCACTCGCAAATAGATATTTATGCAATTGCATTTATAATACTTTATAAATTTGGCAAGAAATATTTAACTATGAATTTGCAAAATATTATTTCAAATTATGAGTTCGTTACAAAAATATTCATCAAAATAAAATCAACGTGAACAAAATGTAATAACAAATAAAGATCACATATTCGATTGTGCAGTCTTGTTAACGTCAACTTTATATATTTCTCGAAAACACAAAGCAAAGGAGGTGATGTCGCCGCCTATGTAAAATTACATATTTATTTACATTTGTCTATTTTTCATTATTTACATTTAATTTCCCACTTAGCCTGAGAATAAACAAAATACCGTATGAAAATCACAATGATCTCTAGTATCTCGTGTAAAAGTACAGTGCCTTTTTAAATATTGTACAAATTTTTACTAAAGTTCGAGCGTCTTAAAGTTATCGCGAAACCATATATTTTTCACTAGTAAATTTTCTGATATATGAATATAGATATAAATTCAGAATTATATTATGGTTCAAAAACTATTTTGATTATAAAGTTAAACAGATTTTGCCTTTTGTTGAAATCTCTTATAATCTACAAATTTTTTTGAAGTAACCATCTATTTTTTCAATTTCACAGTGAGTAGACTTGAAGAGTCGAAATTTGAAAATAAAAACAAAATGAAGAAAGAAGCATAATAATAATAAAAATGTTCATGTGTTTTTAAAGTTTCCATTTTATCTAGGCTTCCTATATCTTTAAAGGTACACCGATAAAAAAAATAAGTGTCAGTGTTTCGCGTGTATCTCATTGTGAAGATCCCTACGGCGTTGGTTGAGTGTTCGTTTAAAAAGTAAAGAAATACAAAAGAAAAAAGTTCTGAGCGTTTCGCGCGCGCACGCGCGCGTTTGTAGTGAATTGAAATGTTTAGAGAAAGCATCAGTTGAAGTCACTAACGTGCATCGGGGCGCTCGTCGGCGGCTCCAGAGCTTTGTCTGCAGATAGTCAAAGATAGGAACGTACGGGGACCTGTGGGTGTAACGCGGGATGGACGAGGGTCGCGTGTTGCAGGGTCCCAGGTAGCTCGCCAGCCGTCGAGTATGCCAATGGATGGTGCCAGAGTTCAGGTCCGCCTGGGAAGAACGGGCTTCCTAGCGCTGTAAACAGAGAAAGCAAACAACGCCACATGAAGACGTGCATTAGTTCATTTATATACTCACTACCTTTCATCTTTTTTTTTCTTTGTATTTTTAGCTCTTTTTCATTCGATAGCACAACCAATATTGTCGCTACTTCATTTTCTAGGACAAGATTTCCCTTGCTCCGAAAACATTGGAAAAAGTACGCTGATGATTAATGCGTACTCTCTGACTGTTTAATGTAGCCTACACCGAATTTTTCCGATTAATTTGCGCGAATTCATTTACGATGTTTCGGCAGGTTGAACTGTTTGTTAATTAAATCGCGTACGTATACATATTGAATTCGGTTAGTAACACAACGAGAATAAAATGATAAGTTAATTTTCTCTCTAAATATAGCGTTTGCTATCAATCAGAAATTTTATTACTAGCGGAGGTCAGTAAAAGTTTAACTATTCAAAATCATGCTGACTTGGAGAATTTTGAGGATAAAGGACAAGCCAGCAAATGTTACCTTCAATATTTACATTATTCATGTAGGATTATAAATTAGTTTGACCCGCTTTAAATCCTTTCTATTAAGCGAAAAAGGCTTTTACAACTCTGTGAAATCTAGCCGCTAGTTAGGATTAAATGAACGGATAAATATAATTTCCCGAGCCACATTTGAATAGCAAAGCGTCTGAATATCATGGCGGGTTGGTATAGCAACGCGAGGGATCGAGCAAATAAACCGTGAGTAGGTAGGTACGGAAAGAGCAAGGAAAAGCAAAGTTCGGGTTAGTTTCGGGAAAATCGTTGCCTCCTCACTCGGCGACGAAGGGGAAGCGAGCGCGAGCTGCAGTGCGCCGCGCATTTCTCTCTCGGCGAGTACCGCAGTGAGCTCGATCGACTACTCGCCGAGGAAGAAGAAGAAGAAGAAGTCTCGCCTATACCCGCCGCTTTTTTTCCATACTCGACATCATTCCGTACAACATTTTCTGGCCTTCTCTCCCTCCTGGTGGACAGACTCCCCTAGCTGCTTCCATCGCGCGAGCAGCCTCGCGTGACCGACGTCGCATCGATGCATCATGCTTTATTAACGTGCACCAGTACACAGCCGAGCGCCGGAGCACACACACACACACACACACACACACACACACACGGACTGTCATTGGCTTATCGAACCGCGTCCGTGCGAGCGCTAGAGGCGCATTTTTCACTTCGATCGTCGCCGCGCGTAGGTATACACGGGGGCGAAGAAAACGGCGCGCGGGTCGTACGGAGAAAAAGACAAGGCTTTGCGCGAATCGAGGTTATCGCGCTTACGTGCGTTTTGCGGTTCTAACTCGCCTTTCGAATGGTACCTACTGCGCGCGGGCTTATAGCCGCCACCCGGTCTATAGACGTATATGTGCGTGCCGGTAGGGGAAATTGTCGGGAAAAAAGTCCCGTAATTCTTGCCCCCCTTATAGACCTGCCGCCGCGTACAAGGCTTTGTTTTATGCATTGTTCGCCTTTACGGGAGTTTTTCGAGGGAAACATTCGCTGGTATTATTCGATATCGAGAGAAACGCGATATTGTCGGCCTGAATCCCACTGCGCGTCGGACAGTTTAATTGTAATATCATTCCAATTCTGCATTTCTACTCCATATAAAGTTTTACAAAAATTTCTCTTTTAAATGAATATTTGCAAAATATCAGTATAGGTTCATCTTTAGAGTTTTACTGCTTTACAAATGTCTATAAACAACACAAATACATAACTAATGATCATTCATTACCGCGACAAAGTCAGAAAAAGAAACGAAATTATTTATACCTTGTCCTGATTGTTTATTCCACTTAGTTGCTGCCCTGCTGACATTTAAATATTTACCGTAAAAGCAAGGTAAATCGAGGCACTGAGCAAAAATAACTCTTTCTGTAGTTTTATTGTTAATTATTTCGAGTCTCTACGTTCTGCAGTGAACACGAAAGCATCCGATACAAAATATCCTCTAAAATAACGAGTTCCTCCAGCGAGCGTCATCGATTTTAGTCGAACGTTTTTATTATGTAAGTCATATTGATTTTCGTACAAAAATACCATCCAAGCAATCAATAATCAAAATCGGTACGGTTGCTACATTATTTCGTGCATTATTAGAATGCAAAAATAGTAACCTGACCCATGGCTACATATTAAAATCCAATGACAGCGCAATCAATATATGTATATGACGCAAAAAAGCTGGCCTAATCCCCGGCTCTTTTTGAAATTAAATATTTTTTAAGGTCAGCTGAGCCCTCGCGCGCCTCGCAACTAGGGCCGTCCCCTCCGTATATCGACCGGCTCTGATCGTACCTTTCCTTATTATCCTTCCCATGTCGCGCCTGCGCGGGCGCGCATATACGACGGGACGGAGATAAATCTGGTTATCGAGCATATCTCCGGATTTCGCAGCGCGTCACCGAAATAACACGCTCCTGGCTTTTGGAGCGCGAGAATATCCGAGCGCGTACGCAGCCGGGATGTCGATAACTTTGCAAAGTCGCGCGGGCAAGCGAGTACGAAACGGTGTAGCAGTCTGCAGGTTCGAGATTAATTCCGGCTTCGCTGTATATATGCATCAGCATTTGCGGTGGACCTCCTTTACATTTTTATTCTGCCATGCTTCAAATGCTCGCATATTGTAGGTCGCGGGCATTTGCTGTTGATATATAAATAAACCTGACACGAAGGAGTTCGGATATCCTTTTTACACTCGATATAGATGCCGAGCTATTCGCGGCAGAGAAGGATTGGAAGCCTCAAAAGTACTATTTTAAAAATCGCATGGACGTCAGCGCTTTTCCTTTTAAACAAATAAATGATAAATGACTTTTTATAATTCATTCAAATGTATAATTACATATTTCATAGGAATATGAGAATCGACAAGTATTTATTCATACGTTATAAAGCTTTTATAATATATAACTTTTAAATATTATTTTAATGCCGGAGCACTTTATTGATCTGCGGAGCATAAAAGAGACTTACTGCACCGGCTATCATGATTATGATTGATTTCACTAATTTGGATATCATTAACCAGCTGATTAAATTACTCTTTAATCAATTATATGTGTGTGTGTGTGTGTGTGTGTGTGTGTGTGTGTGTGTGTGTGTGTGTGTGTGTGTGTGTGTGTGTGTGTG
>JAYJLV010000011.1:14345418-14362528 GCA_036873485.1 Torymus texanus
ATATAAAATTCCTAATGCGTCAGTGCAGCTTTCTCTTAATAACTTCATAAAATAAACAGGCGCGAGTGGCAGGATAAAAATACGGTAGCATCTGAAAATCCGCAAGTATCCGAAAAGGTAAAAATAAGCTTCGGGTCGGGCCGAAGGGGGTCGGGAATCTCGGCCCGCTACGACTCCATTAGGAGAAGAAACTATTATGACCTAGCCCATAAACCAAAAAACAAGCTGGCGCGTGCAGCCAGCGCCGAGACTCCCGCGGTGGCGCGTGTCGAAAGCCGGAAGAAGCCGAGGAGGAGGAGAAGGAAGAAGGAGCGGAGACGGCGGCGGAGGAGGAAGAAAGGAAAAAATGACGGCGGTGTGCGCGCAGGCAAGGTCCGAAAAGAGGATCGATAAATAGAGTTAGCCGGCGCCGCGGCGCGCACAGGTAGACGGGGATACGCGCAGGAACTCCCCACCTCCGGCCGCCTACGTATACGTGAACACGCGAAATATTGACGCGTCGGTGCTAAATTGAATATTCCATTGAGTCAGCCGGCGGGCAGTTTTTCATTTTTCCCCTTTTTTCAAAATTTGTCTTCATTCCGGATACCTGTGTCGGATTAGTAATCCGTTAACGTGATATTAGACATTTTCTTTACCAAGAAAAGTCGTCCTGCTACGTTATGAGGTAAAATACTGTTTCAGGACAACAGCATTACCGTATATATACGACGTTGAGCTTTTTACGGATTACTCTACTATTTCCAAGATATTACAGAGTGTCGCAGTATTTTTCTATGAAGGCTGTGCTATAGGATTTCATTCCCTGTACTTCTAGAAAAATGCCATGTGCTTTTGCTCGTGTAATAAATTTTAACGGATTAATAAATATGAAAAAAGATATATATATATATATATATATATATATATATATCAGTGTGTAGGTTGAACTTAATTTATTCATTTACAGTTATGTGTGGAAAACGATATGTATAACGTTACATTTCATGTAAATATAAGAAGAAATATCAAGGAAAAATGATAAATGTGAGAAAATGTCAGAAAGTGCAAGAACGTGTCAGAAGCTAGTAGTTTTCATGAAATTGGAGCGTTCGCACATATGTTACTATCTTTATTTCATATTTGCCACGATTCTTCACAATAATCTATAGTTTTACATGTATTGTGTCACTCTTACATATATTCGTATTAAATTCTTTCATAATCTACCTAGGTTTTATACTTTTAGTTTAAAAAAATAACTCTATTATTATTCTAAACTATTCTTGACAATTATTAGACGTCTTAAATATGCTTTTTTATTATAAATAAAACTCCGATCGTGATGTCTCTTATTGACGTCACGAATCAAGTATTCATATGTACTTGCCTTGTAATCATGTACATTCTATCGCGTTCGTTGCGTGATGTAGGAAATGGATGTGACAAATGTGAATATTTCAATATCATAAAATATAAATAGAACTCAAGCAAGTAGTTCCAAATGCTTCGAAAAAAGAGAATTTGATAAATAATAATTTTAAAAGAACCAATATGAAAGTTTCATCAACATGTTGTCGTGTAGAATGAAAATAATCCATAATTTTGATAATTTGGAAAAATATAGTAAAATTATCTTGTTACAATAAGAGGAAAGAAAAAACGGCTAATTCTGAAATTAGCGATTAATAATTCTGAAAATAATTGAGGGTAATGTTGCCGGAATATGCTGCAGAGCAAATAGATTCCTCGCTAGATTCTAAGAGGCAAACTCATAGATTACGTTGTTATCGCGCTCGATCGCACCCCAATTCGTCTCGCGCGCCTGCTGCTTTGTAACTCCCGCGCAACATCCTGTCCATTATATCCCGACACGTGTAATACTCACATGCCATTATAGACGGGTAGGCACATTTTCCCGCCGGTCACCCTCCGACCGCGACGCATAACCAGCCAAAAAGTGGCGAGGAGCGCTCGGCCGTCCGTCCCTAAGTAAATAAATTCATCATCTCCCTCGATCTACAGCGGGCTTCTCCGACCCCTGCGCGCTATCCTTACCCCCGTGTAATCCGTATACTCATTCCTTCTCTATCTTTTTCTCTCATTCCTGCTTCTCGCATGCGTATACCAAAAAGGAGCGCAAAAAAACGAACGAGCGGCAGGAATAGGGTTGTCTCACATGCCCGCACTCATAGACAAGGCTAGCCTCTCTGGACTATACACATTCGTATACACGGTTGATTATATAACGAGTGGAACAATGGAATCGGACGCTCGCGTGCTCTCTCTCTCTCTCTCTCTCTCTCTCTCTCTCTCTCTCGGACGCACCGCGCGACTAGGACGAAGCGGCCGCGGCGGTGGGAGGCAACAACATGGCGAGCGGATGTTGTATAACGGTTAGCCAGCCAAGAGGAACGGCGGGAGCAGCAAACCGTAAACGCCGCCGGGAGAGGGACAGAACGCGCGAAAAGATCGCGCGCGAGCAAAAAAAGGAGAGGGAATATATGTATAACGCGATCTCGTTTCTTTGTCTGCGCGCGCGATCGAGGGCCGTCCCAGGCCCCAGCCTGTTGCTATATATACACTTGTATATCTGCAGGCGCGGCGCATCGTTTTTCCGTGAGCAAACTTTTGCGCTTTTCAAGAAGCTAGCCACAACGACGCTTGCCTCTTTCACCGCTACGGAACTAACTCACGCGGCTTTGCATTTAATTTACTTTGAATAATCATATCTCGAGGCGGATCTACGAATTAACATTACAGTTTTGAGCAAGGGGGAAGGAAATTTTAATTAAAAAAAACTTCAACTCTTTTATTTCATCGAGTTTAGTTTCTTTCTTGCAAAATGTTTAACTTTTTCAATTAAATGTGTTTTTAGCGCTAGAGAAGAAAAAAATATTTTCGGTACGTATAATTGATGCTAAACACTTGAAATAAAAGCCTTGGCTCGGCAGCTCGAAGTTTTTCAATTAAAAACGGAATATCACAAGCGCGTCGTTTGTAAAATGCATAAATAAAAAGTTAAATGCAGGTATTCCGTTAGAACGACATTCATTGTTTTCGGAGCACGATCACAAATGAATGAGCCCTTGACAAAGACACTTTATATAACTTTAAAATGCAAAGGAGAAAGAGTCGAGCTGTCAAAGAAACCGTCGGTATATAATGGAAACTAAAATTTAGCTTCGCGGCCGCGGCGTCCTGAAAAACGCGGAAAATCGCTGCTGCTACCGCGAATTTATATACGCAGTTGTACGGCAGAAAAGCTGCTCGGCGTAACTATCTTGTCACGCTCCCTTTCTCTCGGATTTTTCAGTTCCGGTGCGTACTCGAAATCTCGTCTTCTTCCCGGGAATCTCGTCGCTGCTTTTTACCCGGCACGGAAAGAGTCGGGTTGAATGGACGGTAATCGAGAGCCGTCATCGAGGACGCGGCGGCAGCGGCCCTTTTCAGCGGCACGCGAATATCGGGGTAATCTCTTATGGCGACCCGGAAATGGCGCTGAACCGGAGGAGAGCGCTGCAGAGAAGAGAGAATTCGAGCAAGTTGAGCCAATCATATGCATTTTTAGCGTTAACGATCTTTCGTTTATAGTTCGTTATCTGCTAGAATATTGCTATAATATTTGGACTGCTCCGGCGATTATTTGCAGGCTGGCTCTCACTAACAACTGAGTATTGAAATTATATCGCAACAATTTATTTCGTCTGTAAAGCTTGTTGATGTAAGCTGGCGTTAACGGGTAAGTCCGTTATATCTACTGGCGCACGTTAGCTGGCAATGTTTTCGCAGCACGTGCGCACGAAAAAAAAAATATATATATACACACATTATATACTAATAAGAAATAACGTTAGAGGTTCATTTCTAGCCAATTTATCGAGCGCCACTCGAGCGGGGAAAATAACGAGCGGAATGAAGACACATGCGTATACGAGCGGTTTGTAATTAACGGAAAGGGGAAATTTTTCATCAATTTGGCGATCTTGAGGAGGCCTACGTGACGCTCGAGCTACTTCCGCAGGCGGCATTGGCGGAGATCAGCCTGCCAACTAGGCGCTACGCGACGGCAATTGTCATTTCTGGGCGTTGCGCTGTGCATGTACGTACATATATGCAAGCAGAGCGAGGGAGCGCGATAGCATGACGCGCGCGAGGCGCGCGTAATTCGTTCGGCCTTCGAGCGTGCGCGCGGCCGAGCAACGCTCGGTTCTATAGAACGCAGGGCCGCTCGCGTCACTTTATACTTTCGCTGGCCGACGTATCGCTTTCGGCGCGGGAGGAATCACTTAGCCTTTGTTTGCATCGGCCCGCGTAATAAAGGAAAATATTTTTTATGATTATTGATGTGGTGTGTGACGCGGCACTATACTCACGCTCGCGATGTATATAACGTTATGGGCTTCCCGTCGCAGGCCCGCTGCTAATTATCGTGGGGAGCTCGTTTATTACGAGTTTCCGTGTGTATTTTCACTGCGTTAACTTCGGAAATGCTGTCGAAGCTAATGTATAGTCTCGAAAGGATATTAATTATGACAAACGGCCATGCAGCTTGCGGAAAATAGATATAAATAATTCAAAAAGCCGTTATGTACTCGGAGTAAATGTTAAAAAACAGGTTCAACTTATAACAGTTTAAAGAAATTCCTATGTTATCTGCTTTTTGATTCTGCAGCTAAAATATCTTGTGGACAGAAAAAAACAATGTTTAGGAATAAGTGGAAATTCGAAATTTCCTTGGAGAAAAATATACACTTAGGTATCATTACGATACCGGGTTATTATAGCCGCAGGTTGCATCATCGTGCAATTCCAGGAAACACGAGAATGATTCATCGCGATCGCACGTCGTCGAAATATTTCTTCATTAGCACTAATTAAGAAAAACATAACGAATACCGTTATGTTTTGATGCCGTTATCAAAATCTTCTATTAACTGGTTTCTTATAACATTGCAAGAATGCACAAAATCTTCCAGCACACTAAAAACGCAGTGAAAATTCAGGGCTTTTGAGGGCAACTCGAAAAAGTGATATTTTCAACGAAGCCTAATTAGAATTGTTCATTGTGACTGAATGAAACCTTGGCCCAGCACGGCGCACTACGACCCCGTTCACTCTCGCTTAAAAAGCTCAAGCGTGCGCGCACGAATTTCCATTACTCCATTTTTCAGCAGCGCTGCACTCCGCAGTAATCCAGCTGCGGGTATTAGTGGGTGCGCGCGGGAAAAAAGGAGCAGCGTCGCCGGCATATTATCATTGTGATTTTCGGCGAAAGCAAGTGCGGGGGTACATGTACTCTACACACGCAAAGCCCCGCCCCGCGCGACCGTTTAAATAAAGCCGAGAGAGAGAGAGAGAGGGAGAGAGAGCTTTTGAGAGCTCGGGCGCACCTGATTTTCAATAATCCAATTGCGCTGTGTAAACGCGATTTACATGCGCGCGAATTAGTCCGATCGTAATTATCCGCTTGTACGAGCACGCGCGCGTGATAAAAGCCGCGCGGCTGTTCTGTCACAACAATGCATTTTCTTTTATTTTAATCGACCCTAAAAGCATATGAGCGATCGAACTCTGAAAATTCATCAAATGAATTATATGACACGTCATCGCGACTTTATACAAATTTTAAACGCTCTTAAGTAACGAGTAACCTCGTTACTGTTAATATATATTAAACTGTTATAGCATATATGTATAGTCGCAGCGGTAGAACAAGGACTCCGATTTCAGAGTATAAAAATTTAAATCTCGTTCTATACATCTCTGTAGTACTCTAACATGCAGTATGCAGAATCAATAATATTCCACAAAGGCGAAAGTCCAGCGATGATTACACTTCACTACACAGCGTAAGCGCACTTACTCACGTTCTTTCGTCCGTGCTCTTGGCTGATTTTAATAAAGACGTGTGCTACTCTAGCGTAGATGGAGGCCACGCAGCTCGGTTACATATATAGCCATCGACGTGGGGCCGCGAAGAAGCAGATCGGAAACGCCATAGCGCGAGGACAGGGGGTGAGCAAACACACCGACGACTGTTGTACTTATTTACTTGGCAAACAGGGGCTCTTGTCTCCTCGCTGTCGCACGCTCCATCATTACTTTTCCCCTGAAATTCAATCTAATACCATAGAGTTCAATGTATTTGTGTTGGAAACGTATGCGCAGTTTGCTTCTATTCCTCATAACCAATTCATTTCGAAAAATGACATCTTCCAACAAGCGACAGCGCGGAATGTTGAGATAGCGACTAATTAGAAATTTGATTACAGATGAAAGTGATCAATTTTAGTTTGAAATTGCCGGCAGGTAAAGTATACTGCATTCGCTAGATGTGAAGAGTTTCTCTTTGCAAATATATGGTTGATGCGCGCTAAGGAGCTGGTGAAGGAGCAAATGAAATAACGGACATATCCGTTCGTGACGGCTAAAAGAGCTGTGTTTATTTGCGGCTCTATGGCCACGTCGATACTTGTACCTGTTTACTTGTACTTTTGACCTATTTAGTTCTACAAATGGAAATTTATGTAGCGATAAAAGGAATAATGATGTGCAAATATGCCTGTTTATAGATACGAAGATACAGATACGTGTTCATTGGAATTTGCTCGAAACGAAATTCCAATTAGTAATTTATTTCTATATGTATATTTTTTTAAGAAGAATGTCCTTGTTGAAAAAGTCAAAGCATCTATCTACACTAACTTTTACCCTTTGTTAAAACTTTGAAGATCGTTGAAACTCTGACTATATAGTCATTTTGAAAATACTGCAGAGAATTTCGAGGATAAGGGATTAGAAAGCTTGTGCAAAAGTTTTGGAATAAAGTATCTGCAACTGTCCGGAACATTCTGCAAAATTATAGAACTTTTTGAGACAAGTTGAAATATCCTATATAATAAGCTGGAACGTTCTCGAAGGTCGAAGAACTTTGTGCATCAGCTCAGAATACTCCAATAACGGCGGGACCGGCCCTCAATCGCGAACTTAACCATATATATATATATACATATATGTGTGTGTGTGAGCTGCGCATCGCGTATGCATCACTGACGTAATCACGTGTGAAAACCCACTTTGAAAATAACTCGCCCTTAATTTGAAAGGAGTGAACTCATTAGGAAAGGAAGCGAAGCGCTAAGAGCACTTAACCGCCCTTAGTTTTGCCGATATCGACTGTACAATTTAAGGCCAGCAGAGGGATAAATTCGTACGTCTATTTAATAATTTCGTTAAACTAAATTTAGTAATTCTCCGCAAAAAATAAAAGTTGAGAGAGAGAGAGAGAGAGAGAGAGAGAGAGAGAGAATGTTAAATGCTCTGCGGCTATACGAATGATTCCAGTTGAAATGTGGCGTCATAAAGCAAGTATAACTGTCTGAAATAGATAGTCGGAAAGTGTGGCTACAATAGGCCAATCCTCATAACGACTCGTAATCCGAAGAAGATACTACCAGCAGAAGAACTAAATAGGGAGTCGAGAGAGCGGGAGAGCGTAATAGCGCCTATAATCTCTGATCTGAGCGAGGAGATGACGCGTGAAAAAAGAGAAACTCCAGAGTGTATACGCGCGGCCGATCGCTCGTCGAGCAATGAGCCCTCCTTCTATTAAGAGAGCCAGCGAGAGAGAGCTCGTATTTTCTCAGAGCGCGGCGCTGGCACTCTAATCTTTTCTCTCGCTCGCGCCCGCGGCCCACAGGAGAGTGGGGGAAACTCCAAGCGATTCGATTATATGGTCCGTCGAAACTAGCGAGGCGGCGCGGCCGGCGTCCATAACGAAATTATAATTATCCTTCGACGACGACGACGAGGACGACGACGACGGCAGCGGCGGCGGCAGCGGAGTTAATTCATGCGGAACGCGCCGGAGGAGAGACAAAAGAATTTCTACTCCCCCTCCCTCGGCCCTCTACTCGGCCGCCCGCCCGCACGAACAATTGTGGGAAAAGTATTCGGCGCGTTATTCAAATAGCGCGAGAGAGGCACGACGCACGGGGCAAGGGTTGACAAGCGCCAGAGACAGAGAGACGTATTTTACGCTCGCACGCTTTATTGCCGCCGTGATCCTTGCGCGAAGTTGCGAAAGCAAATCTTTCCTTTTCGCCTACGTGCATTACTCAAATCACTTTGCACGTTACCTTCGCTGTTATTCTATACACGCACGGGCTCGACCAAATGCGGATTTTTTTTTCTTTTTTTTTTGCTCGAAACGTTTGATATTGTTGCTTGCTTTTTATGACTGAGAAATTCTTTGGGTTATTGGAATTACGTAAGTTTTGTATGAATAGTCGAAAAACTAAATAGATAGCAGTAATCGTTTCTGCGAAGTTGAAGCAGATTTAAGTATTTTTTCCTTTGTTTTTTTTGTTTTGCTTCGCTAAACCAGAAACAGCGCGATGTAAACATCAATTACCATAAGAAAGATCCATAGAGGAAATGAGTAATCTTGCCCGGATTACTCAACCATGTATGAATGTCGAATCTAATTTGTAGACAAAAATAACTTTTACTATATTCACCTGTGTATAGAGTTGTATTGATATAGAAATGACAAAAGATATTTCGCCGAACGAAAGGAAATTTGTTTTATACGTATGGAAACGTAAACATCTGGAAGTAAATTTCCCAGCAGAAGTAAGCCACGGTCCGTGAAAAATTGAAGTAACAGGAAAAAAAACAATTTCTCCGGCACCGCCTCACACTCGTAGGCTGCACATGCACGCACGAGAAAACCGCGCGCGAAAACGAGTTCCACCAGTTCTCAACTTATGCGAGCTGCGTGCGCGCGCCGAGACGCAGACGCACTTGCGAGCCGGTACAGGACGAGCCCCGTTTCGGCTCCAAACAACCGAGGCGCACTTTGCGGAACGCTCGACGTCGTGCGCTCCTGCAGGTGTGTGAGTGCGCGTCTGTGAATAAGAGTGTATGTGCGCGCGCGCGCATGCGGCTTTCGCGGTCGCTCGACTCCGGAATCGAGTTTCAATCTTCCGCGACATGGAGTAACCCAAGCTCTGCTGTCTTTCTCTTCCTCCGCCTCTCAGTGCTTTAAACCACGTTTGCACACGCGCGCGCGCGTGTGTGTGACCGGACAAATGATTTTTAGATTCAGTACCCGGCGTCGTGATATCGGAGAAGATCGCGCGACTCGGGGGCGCGAATATTACCTGAGAGCGACGGAGCAGCTCCGAGAGTTTAATTTGCCAGATGGAGAATTGCACGGGACTGCCATACGCCGCGGGGCTCTTTTACCGAGATTTCGCCTTTGATGAGTTTTTGGCATTTTTGCCGCTCGCGTGTACGGCTAATGCAGAAAGTTCGTTAGGACTTTTTCATTTGCTCCGAGCGGAGGTTAGCCTTTATCTAATGCGGGGATTGAGAGCTGCTGTAATGTTCTTAGAGAGTAAGAAAGAGAAAGAGAGAGAGAGAGAGGTAGCTTATTGATTCTGTTATACGAGCTTTATTGACTGCCTTACTGATTTATGCATACAAACGCGTTTTACTTGAACGTAAGCGGCGTTTTGAAGTTGAGGAAGTAATAACGGTCGTATTATTCGATTGAAATTTACGATCTCGAGTATTTCGTAACTCGACTGAATTTTATTTATGTATCTTGTAGCAAAAACTATACCTTGCTTTATAATGTACTACTAAAAATTTCGTGAATCATACTAAAATTTCCACGGTACGTACTGATTAGCCAAAGTAACGGTTGAGTAAAAATCGATTATGTCATCAACAAACAAACCTGGGTTTTTTTCCAATGGCGATCATTCTACGTAATATTTTATTATTTTTCAAGCTTTATTGTAGTGTCATTAATTTCGCAAAGTCACCTAGTGTGTTGTCATAGAATCCTTCTCAAAGAATGACACTTGATCCGATGACATTAAAAATCAGTGACATATAATGAAAATGAACTGCGTCTCAATGGTGAAAGCAATCACGCTGACCATACCGATTACTCGGCCATTATTTTGCATCGGATGAGTGCGCTGTCCTTTTATGAGACATATATTATCCCTGTCAGCGGTCATTATACATCTGTTTATAAAACATCGTCGTTTGCTTTATTCCGTACTTTTGATTTCGTTACAAAACCAAAAGCAGCGACGTCTATCAGCAGCAGGCGATAATTTCTTAATTAAAAGGAGGACCGAGGTGAGGACACTGCTAGCGCGCATCGCCTTCTTCCACCGAAGACGCGAGGGCCTTAGAAATCTCGGCGCTGTGTTTACGGTGTACTGCGCGTGCGCGCGAGCACCGGGGTAATTGTACATAAGCGCAAGATTACTGCGGCGATAGACGACGAAACTCGTTTTCGCTATGCGCACAACGTGACTTGGAAAGAAGGAAGACGACGGCGCGGCGGCGCGGCGGCGGCGGCAGCGACAATTGCAGGAAAGTCTCTAAGGCTTGCGCATGCGCGTATTGTGACAATTCCGGCGTGATGAAAAATAAGGAGCGCCAAAGGTATATACGACGGGCCGATAAGAAGAGCGAGCGGAAGGTAACGGCGCGCAGGTTTTACGAAAGTCCCGCGTGACTGAAGAAGCAAGAGAATTGACGCGACTCGCTGGCGTATACTCATCAGTATTTACCGTGACGCGCGCACCTTTCCAATGTGGCTAAGCAAGTAAATACGTGTACACAGAGACGCGCAGGCGCACAATGAGGCCGCTCCAGCTGACGCGCTGACGAGGTTCTTTCTTCTTTTTGCGCCGCCCTCCCTCGCCCCTTTATTTTATTCCCATCCTCTGGCTTCTTTTTTCAAACCGCCGGGCTTTTGTCATCGAAAGCCACTTGCTCCAACGAAAAACTTCCTGAACGCGTTCTCTTCTGCGCAAACAATCTTGACAATCGAAAGTAGCTGGGATTTTCCTGATTGTATTGTGTATACCTGCCTTTTTTCTACAACTACCATTTTTACGAGTTTCACAGCGGTACTACGTTTTTATAAGTCATTTTTTCAAAATAATTTAATTCTAGAATACGTCAGTGCACAAATGGGCTTGGATATCATCCATGGACCGCGTAAAATTGTTATTACGTCACTGCAGTACCTGCAATACGAGTATATCTGATTTACTAATATCTGATTCCCCGACATCTGTGCATTTAAGTTTAATTAACGGAGAAAATTTTAACCAAATTTTCATCTTATTTTGCTAAGAAAATTTTCTATTACTTTTAATAATCGTATTACTTTTATAACGAATAATCATCTAATATTTAATAGTGTGAAAAAAGCGTTGAAAATTTTTACTGAAATTACGTGTTTAATTAATAGCAGAGTCGTGATGCAGATTTAAATGAAAATGAGAGAAATGATTAATAATGATGAATATGAAATATTAACATAATGGCGTTGATACTGTATGCAAAATGTTAAAAATCTTTTTTTAAATTAATTCAGTTTCCTATTGATTATAAAAATCATATAAATTATTGTTAAAGCAGATATGAGAAGATTCTTCAATCTGATGAAATGTAATAAAAGCAAAATCTTTGTCGGGCGTACGTCGAGAAATCCTTTAATCAATTTAATAGATTCCTAGATAAAAAAAGCATCGTTAAAATAACAAATTTGAATAATGTCGGGGAAAATGCATAATGCTTTAGAAAATTGCAGTTAATCTCCGGAAGCAAATTTTTTTTCTATGCTGCTAGTCCAAACGCATAAAGTTCGTTACTACTGGCTGAAATCTTCGTGAAACGCGGACAAAAAACGAGAGTAAAAACTACTCCAAAGAATCGAGTCGAAAAGCGAAACCCGTAATTTCACGTATATCCATAAAAACCTTTCCAATCGACGCTCAACTTTATGTATACGCCCGTCTTTTCCTGCCATACGCTCGACACTGTCGAAAGTGTCTCCCGTGATACCGGCAATAAGTCTTTCGAACCGTTCCCCGCCTCTTTTATTTCCCTGTCGTCCACTCTGCACACAAAAACTAGATAAAGGGAGAAAGTATTTTTCCACTCCCCGGTCGCCTATTTATTTATTTACCCACTTTGTTTGCTTTTTGTTCATCCAAATTTACAGAGTATCCCTATAGTAATATATAGATACAGCTTCTATGATATCTAAGCTTAAACATGTAAAAGTATAATCGTTTTGTGAAAAGCTATACTCTGTAAATATAGGGAAAGAAGTTTTGTTTGATCTCAACATTAAAAGGTATAGTATATTAATGCAGCTACTTAGAATACTTAATATGTTTTAGGCGTTATATAACGTGAATAAAATTTGCTTTACTATATGTTGATAATCTTTTTCAAGCATTCTTTGCAGCATGAATATTTTTTGCATTGATTAGAATCGCTTTGCTTAAGAATACTTTTTCTACGAACAGATATACGTATTTCGAATAATCTGTATATTGATACTTGTCAATGATATATTACAATATGGTAAAAAAAAGTTATTGAAAACGCTTGAGGAGTTTTTTGTAAAATAATGACTTGCTAGATACCGTGAAATGACAGTATTTGAACTTCCCTTTGAAAAGAAAAAACAGTCGAAAACGAGACCGCAGTCCCTTGTAAAAGACCCCCCACTAATAACGTTGCGCAAACGAGCAACTAATCCTCCTTGTCTATCGTCATCCCTTTTTTTCCTATAGATTTTACACTTTTGTTTCTCCCTCGCTACCCATGCGAAAAACCTTCGTCCTTTCATCCTGTTTACACGTAATAAACGTTCATAAGCGAGCCCTTTTTTATAGACGGAAAAGGAAGAAGAGAGAGAAAAAACGGAAAGTAAAAATAAAAAATAACTTTGCGTCTCGTCGCTCACTCTCCCTTCTTTCGCCGCGAACTCGAGGAATAATCCGGCGCGAGTAGCCGTGAAACCATAAAACGAGCGCACGCGCGTGTGCGTGTGTGTGTGTGTGCGGGATCGAGAATTGATCGAGGAGGAGACGGAAGGAGAGAGAGAGAGAGAGAGAGAGAGAGAGAGAGAGAGAGAGAGAGAGAGAGAGAGAGAGAGAGAGCAGTCGCAGGGGCTTTTTAAGCCCTTTATTCCCCCCCCCTCCCCACTCGCCTTCCCCAACCACTCTCGTCTTTGCACCCCGACGCCTTATTTTATATATATATACATAAAGCCGCACATGCGTGTATATAGGTATATACACACGACATCTATCTCCTCGGCTGTAGCTTCTCGGGTTCTCGTAGGCAAGCGTGCGACACTCGGAGGGTTGACAGACGCTGAGAGAGAAGGAGAAACAGAAAACTACGCGAGACGCGCCTATAGACGTCGGCACAGACAGAAGGCATTGCGAGCGGGGGGACGAGAATTCGATTACTAATGCTCCCGAGCTGCGAGCCAGTGCGACAAACGAGTCAAGCGGATTAATATAGAGGTGACAAAATGGATTCGAATGAAATATCGTCCTCTACGAAAGGACGAGAGGAAATGAAAGAGTGATTGTATTTTCCTTTGCCTGACACACACGTACTACTCGCGCGCTGTCTCTCTACATTCTACATAGCTAATCAAATTAATTTTCCCTCCTACCGCCATAAGGTCAGTTTCCCAAGGAAAATAATAGATTTAGCTTCAAGAGAAAACTTTCTCTTCGCCTTGACAAGACTTTTCTCTCGGACGTGCTCCGAGAGAAATATTGATAATAGTGACATAACGGCCCTAAACCGAGTCAACGTTTACTCTGCACTTTTAAAACTTGAGTAAACTTCTTTTGACGTTGAAATGCTCCGCTGTATTTTATTTACAATACCAGTGCATTAATAACGCGAATAAACGATATTCGTTCGGAAGATAAAATGATAAAAATACATTAATAAATGATTTAAGCTCGAGGTAATTTCGTTGGAAGATACGAGCTATCAAAAAGATAATCCCTATCCCGAACATCATACTCTTGTATATCGAAAAGCCATAAGTTTTTGTGTATACAATACACGTGCCAGTCTGGTAACGAACGCAGCTCATTTTGTAAAGCACAGGTTTGTTTATGTTATTAAATACAGCGTGTGAAAATGTATTTGCGAGTAAACGCAGAAAGAACTTGAAGCGTGATATGTTGAACTCTGCATAATTACGCCGAGGGTTTCAACGAAGTAAAAGCCCCTTGACTATTATAATGTATTTTAATTTTCAATCTTCACTGTAGAGGTAAAATTGTCCGTTCGAATAAAAGGAGTATTATTGATCGTCGACGGACACGTTAATGCAGAGCTAATTAACCGGGGAAATGCATCGATTTTCCAACTTGAAAAAGGCGAAAGCGCTCGGCCTGGGCTCAGTCGGCCGTCCGCGAATATTGAATAGTCGAGCATCGCAATGGCGCTCGAATAAAATAAATGTATCATCAGCTGGCTATGATAAGTTTACTTCCCCCGAAAGGCGCGCTCGCATAAATTGCCATCGGGCGAGGAGGAAGAAGTCGGAGCACTCGCGTAAAAAGAGCCAGTCCCCCACGGCTCTCTCGCACGCCTAATAATTTCTCCCCCGCTTACAAATCCATAAATAACTAACTAGGCAATACATATCGAAGGAGCTAGAGCGGGATAGAGCCATAGGGGCCGGCGACTGGGGGTGGAAGTGCTCCGGAGAGGGCCAACGGCTGTCTTGTCGTGCGGGGGCAGTTGTGGGGCACCCATAATCCGGCCTCCTCCTCCTCGTCTCTCGCATATGACGTGAGTGAAGCTTGCGCCTCGCCTGCGTACACCTATATATCGCAGCTCTCGCTCCGCGTCTACACTCGTGCGCGGCCGCCGCGTGCCGAGAAAAATCAATAACGAAGCATGGTGCTGCTGGTCGCCGGCGCGTCAGCGTCGGAACGACTCGCTCCCTCTCTTTCTCGCGCTCCTCTCAGGTGGCACGAGGCGCCGCTCGAGAGGGGGCGAGAGAGAGAGAGAGAGACAGAGAGCGAGGGGAGCCAAGCCAACGCGCTCGCCCCTACGTCACCTGCACACCGCCTCTCTTCTTCCGCGCACGCACTCGCTCTCTGTCTGCGTCTGTGTATTATATGCGTGTGTGGGCGTATGTGTGTATATATACGTACCGAGCGAGCGATCGAATTCGCGAGCGAGGGCTGTACATTGCCTAACCCCCGAACGGGCACGAGCGCGGCGTCGTAAGGTCGCGTCGGGGGCGCGTGCTTGTATATGTGCGTGCGCGCCGCGTACCTATATGTCTATTGGCCTGTCTATTTGCGCCGTTGTGTTAAATTGCGTTGGCGCATGATTTGCGATTTCGTGTGCCATCTTTTGCGATTTTCCCCGGGTGCTGCCCGTATAGAACATTTCTGACGAGTAAAACTATAAAGTGATTGAACTTTTATGTTCCACTGCTCACAAATATTTTTAAATATAATAAGGTTACAAATTAGATAAAACTTGTTTGTTTTTCAATTCGTGTGAGATTGACATTTGGAAAAAGTAGAGCGAGGCACGCGAACTCAGTTGATCCAATTATAAATTCAATTATATACTGATAAAAACCAATATATAAGCTAATTCTTTTTCTATTAAACAATAAATGGAAATGAATTGATCATAAAACTGTATTCATTCCAAGACCTGATTCGATATTTGTTTCATTAATAAACACGCTTCTGGTGCGATGCAAGCTCATTTTAATTTGCTAAACACTCTTGAATCGTAAATCAATCGGAATAAATAATAATTCTTGAATTAAAAGTTATCTTGCAATAAAGAGATCTGAAGCACTGATAGCATTGAGTTACGATCATTCTTAGTAATTAAGAAAATATTAAAAATCCCATAAATTATAATAATAACCAGTCAGCCCAGAAAGGTAAGCACAAAACGCAGGAATATGTTTTTACAATAAAAATAATTTTTGTAATAAATTATTAGCATTTTAATGAAACTCATTTTCTTGTAATACCTTGAAAATTACTCCGAAATCAATGTTTTTCGAGCATTAGAGTTTGAATGAAATTCATGACTTCTATAGATCATGTATTCGCCTAGGGCCCATTAGTTTTATAGTTATTGCAAATAATGTGTAATAATACATAATATTGAGATAAAAAATTTAAATATGATAAATTTAAAAAATATGCTGTCAAAATGAAACCAAAAATTGCCGTCAATAAAATTTTCTCGCGAGTATAAATCGAAAATCGGTTGACTTATAGTGGTTTTTATATTTAAACAAAAATTAAATCCTTTACAAAACTGATTATTACTTTTTATTCAAAGAAACTGAGCGAAGTGATAAATTCATCTTTATTGGAGCGGGAATTCAATTATGACGAATCGGTGTATAACTAAATAACACTATTGACGATTGACTTTTCTTTCTCTCCCTCTTACACGCAGTTTCGTGCTCGGAGCTATTTTCAGCACGTTTTAACGAGTAAAAAGTAGCTCCGTCGAAGCAAATTTTCAGTCTAACGCATTCAGAAAAGTGATTGCGAAAAAAGGTGCAAGAGAGAAAGCAATTAGGGAGGAAAAAATAGTCGAAAGCAGCAGGGCGCGGCTAAGCGATTGGAGCAACGCATCGTCAAAGATTCTCGAATATGTGACAGATCTGCGCGCGCGGCTTATGCCGTGCTTGTGCAATCGTTCGCGCACGCCTCGCAATTTAGTTCACAGCCCGATGCGCCGCGTCGCTGCGCCGTCGTAGAAACACGCGAATTAATGCAAGCGCGCGCCGTGTGCCGCATTCGAAAGCGCGCGCGCGTTATATACCGGCCCTCGCCGCACTGGATTTTCGCTCCTTTACCTTTAGGCTATGTACAACTGGAACTTTGCGCACATTTGAGCTTTGAGATGTCGACTTGGCTGCAACGATCATTTTCCAGCGACACGCATTCATGCCATCGGTTCGATTATTGCCTTGTCAAAGTTGTTAAACAAACTGATAACGATCGACTCGATAAACTTATTTAGCGTGTACACGATAAGTGACGGAATTTTAATCGAAAATTCACTTCTTCGTAATATCAACTTTCGAGGCTTGCTAAAACTGTCAAAGATGTTTTAATTGCAACTTAGAGCGAACCGTGTGTGTGTGTGTGTGTGTGTGTGTGTGTGTGTGTGTGTGTGTGTGTGTGTATGTGCGTGTGTGTGTGTGTGTGTGTGTGTGTGTGTGTGTGTGTGTGTGTGTGTGTGTGTGTGTGTGTGTGTGTGT
>JAYJLV010000011.1:14365334-14376868 GCA_036873485.1 Torymus texanus
GTTCACCTCCCCGTCTGTTTAGACAACTAAGCAGGTTCGTGGTGTGTGTGTGTGTGTGTGTGTGTGTGTGTGTGTGTGTGTGTGTATATATATATATATCATAAAAACAGCTTTAAAGTGTGTATAAATATTAGTATCTAAAGAGTGGGACGTGCAATGTAATTCAGTACAAATTTCCACTTGGAAGTTGGAATATATATAAATTTCCCGCGGCTTGCAGTGCCATCTTTAAAAAAACTATTATCATCATTACACATGTGATATCTACAATCTACGTTGATTATATACTTTGTGACTGTCGCTGTGTAAAATTGGCGGGATTTCAGCTGCCTCTACCCGACTTACGCGGTGCTCTTACACATATATAGTGATATAGTTAAAATACTCATATCATCAGCTGTATGACACTTGTGTCCTGGTCGTAAAAATTACCCAATTTTACACATATAGGAACATTTTGACAGCCGTTAAAAATGTTAAACATCAGTATTATAGTTGACACTAAATGTTTATAGGAAATTGTGATTGTTAAGGATAATAATATTTTTAAATAAGCTAAAATTCTGTGATGCATTTGTAACTTCTTAAAACAGGTATTTTTATTGAATAATTTGAATAAACATTAATATTATATGACCTTTATTTAAAGAAATATTAAACATTTTTTTCCCTTTCCATATTCAAATTAATATTTTTATAGGGGTATGACTTAAAAATTTTCATCATATTATAGGTATAAGGGAACTGGTTTTCCAAAAGTAGATATAAAAATGAATAGTGATGATTCAGATGATGATCTTCTTGCTAATCTGTTGGCTAGTGCAAATGACGATGAAGAAAAACCAAACAATACCAATTTATCTCAAAAAACTCAATCTAATACACTAAAAGAGCTTGATTTTAATTTTCTTGATGACGTATCTGATAATTTTGATAAGGAACCACCAGAAACAAAACCTCCAAAAGCAACCAGTGAATCTGTTCTTATTAATGAAGACGGCAGAAATTCTTCTGATGACGAAGATAAAAAATATTTTCAAGAGCAGCGTTATTCAGAATATGGCAGAGAAATAAAAAGTTTATTAAAAACCAAGGAATCTGAAAATACAAGTTACAGCACTAATTTTAAGAAAGAAAGTACTTTTAATACCTCAGCAGATAAAATTAATATCACACCTAAGAGTAACAAATTTTCAAAATTAAAATCTGGTAGTCCTTCATTATCAAATAATTTTAGTTCATTGTTGCAAAAAAGTGACAAAAACAGTTTGCAAGCACAAGCTAGTTCTGACAAATCTGCTCACAAAGATGTATATAGTGATCCAGTTTTTGGTATAAGAATTATAAGACCTTTAATTTCATCAGCTGAATTATTGGAAAAAATGCAAGGGCGAAAAGCTGTTACTGTTTCATCAGTAAAATTACATTTAACAAATGCGTCGATGGGAAATTTAATTGAAGACTGGGTAATAGCAGGTGTATTATTGAATAAAAGTGCAACTAAAACTTCTCAAAAAGGCAGTCAATATTGTATTTGGAAAATAAGTGATCTCTCTACAGATATGAAATCTGTTTCAGTATTTTTATTTAGTAATGCATATAAAAATTTTTGGAAAATAGCTATTGGTACTGTTATTGGAATTCTAAATCCATCAGTTTTAGAGTCTAGAGATGATAAAGATTTGGCTACACTTTCTGTTGATAATCCACTAAAAATTATGATCATGGGTACATCAAAAGATTTAGGAAAATGTAAGTCAATGAAAAAGAATGGTGAACCTTGTACAGCACCAGTAAATTTAAAGTTTTGTGAATATTGTGTTTATCATGTAAAACAGGAATATGGAAAATTTTCTAGACGATCCGAACTTCAAACTACAGTACCTCGCAGAGCTTTTGGGCCTACTAATAATCATGAGAATAACACTAATTATTTTCAGAAACGTCATCCAGAGGCTACACCTTTTGTTGCTATTCCAGCAAAACGAAATGAAGCTCTTTATAAAAAAGATTGTGAGCGTTTAGCTTTACTAAGAGGAGAAGTTAAAGCTGTAGAAAAAAGAATTGAGAATAAAGTAACAGCTGAAAAGAAAGTAAAAGCATGTAGTGTTGAATTGACAAGTAATCAAGTAAAAAAAGATTTTGAAAGATTAAGTAAATTAAGAGCTTGGAATGCTAGTAAAAATATAACTTCTCCACCTTCAAGAGAAGAAACAAAGCCACAGTTTAAACTTAATCTGGCTTCTCCAAAGCTAGGATCTGGAGTGAAAGGAGGTATTATTGATTTTTCTGAACCAATACCAAAAGAACTTGTAAATAAAGCAAAACAAAATGCTATAGAATTCGCAAAGAAAAAAGGTGGATTTTTAAAATCAAATCCGAATAAAATTCGACCCAATAAAGAAGATATATTAGAAAAAGGAGTAAAGCGAAAAAGAGAGGAAGAAGAGAGTGAGAAAATAGCTAGAGAAACTGCAGGTAAAGAAGAATCTGTGAAAAGTAGATTTCAAGAGATGCTTGAAATGACATCAGCTCATTCTGACCTTATAGAAAAGAGAGACAATGAAGAAACTGAACAATATTTTAGAAAATTAGAAGCAAAGGAGAGAATGGAAGAAAAAATGTTAACAACATATAAAATTGAATGCAAAGCTGTTCGATGTGGTATTTGTAAGTACACTGCATTTTCAAGTTCAGATTTATGTAAAAAATTACAACACCCTATTAAAGTAATTGATTCTGTAAAGAGATTCTTCAAATGTGGTGATTGTGGAAATAGAACTGTAAGTCTTGATAGGATTCCAACAGAAACGTGTAAAAGATGTGCAAGTTCAAAGTGGGTTAAAACTGCTATGATGGATGAAAAGAGAACTCAAATAGCAAGTTCTAAACTGTGTGTAAGAGGAGGAGAAGAAAAGTTCATTGGTTCAACAGTAACTGATGCAAGTTTGAATTTGTTAATACCCGAAGCTGATTAACAATTTTACTTTTTAAGTTGTTGAATAAAATATTAAATTAAGATGCCAAAAAAGTAATAAAAAAGATTTATTTAACCATTCGTTATTCCTTTCATTTATTAATCATTTTTTTTTAAAAATTCAATATTTCATAATAGTCAAGTACCACGCCACGGGCGTGCACCAAAGTTTGAATCGGAAATGTAGAAAAGCCTTAGCTGCTATACATCTACTTTTATCACAAGTGACACTTTTCTAATGAATAATTTCAATTTAAACATAATATATACAATTTTAATAAAAATAAAATGTAGTAGTAATGAACATTAAAAATAAAATAAAATTTATCATTTTGACATTTTATAATAGAATAACTATGCGAGGAAATAAGGAAGTTGACTTTATGCGTTGGAATATCGTGGGATATTGTATTCAAAATACAGTTCAATTTCAATATCTTTCATTTCTTTAAATTATGTAACATTGTTTTTTATGCAAAGTATTTTTTAATATTGTACACCATTTCGGTAATAGCAATCAGTTTATTACATTTCGTCCATGGTTCTCCATACGAACAGAGGTAACGCTTGGCAGGTCGACCGGCTTCGTCAAGGCTGCCTCGTAAGCTGCTACCACCGTTGGAGAAAACGATAATATAAGCTTTTAAAGTGTTTAATAATTTTATTAACTATATAGTTCTGATTCGATTAAAAAGCACAAAAACAATAAGAAATGATTTAGTTTCTCCAAAAAAATTTGTAATATAATATTACAACAATAAAGAAAAATATGTAAAAGAGATAAAGTGCGCGAATTAAAAATGTTTCAGCAATCAATCATAATTACTAATCATAATTACTAATGAATAAACTCTAAATATTGATTCTTTCGTATGTGTGGTTTGACGAGTCTCAGAGCAGCCTCGACGACGAGTCAACGTTGCGATAGAAAATTGCGACGGCGAGTCGTCGGTTCAACGTCGTAGGCAGGCATCAAGCTGGCTTTTAGTTAAGTTGTCGCAGTCTTCTTCGTGTCGAGTCTTTGACACACAAGCACAAACTGTTGTTTTATTTATTTTATTTTTTTTTCGTATTACAGCACAGCACCAGAGTTTTCTCTTTCTCTCGATCCTTCAAAGCTACAGAGTTCACAGAACCACGTTTTTATTTTTTCTATAGAAAAAAATAGAAGTACTTTTTGATCCTATCTTCATTTCTTTCCATTTTGGAATGATGGAGAGAAAGAGATGACGAGTCAGGCGCGTTTAATAACGATTCGCATTTCTTGGTTTCCTTCACATAATCTGTAGCTGCTCTCCTCTCTCGGGTTACTTTTTTCTGCGTGTGTTTTCCAAAAAACATCCAAAACTGGAGTCCAATAAGCTTAATAGTCGTCATAGTCGAAGTTGTCGAATTCAACCTCCTCCAACTGCATACTCTGAAAGTCCACCTTGTACCGCAAAATACCTGCAAATACAAGTTTACGTAAATAACTCTAGTTTTGTTAAATACTTTTGCTGAATTTTATTTTACTACATCTACTACTAGAGGAAGAATTTCGCTTTGCACTCTTACTTTTTTGTTACCTTCTCCAATGTGCAAGCTGATAAACAGTAATATTAAATATTAATTAAAGACTAATAAATCTTCCTCGTTAAACTTCAGCAAATATAAAAATGTAGACAAATTGTATACTAAAAAATATTCACAACATCAAAAATTAAAAATCAAATAATATTTACAACAGTCACTTTGGTAACATTTTTTAAATATAGAATTGACAAAAGTTTCAAGTAATATCTGTGCAGAATACCAAAATGACCATTAATTTTATTGAATCAATAAATACTGATTTTTGATAAATATCTAAAATATCTAACATGCAAAGTCTAAACGAATTGGAACAGAATCAAAAAATAAATGGAAACGAAGAGAACTGAAATACGAAGTAACGACAAGCGTGCGACGAATATTAGAGGACAAATGATGATCTTCGTCCTGTCAATGACGAGCTACGTAGGTAATGCAATGAAAGTGCAAATAAAATGAAGACATGCAAACAAATTTTGATACTTTTCGAGTCACGAAAAAAGATTCACATCCCTTATATCTTTTTTCTGTGAAGATCAAAAAGAAATACGAGATTTAAATTATAAAATGAAAATTGTCAAATAACTAAACTACTATGTTAAAAAAAAATCATCAAACTGACAAATACTGCAGAGTTTGACGATTATTTTTAATGAAGAACAAAAAATTGATGCTCCAAAATAAATGTAAATAAACGATGATACACTTTTTGTAAGTGACTTTACGACATATGCAGATAAATATGATACGAAATATGAAACATAAAAAAATAACGAAAGATCTTAGTGGCGCACTTGAATAATCATAGGAGGCTACCTGGTCGACTCTGACCGAGCGACGGAGACGCGAATTTAATAATCATCGAGATCGACGTCATCAAGAGGCTCGTCAGCCTGCAATGACTGGAAGTCGACTTTGTAGCGAAGGATTCCTATATACCGAAAGACTGTTGTATTAAAAATCTGTTCATTTATTAGTTTTTACCTAAGATGATTCATCATTAAGATTAAATTTTCTGTCTACAAATTTTTCTTTTTTTTTTCTGTAAAATCTATAAAGTTCTAAATATTGTATTTCATTGTATTACAAGTATAATTGTTAACTTAATATATGTCACTAATTTTTAAATATTTATAATAATCTAGAGACAAAAAATAATCTGTATTCATCTTAAGGTTTTAGTTAAAAATTTATAAAAAAATTCTATATCATTAATTATACAGTTAAATGGTAACTGTTCTTTTACCTTACAATAGTTATCTTCAGATTACTTATAAATAATAAATAGTAAAAATAAAATTTTTAATATATGCTAACCTCCAATACCACCAAAGCCTCTGACGAATTGTGATCCCTCTTGAGACTTATCTGTAATGATTTCTAATGTTGCACCAAAACTTTTATAATTATTTGCAAGCCACTCTAGTAAAGGCTGACATTCTACCAATTCCAATTCAACTCCACTCTGTATGAAATAAATATAGCTTATCAGTATATTGTAACAGATGAATAACAATTTATGTACAATATTTATGTAACTTACCTCCTTATCAGTAAAGTGAGTTTTATCCTTTTCTTGTTCGGGCGTTAAATGAAGAACTTTTTCCTCATTATTTGTGTGATTTTTAAGGACGTATCTTTGAATGTCAAGATTCTCCCAACATATCAGTGTTTCTACACTACCTAACTCAAGTGCTCTCAATGTATCTTCAACTCCAAAACAATATTTCCCTGTGTCTTGAGAAATTTCATCGAAGTAACGACCTTTGGAAAATAAATAAAAATTTTTATAATTAAATTTTAAAAAATGTCAAAAGTTTGATTTTGATAAAATTTGATTGTACCTATTAATTTTTTCTCTTGGATGAATTTAACGTTCTGCAAGGATTCTGCAGCTAATTCAATAGCTTGGTTAAAACCGTTTTCTCCACCATATGACACATCTACCAACTTGATGATTTTTGCTTGCAGTCTCTATAAAATACCAGATGAAAAAATATATTAGAAAACTTTATGCCTACGTTTGCATTTAAATAACTGATCTAATTAAAATAATGTAAATAAACTCACGGGATCAAACATATCAGACTGACTAAGCTCTGTCTTGAAGTCAGCACTACCAGCAAGAATCAAACCAGCAATGTTAGGCTTATCGTTAGTAATATAAAGCTGTGTTGCTACTTCAGCAACTTTGCGTACATAATTGTGTCGTTTTTCCATTCGCAACCGAGCAAAACGAAGAGCAGACTGACCTCCTCTGCCTGCAAAGTGCCAATAAACAAAAAAAAATTAAAAATATAAAACATTTGCTTTTACTATGTATGGTTAGCTGTATGAGATATTTTAAACAAAGTTTATGTTGATACATTATATAAATAAATATTCTTTGCAAGGATATTGTTATGTAACATATTTTTTTCAATTTAAATAGTTAATTTAAATTAGTATAAGTTCTTTAGAAAATAAAACATAATAAAATTTGTTGTTATGATGAATACTAATACTAATAATACACGTCAAAACAAAAAATGTATCCAGTTTTGTTCTAGTTAAAGGCAAAGCGAAGCAAAATAATCAATGGAATTAATATGTAGATAACATTTTCATTTAAGTTATTATCATACCGTGTTTTTTCGGCAAATCAACTGTGAATTTATGAAGAACTTCTCGTGTATTTCCTTGTAATGTTCCAAACAGTGCACCATTACCATCCATAACAATAAAACCAAACTTGTTGTCATCTGCTAATAATGCGGTCAGAGCTTCAGTGTGGAACTGTAAATAAAATTTTAAGAATTAGAAAAGTCAAATGCAATAGAAAGAAATTTTTCAAAGATTTGATATACATACCTTATTATCGCAGAGATAAAGTGAAGTATTGATTGGTTTAAAAGGCTCAAAGTCAATGTTTACTTTTTTTTCTTTCCCTTCTTCAGTAACAATTGTCCCGCAATATATTACCAGGCCATTTGGAGGTACTAAAAATAAATTTGGAAGATTGTCCAAATTAATGGATTGTCAAGATTTAGAGTTTCTACTAAAATGATTAAATCGTACCTTTGGTATACAACTTTAGCCTGTGCTGCACCGATGTGATGGCACCAAGGACGGACAATCTATTGACTCGAGATTTGATATTTGAAGCAGTACCAAATTCATCAGCCAACATTTTGCTGACTCTGGAGATTTGATCTTTTGGTGGAATGATGAGTGATATCATACTTGTACCATTTCTGCGATAAATATCAATAGAAATTAATACAGCCAAATTTGCAAAAAGTGGTTTCATAAATAATATTAATTAGAAAAACGAATTTTTCTTATAAAAAATTTTTTATGAAAATAAGTATGTCTCATGCTTTTAAAAAAAACAAAATAAAATATAATTTATGAAAATAATAAAAAGTTATTGTATCTAATTATTAATAAGATAATTAATGTATTCAAAGAGTAAAACTGAAATAATTATTGTTCATTGTACTTTAATATCTACTAAAATTGTTGCTTGGATTTTATTTCTTGTATATTGTTTATTTAAATTGGCAAAATTTTTTTACTAATAGTTACATATAGTTCTGAATAAACAGATCTATTTAAAAAAAGACTAATGCATTAGTTATAACATGCATAATATCAATAGGTGCAATATCTCAAGTGCAATTGTTCAAGGTTTAGTAGTGAGCTAAAGTAGAGAGCTCTTTTATAACCCCTCAACGCGAATCCACGTGTTTTGCATTCTAGTGAGGAAAAAAATAGGCAAAAGCTCGGCCCGCCAAGAGCCATATGGCGAGGCTGAGGTTCGAAGAAATTTCCTGCTGCTAGAGACGACGTGCACTCACCCTCTGGCCATCTCCAAGCTCTTAATGAGCTTCTTGATCTTCCAGATCTCGACATTGCGGTCTGCGGAGGTCTCCTCGTTGGACATAGCTGCGGCGGTTGGCGCGGGCTTCTGTTCTCGACGACGTTGCTGCCCTGGTCGACAGTCCCGTTAAAGCTGCTCCGCTCTCGCTCTTCTCTCCTCTCCTCTCCTTCGTGCGCGTGTCTCGGTTTTACCCGAATTCACGGCCGCGCCTCCACGGAGAACGAGGGACCTACGCTGGCGGCGGCGGCGGCGGCGGCGGTGGCGGCAGCAACAGCAGCAGCGGAGGATCCGTCACCTGCGCTGATGATTTGCACACGTTTTACAAAAACACACTTAGCTCTATCGCACGAGCACATAAGTACCCACACACACACGGCCGAGCGAGAAAGAGGGAAAAGGAGCGCACGAAGAACGCAAGGGGCCAGTGCGACAGGCCGAGCGAATGAGAAAGAGCGAGGGAGAGAGGGAGAGAAAAAGAAAGGAGAAAATCCGCACGGGCTCTGCCGCAATCCGGTGCAAACTGGATCGTGAGCGCGCGCGCACGCACGCACTTCGTAGTATACCAGCGGCGAGGTTTTCTTTAGTGCGCTGGCACACGCACCATAGAAGAATTACAAGTATACCTCTTCTCTCCCCTCTTTCCTCGCTCACACTTCACGCTTTTCCACGAGTTTTTCCTCCGTTTTCTCGCTCGTCTTCCTTTTGACTCGAGTCAAAAGTACGCGGCCTCCACAAGCCTTACGCTTGACAAACCGCCCACTTTTTTGGCGATAAAGGGAAAAAGTGCGGATGAACTTACGAGACAAATTGGAGCTTTCCCACGACGAGGCTGCTTTACGACCCTTCTTCTCTTTCTCAGCAGCAGCAACTCCTCTCCTGACCACGCGCGCACCACGCACACTCGCACTCACACACTCACCCGCGCGTTGCCGAGGAAAGACGGCTACCGTTCAAGACCGTCCACCTCTCGCGTACTTCAATGTGTCGAGGAGCGCGATATTCTCCTCGTTTCCTTGTAGGATGGCTTACTTATTATATGCACACACGTCGCTCCCACAATTCGCACAGCAGTCGTCCATGCGCGCACACGCCACGGCCACGACACACGTTTCGCTCGAGGTGAGGACAAAGCAAGCAGGGAATTTTGCGCGCTGATGTTGTCATCACTGCAGTATGACGCGCGCTCAGCGATGCCAAAAGTTGGAGAATTCTCCGTAGTCTTTCGCAGCTTAGGTTGGCAATAGCACTCAAAAGCAACTTCTCGTCATTAGTAAAACCATATTCTGGACTGCCGAGAAGTTGCTTGTATAGGCGCTGCTGCCAACGTAAGCCGCAAAAAAGTATTCTCCACCTTTTGGCATCGCTGCGCGCGCTGGGATTCGGAAAATACTCGCGCAAGGGGGCAGCACGCAATGAAAAAGATAGCGGAAACTCGGAAAGTCACTGATAAAATACTTAATTATGGCAACGAATATAGACGCATTATGGTATTCAGATTACTACTCAAAATCAGAAACTCAGATTTGTGAAACTGTATAATATATGGTCTGACCCCATACGTATGCTCCGATTCTCACTGTCCTTCATAGGCCAATTATCAACTTTTTTTTTTTTTTTTTAAATATATATATATAACTTTAATAAAAAAAATTTTCAAACAATAGCTATAAACGCGGCTTTTGCGATTTTGCGAGTTATAAATATAAGTTTCGCTATACTGGCTACTATCGATTACGACTATGGAAAATGGCAATTTGACTTTTGAACTTTAGTATTGGCTACACTGCTAAAGATTTGCTTTGCTTTATTTAGGTTAGTGTCATCAGTAATCAAGTGAATTTGATTCCTCACGAAAGAATAGTTTTACTTTCTTTTTTACAGTGTAATTAGGATAATATATTTTACTTTATACTACAAAGAAATAATAATTTCATATTCTTCATTTTATTTTTTATAGTAATGATGAATTGCAAGCTGAAAAAGGTTGAACTACAGGCAGATGTATACATGGTCTGCCTCCAACATGCTTTATCTACTGAAAATTTTGAAGTAATGGGATTACTTATTGGCGATGTACGGTTCCAACCTTATTTTCAGTGATATTTATTGGTAGCACATATTTATCAATTGTTTATTACAGAATGATGATGGTGTTACAAATATATCTGCTGTCATAATCTTAAGACGTTCTGATAAAAAGAAAGATCGCGTAGAAATATCATCTGACCAATTACTCAAAGCAACTACAGAAGCTGAACGTTTAACCAAAGAACTTAAAAAAAGAATGAGAGTAGTCGGGTGGTACCATTCCCATCCACACATTACAGTTTGCCCATCTCGCGTTGGTAATATATTACATTGATATGTTTATTCAAACTATTTTTCTGTTACATTTAATTTAATAATTTTAAAGATGTGGGAACACAGGCCATGTATCAAACTATGGAGTTAAGTTTCATTGGATTAATATTTTCAGTATTCTCAGAAGATAAAGGTTCTAAAGTAAGATAAAGAAATATTTGATAAATACAATGTTGTCTATGAATATATACATGTATCCATAGCATATTTTTACTGTAGGAGCAGGAAGTATTATTGACATGTTTTCAATCTGAAGATGGAAAGTCTAAAGAAATTCCCTTAGAAATAATATATACACCAGAAATTTCTATTAATTGTTCTAAGGTAAGCAATTAAGTATCATAATTAAATTCAAAATATTTTGTTTATTATTGACAAATATTTGTAGAAATATGTTTACTATAAGTTAACCATATTTAAGTACTTGCTTTATATACCCATTGATTCCAGATGATTTTTTGAGCACACATATATTTATGAATGATTTAATAAATTTCCCACTCTTAGAAAATTACTATTTTTTGCTTTATGTAATAGAATAAATTTTTTTTTGTTTTATTTAAAATTTTTTATAAGACACTTTATTTACTTTCTTTAAAAATTATTTTAACATTTTTACTTGACAAATTGTTTTGAAGCAAAATCTTCAACAATTTAATACTTATCTTGTTTTCTCACTAAAAGTGATATTTTTTAGGCACGACCTCCCCGGGAGGGCCTTATATATTCACCAGAGTAAAAGTCGATGTTTATGGATTATCTCGA
>JAYJLV010000011.1:14380969-14404728 GCA_036873485.1 Torymus texanus
AATTTTAACCACTTATAACGCTCATTGAAGACTATATTTGGTTAAAATTTCAAGTGATTATCTTCATTTGTTGCGTTTTTTTTTTTCAAGACGATAAAACATGAGTAAAAGTCAACCAATTTTATTTCTTTTGGATTTCAATTCTTTTTAAACTTGGTGGACTGTCAAAGATTTTTCATCCATATAGGTGCGTAATATACTATTTTGCAAGAAATTTACGATATAAGACGCATCGGTTCGAAGTTAGACAATGAAATTTAGTGGTAGATATTAATATATGTTTGAAAAAAAAGAAAAAAAGTTTTATTATTGAAATTCTTTAGCATTTTTTTTTTTGTGAAAAATTATTATTTTTAGAATTTCACTTTAATTAGGAAACGATGAATTAGTTTGAGGAAGCTAAGTGCCAAAGAATTAGCATGTTTTGAATTAGCAAATTTTATCTATATTTTATTTCTGTGGCGTGATTAAATTTTACACACGTTTCAGTGCTTTGGTTTATTTTAAGCTTAAGAAATTATAAAATTTTTATTTGACTATTATATAGAATCAAATGAAATGTGAGAATGCTAAATGAAATTGTTAAACGATACAGCAAGAGGTTATACTTTGTATGTTTATATACAAAAACGATTTTTGAAAACGGTTCAAATGTACTCAAATATTTGTACAGTGTATTTTCTTTAAAATTTTGTTTGTATGAAAAGTTTAATGAAAAGAAAAAAGAAATAAGAAAATTAGTTATAAATTGAAAAAAATAAAAAAAATTAAAATCCAATAAATCGTTCTACCACTATACTAGGTACTTGTTTTGATTCCGATCCTCTTTGACACGTGCCTAACTAATCTAGGGACATTTGCTCCATCGGTAAACTGTTTCTGAATCCCTTTAGAATTTTGGGAACGATTTGCCGATAAAGTTTTTTATTTTAATATCGGTTTACTAAAATATCAATAATTTATTACATAATATATTTTTTAAACATGTTAATTAAACCCTCCCTTTGTCTTAAGAATAAAATAAAATTGTAATCTGTAATTACCATGATAACAGAATTAAAATATAAGGAAATTTTGCAGATGCTATTTTGATAAGATGAGCAAAACGACTAATTTCCCTTGAAAGGCAAATCTTATAAAATTTTAATATTAAAAAGTATGTTGATAAAGTAGGGATCCCCCAACACTTGGTGTTACCTTGAAAAAAATTTGAATGTTTCACTGATAAGACCACTAACGGGCCTTCGAAAAGCTTTAATTAGCTCTTCGCATTCCGAGTAATAACTTAGAAATCAATCCTCACTTGGCAAACACGGCAACACCCGATAACAAATGTAATATCTATACTACTCAACCGCTCACGGACTGCATCAAGTTCCACTCAAACTTGAGCATCGCACGTCATTTCGACAATCCAAAAAACAGACTAACGGTGCGCAGCGCTATGATATGTACCGAAAAATTACCATCCAGATAACGAGCTTGCACTCGTCCCTCTCTTTACAAAAAAAAGAGAGCATTGGCGCCAGGATTTCTTTTTCTTTCGGTGTATATTATATGCGATACACCAAGCTCTGGTCGCGTTACATATATACCAGCACCTATATACACCCCTCTCTTCGTGACTTCTCTCACTCTCTCTCTCTCTCTCTCTCTGTCCTCTCGAAAACCGCTAGCTCGGTAAAAAAGCAAAGCCGCGTCGCAGCTCTCTCTCTCTCTCTCTTCCGCCCCTCGTTCACACATCCTCGCGGCTGTCGTGTAGCCACACGCCGCGCGCTTACCCACACGTGCGCGGCGCGTCTCGAGTGCGCGTGCGCGGGGGCTACTATCGCACACATATAGATATATACACTCGGCAGTCGGCTGCTATATATGTATATACTTCCATACTACGTGCGGAGAGAAGGAGAGGGGGCTTGACTCGCGGCGGCGAGCGTGTGTGTGTGCGTTCCGCGCGGCTTCGAGGAGAGCGCCGAGCGCGACTGCCGAGAGCCGGCCTTCGACTTCCTCTTCCCGTCTGTGTGGCGCGCTCGCGTGCTGGCTGAGAGACAAGAATGGCGGTGTCTGGCGTAAGTTTTGCCCCGTTGGCCGGGAATCCGGGCGCATCGGGCCCGTTCGCCCCACTGGCCCGTACGCCCGGTACGCAATCCCTGGGCCAGCAGCCCTTTAGAGCCCCCGGCAGGAGTATTTATCGGCTACGTTTCCTTGCAGACCCTCTACACGTATCCGGAGAACTTCCGGGCCTACAAGGCGCTCATCGCCGCCCAGTTCTCCGGGGCCCAGGTCAAGGTCGCCCAGGACTTCGTCTTCGGCGAGACCAACAAATCCGAGGCCTTCCTCAAGAAGTTCCCGCTTGGCAAGGTGCGTATTATCTCTCGCTGAGCTGACTGCACCTATCGGTGTGTCTCGCCGTGAGTTTGTGCTCCAGGTGGGGTTAGAGTGTACCTCGGGTCAGAATAAATTTTCGCCAATTCCGGATGGTTTCGCGCTCTTCCTGCGTTCGGGTAACAAAGAGTGATGGGTAATTTTCGGTCCAGAGTCAAGGAGCCGTCTACGTGGACGTTTTGGGTGCATTTGTTGAGAGGACTGCACTCGCATATACCTGCATCCCTCTCTCCGGTCCAGATGTTACGGCGAAGTGCCGAAACTGAGTCGGCCGTTTTGTTGGAATTCCGTCGGCCGCGAGTCGATTTCGCGATGTTTCCAAGAATTTCGCGGTTCTCCCGGAAATTAATCTCGTTTCTCTGTCAATATGTTAATCGTTATGAAAAAATTAGAAACATCGATTTTTCTTTAATTTATTTTGATGATAAATTACTAGAATCGTTCGCGTTTCGTGAATTACATTTTTTCATGAATCTGATAAAGTTAGTTTTGGTATTTTTGTCTGCATGTGGTATTTGAACTGTGGCAGCAATAAAAGGACATGTTTGAGTTCATTGCACTCATCCTGTACAAGTCTTACATGCCACATACACAGTATGATTCATTATCTTAAAGTTACTTGAATGCATTATATATAATAATAATAATAATATATTCTATTATAATAAGTTTTTTAATATTTTGTATGACTTGAACAATTTTAAAAACTATGTGTTTTACAATTTGGTTACTTTTGCTATTATCCCAAGTATGTTCTTAAATTATTTTATTAATATATGTATATATCAATCTCTTAGGTACCAGCCTTTGAAACCAACGATGGCAAATTCATCAGTGAAAGCAATGCTATTGCTTACTATGGTAAAATATTGCATCATTACATTTGAATTGATAAGGCTTACAGAAAATTTTCCTTTTCATAATTTACCTCAATTTTACAGTTGCCAATGAACAGCTGAGAGGAAAGAGCGACCTCGAGAAAGCTCAGGTCATTCAATGGCTCAGTTTCGCAGATGCCGAAATCCTGCCTGCTAGCAGTGCTTGGGTTTTCCCGCTCCTTGGTATCATGCCTTTCAACAAGCAGGTAACATTCTCTAATGCACATCATTTTTATCCTCTTCAAAAGGCGAGATCAGATAATTTTGTCAGGTTTCGTAACGAAAAGAGGTAAATTAATAGGCATAGACCGGTAGCATTTGTAATTATTGCAGGTGCTTTGTTAATTATGTCAACATTTTATTTCTTTTAAATATCTTCAATATTTTTCGATTAAAATTTTCAATTTTTAATCTTCAATCTTACTATGTTCTGGTCTTGCAATACAGCTAATTAACTATTCTGATTTGTTTATAGACCGTTGAGATTGCAAAGGAAGATGTCAAGAAGGTATTCACATTTTTAAATGACTATTTACTGACAAGAACTTACCTAGTAGGTGAAAGAATTACGCTGGCTGATATTAGTGTTGCCACAACCCTCCTGTACTTATATCAGTACGTCTTAGAGCCAAATCTACGCAAACCATACCAGAATGTCAACCGATGGTTCCAAACTGTCATTAACCAACCACAATCTGTTGCTGTAATTGGTGCCTTTAAACTGGCAGACAAAACTCTTGAATATGACCCCAAGAAATATGCAGAAACTCATGGAAAGGTAATATACACTTTTATAATAAAGACATATTTTTTTACAAGAAATTTTGAATAATTTTATTACGACTTTAAATGCTACTTGATATTTTAGAGCGCCAAGAAAGAAAAGAAAGAAAAGGAACCTAAGGAACCTAAGAAAGAGAAAGATACTAAAAAAGAGAAGGAGCCAGCTGAAGAGTTGGATGAGGCTGATGCTGCTCTGGCTTCAGAACCCAAATCTTCAAATCCGTTTGATAACATGCCAAAAGGAACCTTTAACATGGATGACTTCAAACGGTGTTACAGTAATGAAGATGAGGCTAAATCTATTCCCTACTTCTGGGAGAAGTTTGACCCTGCAAACTATAGTATTTGGTACTGTGAATACAAATATGCAGATGAACTTACAAAGGTGAGATTGAGGCTAGAAGAAAATGTATTAAAATAAGTATCTATAAATACAATTACTTAATGTATTACGTGTTACAGGTGTTTATGTCCTGTAACTTAATCAGTGGCATGTACCAGCGTTTGGATAAAATGCGAAAGGGTGCCTTTGCCAGTGTATGTCTATTTGGATCTGATAATGATAGTACTATCAGTGGAATTTGGGTTTGGTGTGGACAAGATCTTGCATTTACTGTGAGTTACTTATAAAATAATAATTTAAAATCTAATTGAACTGTTTTGAATAACAAAATTTTTTTATATTGTATTTTAAATATATTTATTTACAGCTGTCTCCTGATTGGCAAATTGATTATGAATCTTATAACTGGACAAAATTGGAACCAAACGATGAGAAGACTAAAGAACTTGTAAAACAATATTTCAGCTGGTCTGGTGCTGACAAAAATGGTCGCAAATTCAACCAAGGAAAGATTTTCAAATAAATACCGTTTCACAATTAAAAACAAATATTCGCATAAAATAAATTAAAAACAGCACATTGCTCAAAATTTCCTAATAATTACATCTCTTCAATGGTCTCCCTCTATCTGCTGTGCTTTATTTTCAAATTACACAATGCTTCAAAGAAGGAATCGTGTTTTAAGTAAAGACATGTTTGGTCGTTCATGTGGTTGTTTTCTAATTTCGTCTAAAAAGAAAACGAAATAAATTTTTACGATTTATTTATTATTCGTGGTTTTTAGGTATTTTTGTATAATATCCTTTATAAATACACAGATATTTATCAAAAACTTTATTTAACAGTAACTATACAATTCAAATTTGAAAAGATAAATTAAGACCTAGTTTACAATCCTTTCATGTGCATCCATTTTTTTACCCAGGCAACATGGTCTCCCTTAAACCTTATTTGACCGCACATTTCATTAACGCGACTAGCGATTTGTTTGCAATACTTTTTACCATTATTCTTCTCCAAATATTCCTTAAGGTCGGATTCCAACTGCCAAATGTCACCGTCTATATGTCTTATAACTGTAATTTGTCTGAGGTTCCTATTAGACCTACTCACGTATACAGGTTCCATATGATTTTTTGTTCTTCTAATAAAGTAAGGTAGAGAATATGCTTTTTCTGTAAAGACAAGAAATTTATTTTTTAAATTTACAATATGCTAGTACTCAAACTTAAATATTAGTAAATCTTTAAAACTCTGAACATATTAAAAAGGAAGTAAAATTAGAATTATAGTAATATAAAAATGTAGAATTGCAATTCTACATCTTCGGAAAATCAAAAATATTAAATTTATAATGTTTGTTACCTTTTTGCGGTACCCATCCTGATGGAGCAGTATTTTCAAATTGTTTTGGCTCTGGTACTATTTTTAAAGGCAATAGTCTTTCAACAAATTGCCATTCTTTTGGGTCATTTGATGTTTCAAATTCTGGAAGCTTAGATGGATCAATATCAGAAATGGTTAGTCCTGAGAATACTGATGCCAATGCATGAGGCTAAAACAAATTATTCAGTTTATTTTTATTTTAAATAACCTGCAAAGAATTGAAGCTCAAAATTAGAATAATTTAATCATGATACATATAATAAATTACAATCGAAACTAAACTATCATTTAACATTATATTACATTATTAATTAATAGTATACATTGTTTTGTAAACTTTAGTGAGAAATCTGTATGCAATGATCTGAAGTGACTTACTCAAAATATGTTTAAAAAACTGTATTCAAAAGGTTAAGCCGTTTTAACAACGAAAAATTACTTAACTAGATAACAACATGGAATTGTTTTAATAAAACCTTCATAAAATAAAATATTTTTATTCATATTTTAAAACATTTAAATGAAAATAAACATGGTTCTTTAGAGTATTATAATTAATATCCCTAGAACCTTTCTAAAATAAAGTTGTTTGGCAATTAGTTTTGATGCTTTGTAATTCAATTATTACAATAAGAATCAGGCAGAGTGATAAAGTTTGTAAAGAAAAAATTTGTATACTGTTGCCTGTGTTACAATGCTTTTATACATTTTTTACCAAAAGTAATCAAATCACCAAAGAAAGAAAACTGATGTTAACAGTGCATACTTATGAAGTCAGCTAAATTAATTTTTACGTATTGCCAAACAAAAATTATATTTTTCAATCCCATAACTAAAAAAAGAAGTAACAATTGCTTGACATCCCAGTTTAAGCCTAGCTAGTCACATAACCTCTAGTCTGCTCCACTGTTCCTAAACCTAGCATCGTTATCGAAATTCACCTGAAAAATTGTCACGCAGGGCTTTAGCAGCTGGGTCGTCGTCCTCGACGCGATTGTTCGCACAAGGGAGCGCAGAACCACAGCCATTTTTCGCGAAAAAACAAAACCCACACTCGCAAGATAAATAAAAAAGCCGCAAAGAAGTTGAACTGTTGAATACAGTTAACTAGAGGTAATGCTTATATATTTATATTGTGCAAGCGGCGCGCGCAGCGCAGACGACGAAGAGAAAGAGAGAGAAGCTAAACCACGTGGTGTGCCCGCGCGTTACGTGACGGTCAGCGCGCTGACGCGCCATGAGATGCGTGCAAGACTGCAAGAGCAGTGTGCACGTGAAGCCCGCGCAGGATAACAATACACGCAGGATATACTCATCCAAGATACATATACACGTAGGACTCGACTGAAAAGCTGTACCCTCAGCTGCGAACTTCTCTTCACATGTCGTCAGGTAAGAGTTCATGTTTAGTGTATAGTTGGCTATATAGTCGTCTCGTGAGAGTCGCGCGAGAAAGCAAAGGTAAGTGTAGGTATACAAGAGCCGAGTAAGAGACTATGCGGAAAAACAAAGGATACAGGAAGCCAAATGAGCTGTCATTTGACTGCGCACACCCTTGTAAGGTAAACACGTGCGAGAACAAAGCATCAGTTAGGGTGAACCTTCCCATCATTCGCGAAAGACGATTGATACATACAGGTCCCAAACGATGAAAACATAGTGTGCGTTGACGGGACAGACGAAACGTCTGTGCGTAACGCGACTTTTCTACTTGGGAATTTCGTGCCTGCTGCCGCCGCGCGCGCGCTCGTGCATGTATATATACGCGTAACATTGCGTGATGAACTGGTCGGAAATCGCCCGCAGGGGGCTTTTCTTTTCTTGAAGAGCCGTGCGCGACCAGCGATGAATTTTTCTCTCGGGCTATATTGTTCGCCTTTGAAGGAAAAACGGCGCAATTGACCCTGAGAAAATTAGGGTGGAATTGAGGGTGAAGGAATCAGTTTCGAGTACTGAAAAAGGAAGTTTTTTCGTTTGTTCAATAGTATGAGAACTAAAATAAATACTCTTTGTTCCACGGGAAATATTTTTTCAACCGTAGCTAATTAGTATTTTAATTCTGTCATCGTCACATAATTTTAAGTTTGATAAAATAAAATAAAATACTTATAAATAAACTGTAAAATAATAAATGAAGTTTTCTGCATCGTTTACGTAAATTTGTCTTAATTTCAGAAAACATTTATGATTTGAAAAATTATAGTTAAAATATTACTTTAGCAACAGTTGTCGCGCTTTAAATATATAAAATTTGTAAAAAAAAAAAAGCTAAAATGGAAAATATATTTATAAATGGCATGTTTTTCCTTTGGAACTAACTAAAAAATAATTCTTTATTTCTCGAAATATTTTAATGTATTTAATAAGCAAATAGACCATAAAAATAAAAGGGGCGGTAGTATATATTGTAATAACAATATGAGCAAAAAATTAATTTTCTTAGTTAAGAAAAATATTCACACCAATTAATTATATAGTTTATTTAGAAATTTTAATTTAAAATCTCTTTCATAAGTTGGTAAAGTAGTAAATACTGCATTCGTAAATATTATTTCCTACATTATCGACTATTATTATCTAAAATTTTAATTCTAAATACATACCTATGAGTTATGTTATAAATAAATTTTTATTAGCTTTTATAAAATTTTTCTCTTAAACAGCAAGATCTAATGTATGCTTTCAAATTTTTTATTACCCTCATATGTGAGCATACGAGAATAATACGTTTGTTTGTGTATGTCTAAAATAGAAAAATTAGATCCTTCTAACTATATGTATATTAAAACTCTTCTGGGTATTTATAGATTAAACAATAGTTTATTCACGCAGTCGGTAAAGTAGAAAATACTAAATTCATAAATCGTATTTCCTACATTATCAACTTTCTCAGAGATTTATTGTCTAAAGTTTGAATTATAAATACATAACTATGGGTTATGTTATAAATATTTAAAGTTATAAATAAGTTTTGATTAGCTTTCATAAATATTTTTCATACCGAGATTCAATGTATGCTTTTATACATTTTTTACTTATCACGCAAAACGTAGTAGTTCAGGCAGGCGATAAAAACATTATACGCAAGTATAAATTTAATATAAATTTCGTAATACGTTACGCTTATGACTCGAAAAAACTTACGAAAAATTATTAATATCTACATCGTTAACATAATTAACTTGAACTTAAGAAATTTGTTATTTTCTAAGTTTTTAATAACTCTTAAAAATTGTAGACATTGTATTGTAGAACATTTCCAGGTGATTTGAAACTACGTTTTAGTCCTGCTTTGCCTTAAAAGTCTGCTTAAATGTATGTTTTATCTTCACTCCGCTGTTATATATTGTATCTACACAAATAGACATATGAAACTTCTTTAGATAAATTTCTCTGTGTCCAACAGCCCTTTTTCTACCAAAAACATTTTTTACGCAAATTTACGTTGAGCGCTATTCTAGAAATTAAGAAAAAAACGTTAACATTTGTAATTTTTCCCTATATAAAAAAGTCATGATCGGATGTTGTGAAGCCAAGACAAACGTTATGTGATTGGCTCATGTAGTGCGCATAAGTCTAGGTCAGGAAGTCGAAACGACTTCCAGGTTAGGGCGCGCAATGCGCGCTGTTCAAACCTCTAGTCTACTTAAAAATTTTATTTTAAGAGGGTGTAGAATACCATTATCTATTATGCGACCTACGGTACCAGCCGGACTGCAGTATTTTGCTATAAGTCAATTATTACTACAATTAGCGACTTATTCAAATTCGCTTAACCTGCGCAATGTAATTATCAATTATTCTGGAAAGTTCTAAGTTGAAAGTTCAACGACACCTTCGAAAGTTTTTGAAACAAAATTTCGTCATTTTTTGCGTTGAAAATGTTTTTTACGAACGCACGGGGAGAATGGAACTTTTGGTATAATGCAGGATGTAATCGCTATTTTCTGTCGTCCCAAATTTCTGTCCAAATTGATTCATGGTCAGTTTCAGAAATATTAAAACGCTAGAAGATAGTTCATAATAAAAGATCCACTACACAAACGAAAGCGTGCAACTTTAAAATACTAAAGTCCAATTTAGTCAATAATTTGACGACTTGTTTATAAACTCGCGAGGGCACACACCCACACAAGCTGATAGCCATCAATGCATACCATTATACATAGGGTGCCACACGCAAACTCATATGCAGGGCAGGCAACCAACTATACACGTAACTACACACAACAACCACACACGCATGCACGCACGCACATATAACCATACACGCGCAACACACACGCGCCTATAGACAACATGCAAACGTCTGCCCACCTTTTATTACACTTTTGCAGTTTGCACCCATCCCTTGATATACACTGATATATACACTATTCAAGTATACTGCTCAGGTGTTCATATGCATATATATACACATATACACTCACAGCTGGATTCACATGTTAATATATACAATTTATACATGCACACGTGTGTGCGAGTCCATATCATACATGCGTGTGTGTGTGTATGTGAAAGTATGCTGTTGTATGGATATTGTGTATTTATATACATGGGCGTGCGTATGAATCAGTATGTGCGTGATATGTATATTGACATTTTATCGACCATATTGACTCACTATTACTCGCCGTTGTCAATATCACAAGTTTTTTCCCATATTGACCAAAGTTTATTTTTTTTTTTACCTTTGCACCTCTACAACTACCCATGCACGTACAATAGGGATCCGTGAGGATCTTTTTTCCAAATCTAGGACTGCGGTGCAATATATACGCATGTACCACGAAACAGGATGTTTTGTGTCAAAAATATTTTATCATTTAAGTATGTACTTACTTCGTTTGCTCAACGATACTGATTCTCGTTTATTTCAGTTTTTGTTGGGAGACTTATCTAATAGCTAAACTCTGCCGATATTTCACCGACTGCATTTGAATATAGTAGATAGAAAAGATTATTAAAAATATGGTAACATCAGTCGTAAGAATTATCTATAATAGTGTACATAAATTTTTATCCCTTATAAGCTTTTTATTCATCATATGATTGGCACACCTAATACAAAAGTTATTATGTCCAATTAAACAAGTTAATACATATAAATAGTACTAGAAACGGTAGAAATATTTGTGTAAAGACTTTAATTTTAAAATTACTATCAATCCTTATTTATTTTTTAATAGTAGCCCCATATTTTTAATAATTTTACCTTTGAGTCCCTAATATTTTCCCTCTGTGAAGATTAAGGAATGAAGGGGATTAAGATTATTGCAAATTCTACTCGGAGAAATTGTAGCGCTATAAATGGGTTTCCAAAATTTCTTAATACTAAACAGTTAAATTATCCCCTTTCCATATCGTTTGTGTATTTTGAGATTATGTACTTTTCGTCTAATCGATTAGGTAAGGTTACGAGAATGCGACCGTCATTTAAACAACTTACATTCCAACGTTGTTTGCAGCTTCAACATCGGTCATGGCGAGCACATACTTACAGTAAAGCATGCTGCATCTGCCAAACCGCCAGTTACTTACCGCATTTCTGCTTAATTAAGGTTGTATGGGCTATATGTAAAAATAATGTCAGATCAATAAAATTTCGTCAGTAGGTCAATAATGTCATTATAAATGTCTCTGCGAAATTTGAATATGATTTGCGAGCTAGTTTTTTCGAGATATTGTAGTTTAAAATTAACATGGGTTCTTATGGAGATTCTCTGAATATGGCTAGAAAAGAAAATCTATGTAATCGATTGCAATTGAAATGAATTGCTTTTGCGAGCTAGTATTAAAGTTATTACGAAAACACAAAGAACGTTTTAGATTTCCAGATTTCCATTGCTTTTTGTCAACTGCTTATTTATTAAATTATTTAGTAAATTGAAATATTTGATGATTTTAGTTGACTTATAAAATCTTTCTAAATATTACCTCATGGTTTGATTAAATAAGACTAAATACGTCTTATAAAATAGCTGATTTTTTTCTTCTTAAGTTTGAAATACGTATAGTCACATCCAAAAGTAGCATAAAAATCTTTAAAAAATTAGCAGGAAGCTGTAAAAAGTAATCTACATGTAATTTTGAGTACTTATTTACATGAAAAAGTACTTGACATTGAATCAATAGGTTCAGAAATCGTATAAATTGAGTTTATCCATATTTCCATCACTTTTGGTATAGATTGTATAGCCAATACAACCTTAATGTAACAAATTAAAAAAATTAATTATTTTATTTTTTTTTTAAATAATAAACGTTAGCTAAATAAAATGTTAAAAAAAGAAAAGATAAAAAAAATGTTTCTGAATCCATACAAATATATATTTTTAGAAAACGGTTGGACAAATTTTATTTTTCTTTACTATTTTCTTTTTTTTATACGAATATCTCCATTTTTCAAATTAAGAGTAAAATGCGTTCCGTTCAACTTGCTCATAATCATACGCCGAGTTTCCGTACAAAAAACTATGAGGGTGGGCGTGTGTGTAAGAATTATGAGTATTTTTCGGCTATGGTTTTTTTTCGTTGTTTTATACTAAAAATATATAATTTAACCAATTTTTCAAACGTAATATATTTATTGAAAGTCTTTTTTTGTTATTTTTCTAGGTTCTGTATTTTTATCTAAACTTTGAATAGGTTTTTTCTTAAAATTTAGATCTGTTCTCTTTTTTTTAATAGGTAAGTATATCATTCTTAGATTTGTGATGCTGAAAATCGTGGTTGCTAACCGTTTATACAATGAAGTAATATAGAATCTAGGTATTGGCTTTGTTGATTCTAATTTTTGTTCTAGTTTTACTGTTGTTACTAAATATTCAAAACATTTTTTGTGTGATTGTATTAGTATTGCCATGCGATGTACTCTTTGAAAAAATAATAAAATGAAATTACAAAAATGCAGATTCCTACTTATGGACACTTTTTCTTTAATTAAATAATTTCTAAAGATTTTTCAGAGAAATACTATTTTTACGCTGTTTGTATATGTAAATACTATACTCAGATTTTATTTTAACATTTCTATGAGTATTTTGGTAAGACTTAGGTACTTATTGAAAGATTATGCCGGTATCCGACATCTTAATGATGAAAAAGATTCTGGAAGATGTGTTGTAGGTGTAGAAAATCGGGTATTTTGAGTGTGCTTCGAACAAATAACAAATAATACTCATTAAATTTCACGCTTTAGCGTGTATTAATATGTTGTACACGACTGGAAAATCTATTCAACGTTCATGCATAAAAAATAATTCGCCGTTATTTTTTCTAAGCCTAATAATAGCTTCATATATTTTTTCTTTGAATCCAATTAATTGTACCTCACGGTTTCAGCCTCATATTTCAGCCCCATACAAACCTACTGACTCTACTAACGGTATGTAACTCAGCATTGTTGTGTTAGTGAGCATTTTGGCGACAATGGATTCCTCCCCAGTAACTCGCGCAGCAATGGGGTCCTACAGTTTTAGGTTTAGATTTCGACCAACCAGAGCTACACGGTAGCTTAGTCGTCTAAGGCCTTGAATTTTAGGCTCGGAATATTTTTTTACCCAAACAGTACTAAATCCCGGTGATTGACTAGCGGCTTTACGGCGAGGTTTTCGAAATTCGGATTTTTTATGTGCTTATCTTCTCCTACTCTTATAAGCATTTTAAAAAATATGTTCCCCTATAATTTTTCTTGTCATTTTTTTTTTGTAAAATATAATCTGGATACTTTATCTCTTTCACTTCTTTTACAGTCTCATTTTCCTAACTCCACTTTCCAATCTTTTTTTCCCTTTTCCCTTTTGAAAGACTTTCGATTTTCCAGGGCTTAACAAAAACCCTTTTTTAAAGATATTTTTCAAATCTTATTATCATATATTTCAACTTCTCGTCACTTTTGGTTATTAAAGTATTATCGACAGCGTATCTGACAAGAAGTAGCCACAACCTTCGGGAATCAGATTTCAATGAAACTTTGAGGACTGATCTGCCTTTGTCTGGTATCTAAAAACGAAGTCCAGTATCCGTAGTTTTGTCCGATGGGCCCGTCCCACCAAAATAGAAATTATCAAATTTCAAATTCGTGTTATTATGTTGGAAATCGGAGTTTCTTCGACGGGTCGCTACTTTGCAGATATTTGTACTACAGAAATAACAGAGAAATAGAATAAAACTAATTAAAAAAATTTTAATTCTTTGGAAAGTTATGAACAATCAGAGATAGCTCATTCAAAAAAGTTGATTCTGATGATTTTTTGGAGATATTATAATAAAGCTTTTTTACGCTAATTTTGGTTACTTATAACTTTCCAAAAAATTAATATTTTTTAACTCGCGGCTGTTTATAGAAAAACAGTTTCGTCTAGATATATTCTGTTTCTCCTTTATTTCTGTGGTAAAAATATTTGCAAAATAACGATCAACGGAAGAAACACCGATTTCCAACATGATAAGACGAATTATAAGTTTGATAGTTTCTATTTTAGAAGGCAGGATCCACTGGAGAAAACTATGGATACTAGGTATCTTTTTTAAGTGCCATAAATCAATTCTGAAAGATTCATTGACATCGTTTCCCGCAGTTGAGAACTCTTCTTGTTCAAATTTTAAAATAAGCTAGTAATATAGATTTGAACTTAAAACTTGAACAAGTTTTTGATAGAAAAAAAAACTATAGCATCATTAGAAAGTCAGGAAAATCTATCAATATAAATTTTATTTTAACACGTTTAGAATACTATGCCGCGCGCGTCTGCTGGCCGGTTCTGACGAATATTTCCCATATGCGCTAAATTAAGTTATTTCATGTTTTTGTTTATTTAAAACTTTAATTATCTTTAATCACTTTGCAATATTGTAAATATAGGTAACTTCATCACTAGTATAGGGGTCAAAATCTAAATGGGCTCTTTAACAAGATTTATTTGTTTTCTTTTAGAAGCTGAAACTAAGAACTTACGCTATTTTGTCTTGGCCAGCGACTGTCTCCTGGTTCTCCGTCTGAAACTTGCGAGTCTTGAGAATCGACTCTAACAGGTGTTCTTTCCGAATCTGTACTAACACTCCCAGATCCAGAAACACTCACTGTCCTATCACTGTCACTGGACACTGTTCCTTCCAGTCGATGAGTTTCCAAAGTAACACCTTTATCATTGGGCGTTACATCTATAAAAATTGATTTATGGTAAGATAAAGCTTTATTCAAGTTTGTTATTTAAAAAAAAATAATAGTAATCATACCCGGAAAGTGGAACTGTTGTTTGACAGGTGCCTGAGGAGTTTGGCTAGCATTGGCAGGTAACAATGCAGGACTAGAAGGTGTTGAGCTATTGCAACTCGAGGTATTTGAACTAGAGTCTGCACCCTGGTAACGGCACGTATATTTAGTATGCCAAAAGTGAATTTGAAAACTGGATGAGGCGTTACGACGTTTCTAGTTTTATGATATATCAATACAAAAAATTTTAATCTTAACGAATTCTCTAAAAGAAGCATGGCACAGCAATAATTGATTTTTAACGCACGGGCCCGAAGTATGCCGAAATCATTTCAATGATCTTTTTTATTATTATGATTCTTAGAATTTGAAATTTAATACTTCCCATTAGAACTGTTATAGTTGTAAGTAAAATTTATAGAGTAATTCCGTTACATAATAGTTAACAAATAAGTATATGTTAAATGAAATGAAAACAATAAAACACAAGTAAAAATTATACCTGAAATCCTATGTTCATTGATGGATGTGGATGCGATCGTTTCCGATCTCTGCGGTTGAGGGTAGCTAATAAATTTGGATTGTGATGATTTGGTGACATGATGCCAGGTTTATTTAAAACTGGAGACACGCTAACCATACCTATAAATGATTGTACAAAGCACATTAGCCAGTATTTAAGAATTTAAAAATTAAAATACATTTTAATTTGAAAAATAATTTATTTTTATAGCTACTTCTTAATAAGTAATGTATTGTAGTAAAATAATATTAAAACAGATAAAATTTGATGCAATAACTTTCAATAAAAATCTTTTTAGTATTATAAAAACGTCTGAATAAGAAAATAATTACTCTAATTCTTTATGCAAATTCAAAAGTTAGTATTTCAATATATAATTTTGCTAGATTATACTAAAAAGGTAAACAAAAATCGGTATTTACTGTCTGCTTGTAATGTTCTTTTGAACTCATCAAACAGTTCCTGAGGTAAACCGCACGACGGTGGTACTTTGGATTCACAATCTCTGTGACACTTATACTTGCACTCTTTACATTTCAGACCGGTACCAATAAACATTTGTTTATCGCAGTAATCGCATGTTGTCATCATTTTAAAAGTTTTTGTAAAACGATGATTAATAACATGTCCCATGCCACGAGTCACTGTTGGCGTTCTAGGAGATTTTGGCACTTGAAGACTTGTCACTAAAAATACAATACTTTTTAATTTTACTGCAAATCAATTGAATATTCGTATAAAGATAGAAATAAATATAATAAAGATAAGACAGTATAATAAAGATAGAAGAATTGATAAATGGCTCCTAATCCCAAGAAAAGGGTTTTATTGAGGTTTGGCACATCTTTGTATCAAAAAGTTAAAATTTGTGTGGTTCTTATTAAAAAAAAATCTGACAATTTTTTTTTATAGTAGCTTGGAAGATATTTTTACTAGAAAACCCGTAATAATGCGAGTAAAATTAGTCTAGAAGATCTTTAATTAGACTTTTTTCACTTATCCAAATATTGAATTTTAATACAAAATTTTAGAACATCGTAGTTAGTAAAAAAAAATATAAAAAAATTGTCATTTGTGAGTTAAAAGTATACTTAATTTTTACGTTTTTAATAATTAACCTTGAGTGCCGGGATTTAGGGTATGTAACTTCAGAAAATGCAGCAAAAAGGTACCTCATATCATGAATTGACTATGGGTAAAGCTTTGATCATTGATTGAGCAACTATAGTGGTACTCTAAAGGCTAAAACGATTCTCAAAGCCTCTCACTCACTTACAGTTTCAAGATTTTGGGAATCATGTTTTATTAGAAAGCTTTTGTAAAATGATATAATTTTTTAGCTCTAGAAGAAATTATGGATAGTATAGACTGAATTACCTATTCCCTTAAAACTGTTATCATCACTTTCAGCACTGGAATAGGGTGGTGATTTGATAGGGCTGTTACTATTAGGTAACAGATTATCTCCAGTAATATCTGCATTACTGTAAGAACATGGCTCAGTAGGCAAACGATTTCTTCTGCCAACAGAAGCTGCTTGTTGCTCATTAGCAGAACTATAAAAAATATTATAACTGGTTACATTATATTGTACGTTTTGTTAGTTAAAGTTAACTAATTCTTTTATAATACCTTGACACCGTTTCACCATTTTCTAATCGATTTGCCAATTGTGATTCGTGAGATTTTGATTTCGTTAACGGAAATACTTCTGGTTGTGAGGGATTATCTGGTCCAGTCTGATTTTTCTTGGATGGAGGTGGTGTGGTAGGAAATTTTAATCCTAAAGCTAAATTTGGATTAAAAAATATTAATATTAAATTCATTAACAACTAATACAGAACATACAAAAAATGTCTAATAATCCATTACATCTTTATAATATTCATAGAAGAATCATTCCATTAGTAGTTTCTATTCCCTTTTACGTTTATAGAAATTTTTTTCTTGGAATGCTGATTAACTTTTGAATAAAATATAAAAGGTTCTTTTGAAAAAGAAAGAAATTATTAATGAACCATTAATATGATTGCCAACTTGTGATTTTATTAACAAGTACATATTTGTGGTTTCATGGTCCATTTTTCATCATTGTCATTAAGTATTTATATTTTTTTATTTTATTTGAGATTATATGAAGATAGAATAAAATTGATTTCTAAAATGCTAATATTTATTGTGATTTTCATAATGTTGAATTTATGAAAAGTAAAAGAAGATGGACATTTTTAGTACTTTTTCTATGTTAAAATATTATACAGTTAATTTCTTTTACTAACCTTGACCTTTTAGTAATAAAGGGGTAGAAGGTGGACTGGTAGATGATGATAAAGATACCACGGATGAAGCCTGAGCCAATGTATCACTATTAAAATTATTGTTATTATTATTGTGATATGGAATGCTATCTTCGGAGGGTACAGAACTTCGTGTGACACGAGATCTTATAGGTCGAGGTGATGGCCCACTTTTAATGTGATGTCTATCCCATGAGTCCCAATATAAATTCATATCACTATTATCCATATCGCCTCTGACAAGCACATCTATAACAATTGTGCTATATATTAATAACATGAAATGTTGAATAGAATATTTTAAATTTTAAGAAATTTTTATTAATATATAGATTTTTCTTTTAGAAAGATTAAGGACTTGGAATACATGAACAAATTATAATTGAAAGATGAACTATTTACCCATATATCGCCGAAGATTATGAAGGGCCCTACATAACCTTCGCAACTCTTCCTCATGTCGGGTATTACTTTCACCCAACATAGTTCCCAACTCATGCTCCGATTTTTCTTTTAAGGTCTCTAAAGAGTTGGCTTTGGAACAAACCAACTATAATAAAGGATAAAAAATTAAGAAAAATAGAGATAATAAAAATAAATTTCCATTTAATTTAGTATATTTATACCTGTATAGATTCTTGTGTGAGACCTACAACTCGAAGCCATTGTTGCAGAGATGGGTATTGTCTCATCTCTGCAGGTAACGAATCAATGGCAAGTTTCTCTTTGGTGACAAGTTGCTTGGAATATAGTTTTATTAACTTCCCCTGCAACATATATACATATAAATAAAAAATAATAATTATTCTTAAATATAAACATTTTATAGTTTTTGTATCTTTCAACAATAAATAGGCAAACTGAAAATGTTACTTAATTTTATTTTAAATATCTGAATTCTTTGCTTATTCTACATCTTCATACATTAAAATGTTTTACAACAGATAAAGTTTTAGGTTGCAAATTAAATAATTGCAAAAGTATAATATAAAAATAAGCATATTATTTTTATTATATGAAAATTCAAATATGTACTTTCAAAATTTACTAAATAATATACATTTACTGATATACATTCAAATCAAAATAGAGAAGACACATATGAGGTCAAAATTATTCATAGGAAAATATTTGATGAGAAATTTCTTAGAAATTCATTAGAGTTATACTAAAGTTTATAAATAGAATATTATTAATTAATAAGGATTTGTGGAATATTTTATGATTTCCAACAGGTTTTCTTCTCTATTAAAAAATAAAGTAAGTATAAAAAATATTGTTCAATAAATAATTTTTGTTTTTGAATATATTATTAATAGTTTTTTAGCTAAAAAATTAATTTTTCATGAACATTTAACACAGATTAATTATAATATTTGCAACTAGAATTTATATATAATTTTAATGTATTAATTGTACATGAAACTTGAAATTTGTATTCGTACAATTAAACTATATTAAGATAACAGGAGGATTAAAGGAGATCTTGCATAAATTTTGACAAATGTATTTAGGAGAAAAATAAAGGTAATTTTCAATTTACGTTACTAATTTTAAACTTGAATTATCCTGTGAGGATAGTTGAAAAACTATTCGCTTATAATATTTAAGAAATAAGAAATTTTGGAGTCAGTCATTAGCCAAATGAAGAAGTTTTCGTTGAGCTAGAGCCATTAGCTTTGTAGGAGTTAAGAAGGCCAGAGATAGAAGCCCAGAGAAGTAAAGTATTCATTGAAATTTGGTAGTAAAATGAAGACAGCAATGTTGTGGGGGAAAGCTTGCAAGTGCAGCGCAGGTGCACCGTGAGTGAGTTTGTTTACTGGACGGCTGAAGCGGGGCAGTGGGCAAGAGCAAGAGAATGGTGTAACCTCGAGAGTGCGGATCTCCTGCTGGGTGAGCTCGGCGCTGGTGGAGCACTGGGTCCGAAGGCCCTCGAGTCGATCCGCCGAGATGTCGATCATCGACTGGACGACGTCGAGAGCCCTACGAATCTCCTGCTCCGCTTCCTCGCTGTCCGCCATCCCTCGAGGGCGCGGAGACACGGCGACGTTCCTCGCGCCGTCTCCGTCGTAGCCGCGCGGTAAGGGAGCCCCTCCGCGCTCGAGCGCCGCCGCGCCTCGCTCCCGCTCGGTCGCCCCTGCCCACGAAGACTGGCCAGCCTCGGCTTCGCGAGCGCGACACAGCAGCACAACGCGCGACGCGCACCTCCTGTGGGGCCAGCGAGCTGCCGCTGCGGCCACTGCTACTTTACGGCCATGGTCGTCCTGGATCGCCTCGCGCTCGCAGCCGATCGCCGCTGCAGCCAAGTCCGTGCCGAGGGGCTCGCAAGCGCGACGTACACGGCCCGCGTCCTCCTCCTTTCTACTATATTTTGCTTCCGTTTCACTCGCGCTCGCGAACGCACAGCTCAATATCACTTATCAACATTGACAACCATCTTGGCGGCCCCTTGCGGCTGCTAGTGCTCGATGCTACCTCCTGCTCTCCCCCCCTCTCCTTCGCTCTTTATTATTCGCCCCGTCTCCCACTTTTCACTTTTCCGCCGTGCTCCTGCTCTCTCTCTCTCTCTCTCTCTCTCTCTCTCTCTCTCGCTCTCTCTCCCTCTCTCTGACGTCAGGTGCGCGGAGACTGTGCGGTGCTGCGGTGCATATGTACAGGCGAACAGGACAGGCTATCTTCTTCTTCATTCCTTTTGAACAGCGCTGGTGAGACTGCGATTGCGGTCTGTTCCTTGCGGGCCATCAACAGGCGGTGCGCATGCGCGCGAAGTGGCGGCAAGTATGAGAAGGCTGGTATTTAAAATAAAAAAGCGAGGGTGAAGCAGCGTTGGAGGTTTTGAGGAATAGAACAGAAATGATCGAACAGTCTAGTTCGCCTATAGCTAGTAGCGAATCTATTTTATATGCTGAAAATCTCTCTAAACTACTGAGAGGGATCATCGCAATTTCACCAGCAATGTACGCCTTTATGTCTGACATTGCTTAACTTTGACTTTGTTCTTGAGTATTTGTTCCATGTACTATAACATTGTCATTATCTCAGATTTCCTTATTACAAACTTCCGATTATAGAGTTGATCCAATATTCTTTTCCTCGGTTCTTTCAGTAGGTGCACGACCATCCCTATACTTCCAGATGTTGTGGCCCGGTTTTCTTGTCGTACTGTCTTTTACTTCGATATTTAGCAGATATTATGTTTTCACTTGCAACATTTCTGATATATTTCTGATATAGATTCGTCTGCTAATTTAGTTGGATTTTTAGACTTTCGACCGTATATGATTTCGTAGGGGGTAAATCCTGTGGCGGAGTGAACAGAAGTGTTATACATCGCGAACGGTATGACTCTGACCCAGTCACTTTTATTGCTTGCATAATTTCTATAATGAAGTCGACTAATAGAGCGTGACTTCGTTCTAGTGACCCATTTGATTGTGGATGGTAGGCAGTTATGGTCACGAGTTTTAATCTAAAAGATCTAAAGAGTTGACTTCTTGTTGTTGTTGTCTGCAACAATTGCGACCATTTTTTTATTTTTTTTTGCCGGCGCCCTTGCGGTGGCTAATCAGCAGTCGCGAAAAACTCGCCTTTCCTCCCTTACGAGGTGTTTTGCTGTGCTCCGAAATTCCAGAGCACACTCGCTCTCGACGCTCCGCCGGAGGCGGACCTCTTGATTCAAATACCAGGGCCAGTTCCTCTAGGAGAGGACCTCCCCGACTCCCACCTTATGCGACTCCGTCGCTATATTGGCAAAAGGAGTTCCCCTTCCCCTCGCTTAGTGCGCTCAATGCATAAACGGAGAACTCCGAAAATGTTCGGAGTCATTTATTGGTACCACCGATCGTCGCATGGTAGACTGCAAAATAAGATGAATGCTGATGGCAGTTCATACCTACATTCGATTTAGAAGATTCGGACAGTTGGTATTTTGCTTTCATGGTTTATATAGCTAAACTTATAATCGTACCCTCTCAAACGCACTAGCCAGCGGTTACAGACGACTCATGTGGGATTCTTGATAGAGTCGACCCATACGTTACCCGGTTGCTAACCACAAATAAAATACTATAAAAAATTGCGTATAAGCGATAATACGGTATCTGCACCAGACAAATCAGATACATACTTATAAAAAAAAATTTTCATAAGAAGTTATCAGTTAAATTAGATACAAATAAGCCAATATTTATAGGCTTGTATGAAGGAACACCCACCGCGTTTTTACAAGATTTTATACGAGTAAATCTTTAATAAGATTTTATTACCTAATACAAATAAGACTGAAAATTTATAAAAATGACTAATAAAGTCTATCGGAATATATTAGGTTAAGGGGACGCAATTAAATCATTCAAAAGTTTTATAAGGTTCTATAAGTAAGAGTATTATCAATAATATTTTAAAAATATCGTTTATCTCTTATACTATATGAAATTGTAAGAGAACTCACTGAACTTGTTATTTGTCGAATTAGATAAGTTTTACAATTTTTTTTATTAGAGTCTGTCAGAACTATTCATGAATTACCATGCACATGATGCTATTCATTTTTGTTAGACAATTTTTACGCTTTTATAAGTTTATGCAGATTAAAATAAAACATACGAAATCCTCCTTTATAAGATTATATAAATTATAAAGTATAATATATATGAATGATTATCATGCATTTATTAGCACGAATGTATGAATATTGCTCACTTTAACACTATCCTTTATTCGAGTTTATAGGACTAATGCGCAATGTACCGTGCATGTGAAATTGATTTTTATTGGACAAATCAAATGGAATTTAAAATTATTCTAGTTATTTTTATAAATTTGTGCAGATCAAAATAAAACTTACATAATCATCAGTTATAGGATCATATAACTCTGGTAGAAATTCATCGCGAGGTAGAATCTGGACAAGAGAACTACCTATTTTATAGCCATTACCAAAATAAATAATCAGTTATTATAGCTATAAAATTTTTGGATTTCCTCCAGGGAAGTTATAAAGTATAACCTATATGAATTTTTATTATGCATTTATTTGTACGAATGAATGAATTTCTCTACTGTTATACTATCTTTTTTTTTTAATTTATGGCAGTTTATAGGCCAGTTGTACCATTCGTTTTGCGCAGTTCTTCTCAAATTAACTAATTGTTTTAACCACACGATAGATACCTTAAGGTGACAGTCGCGTCACAAGGGAGCGATTTTCTGCTATTTATATATATAGGCTCATGGTCTCTTTGACCCATCCCGGCTACAATATAGTTTCATTAGATGTATCTATGTAGTTAAAATAAAAGGTTTATCTAGATCTGCATGTACCAATACGGGTGCATTTAATAGGGCATCTTTCAGTATCTGGAAACTTTTTGTTCTTCTTCAGTACGTTTAAAAGTCCTTTCTTTATGTGTAAGGCGATTGAGTGGATGCGCCTTGCAAACGAAATTGCGTATGAAGCGTCGCTAGTAGACGACTAGTCCTAAAAATTGTCGAACTTGCGTTACATTAAAACGTTGCAATAAAAAACCTAGAATAACTATGCAAATCTGCGAAAAATTTAAAAAAGTTATGAATAATTATGAAAAGTTACGCAAAACTATAAAGAAATCTCGAAATTGGGAATGTTTATAGATTTTCGTAATTTTTCAAAGATATCTTGTAGTTTTTCATTTCTTTTTATGATTTTTTAGGCACAACCGCTGCTCGGGAGAGCCTTATAATTTCACCAAAATGAAAATTGTCTAACTTCAAAAACTATTAATAATTTAATACATAAAAAGTACTTGTCACTCAAAATGAATGCGTTTTTAGTACATTTCGATACTAGTGCGTGAATAGTATATTACGCATCTAGGGAGGAAAAAACTTGAAAAGTCCACAGCTCGTGTAAATTGCCACCCGAGCCGAAGGCGAGGGTGGCAAACACGAGCTGTAGGGTTTCCAAATT
>JAYJLV010000011.1:14404828-14448072 GCA_036873485.1 Torymus texanus
TGATAGTGTGACGTTTTTATCTCCAAAATTAACCAATAATTAGCCAACGCATCGTTAACGTTTCTACCAGGGTGGGAGGTATCGAATAGCGATTTTGTTTTTGTTGGTATTTTGGAGTTTAATATGGGGTAGGATTTTTTTTTTAGAAATATATGTTAGTATTGGTATATATTTCAGATATGTTCTGATATATCTGTGATCGAGGTCATAAATGTATTACATATATACGCGAAAGGTCTTGCGTATATAATTGCATTAAGGGTAGCAAAGGGTTATTTTGAGGCTGCGTAATGGGGTTACTGAATACTATTAGATAATTCTGCGTCAGATCTATTGATTAATATACGTAACGGCACAGTAGCGACGAGGTATAACGCTGCAATAAATAGACGAGAATTGTCGGCGTTACGTATTATGTTTAACCAATTTTACCTCTATAAATGCGCGTATTACGTACGAAATAATGAAATAACAATTTTAAATGTAAAATTTTGATAATGTTCATATTTTCTTAAAATAGGATTTTTTAGAATTTTCATAATTTTATACGATTGTGACAGAATTCGAGCAATATAATAGGTGTTACAAAAATAACTTCATGCATTGTTAAATATATTTGAAATTTAAATTTCTCTTACGTTACATCACAAAAATGTGTCATGTAAAAAGACAACGATATATTCTATTAACGCGCAAATAATTTCAGTTGAAAATTATCCGCGCATATATGCGGACTGAAAACAGACGGAAAAAAGACCGAGAGAGCACAAGAGAGAGAGAGCGAGAGAGAGGGAGACAGAAGATGACTGGATGGAAGGAGAAATGAGAACGGGAGAGAATCGATGCGGCAGCAGCAGCAGAGAAGAGAGAGAGAGAGAGAGAGACGGAGCGAGAGGCGGAGAGAACACACCGTGTTACCCTCCACGAGTCGGCCGCCCCGTTATACGCCGCGTACCGGCTCACCCTCTCTCTCTCTTTCTCTCTCTCTCTCTCTCTTTCTCTTTCGTTTGTATTCTCCATCTCTCTCTCTACTTGTCTCCAGGGGCGACGTTAGAAAATTATTCAAGGTGTGCAAGGGAGTTTAACCAAAAGCGGGAAAAAACGTAAAAAGAGTACGCTCAGGACGTAATACACGGTGTAATTTTTTGCACTCGCACTGTCACAGATAATTACACAATGAGACACAGGTTGAATAATCTGCTTCTTGATGCGAATTGTTAATAAAAGAATACTCTATACGTGTTGCCAAAGTGTGCGGCTGGAAATGGCGTTTTCCAAGAATAAAAATTTAATATGTCCCTGTGGCTTTGAAATCTATCGGAAATTAAATTACCTTTTTCCTTTCTTTTTTTCAGTAAGAAACTTTTTCAGTTTTGAATATTGAATTTGTTCTGAAAATAAAATGTACAAGTAATATCTGCGTACTGCACATTTTTCGATGTTCATAAATATTTATTTTTAAAAATGATTTCTGTCCCTTACAAATAAAATTTATTTAAAAATAACAATTACTTTGCTTTTCATTGTAGTGTATATAATAATTTTAAAGAAAATCCACCCAATTGGTTGAAATTTCCAAAACATATTCCAAATATTTCCTCAAAATAATCCTGTCTTTTAACAACCATTAGTATAATATCTTTAACGATACGTTATTCATAAAATCTTCCATGACATCGGTACACATGATTTTCAAACAACCCTTTTCCTCTTATCAACTAAAACTCCTGCGATATATATCCGGCAAGATATAATCTTTCGCGGAAAACGAACGAACCTACTGCGGCGGAAAACGCGGAGGGGCGTTTGTTGACGTTTTGTCTGCGCGCGGTCCGAAACTCTCGAGGGCGCGCGTCGCGACGGGGGGTAAAACGTGCAAGAGAGAGAGAGAGAGAGAGAGAGAGCAGGGCTGTGTGTGTACGTTGCGCCCTGTGGCTGAGTGGAGAGAGAGAGAGAGAGAGAGAGAGAGGAGACACAGGGTTGCTGCAGGATGACAATTTGCGCGTTGCAGAGAGTTACGGAACGAAAATTGAGTGTTGAGGAAATTCGTACGCACGTGTATGAGGTTTCCGTCTGGAAATGATTAAGACGGGGATAGGTGGGTGACGATGGTTTTTTTATAATTTGCGGGGTGTGGAGTTAAAAAGGTATATACGTGGGGTGGTGAGGTCGCGATTCCAATTGGGATTTTTGAAAATTATTGAGATAAAAGATTTTGACAACCCGGTTGGAAAGATCATGATATTTTATAGTTAACTTGATAAACAAATAAAAGCGTTTTTGATGAAAATCAATATGTAACAATAACTTAAAATATAAATTCCAAAATTTACTTTAAATTGTTACATAATTATCAATAAAAGCAGAATATGGTTCTTAGTCATAAAGTTAGATAACAAATATTGGTATTTTATGGTTAAAATTTCTACCAGGGAACTCTTGTAAATGCATTAGGAGGTTGTAAAGCAATTTGTTAAGATAATCGAGTAAATGTTGTGAAAAACACTTTACAAAGTTTAACTTCATGTTTTTATCTCCAAAACATATTTTTTAATATTTAGTTATTATAAAAGTTAGATCGGCGTTAAAAGTTTTAACAAGTTTGAAAGTCTGTTAATTAAAAAGTATCAGCCGGTAAACACTTTAGAACTAACTTGTTTTATCCAAATAAAGATCCATTAGCGATTATTGGTATGATTATTCTTTTCTCTGAACATGGAAATATTGTACATAAAACTTAATATTAACTGAATAAATTATGAAATAATAAACTTGTCCTAAATTATACTTGATAATAAAGAAATGAAGGATATACTGTAAAGCGCATTTTTATTAACAATTTTTATTTTTTAAAGAATTTTCGTTATAAAACGATTTGTGTAGATACATTTTTTAAAACTTTTTAATATAAGTAAATACGTTTTGAAACTTGAATGTTGCATATTGATAATTTATGAATTTTCAAAACATACTAATTACTAAATTGAAAATTATACGAAAGAGAAAAATACTTTAGGAAGGGCAGTAACGTAAATTGGTCGTCTACTGTAGTAAGGCTAAAGTTCTGCAGATGTCAGCACGCAACAGTCGTTCACTCCGTATCGACTGTAGTTATGTGCAGATTCTCGGTTACGAAGTTCAATCGACCATCGTAGAGCGTCGCTTTTAAATTTTCAAAGGCGTCATCGATGACTAAAAATCAATATTATTTATTCGCCGGCCGCAGTTATCAGGGCTGCAGTGTTTAGTTTTAAAAATGTTGTATTTTCTTATGTTTTGATGTAAAGTAGTGTTCCATTAGAAATTGTTTATATTGTATTGTAAGTGGAGCTTGAAAACTCGAAAAATGGAAATGTTTTGGTTGGGATTTAATTCTGTTTTTGCATTATTACTTAATGCACTAGGATGTTTATTCATAATTATTACAATACTAGTATGCATTCTTGTAACGGCATTTATCTTTACCAAAATAAATAGATCCATACAAAAGAAATTATTAGAAAAGGATTCCCCGAGAGGTATACTCCATGGAAAACATATTATTGTAAGTAGTAATAATTGTATTTATACCTTCCATCTCATTTCATTTTTATTCATTTCATTTTTATTCATTTATTCAATATGTTGTTAATAATTTCTCGGTATACATTGATTTTTATAAAAATCATATAATAACACAGCGTCAAGTGTTTTGAGGTTATGTTTGACGTTATCACGTTATTTGGGAGGTCGAGGCCAACACCCAGCTCATGTTCTCCGGATACCTTTTTTAAATAAAATATATTTAATTCATACAATTTTTTTCAAAACACGCATTAAAGAAAAATACTATCAAATATCTTTAAAGGTGTTCAAGTTTACTAAATAAAATGTATTTTTATTATTATTTTCATTATAATTGTTTCTAATTGTTTACGATAAATTCAGTTTATCTCTTCCAGAGCATACTTTTAAACGTACAGCTTTTACCTGCCGGATACAATAAAACATCAAATTTAAATATATATATACTTATACGTATATATAATACGTACTTTCATTATAAATTATTATTTGTTATTAATAGAAATTCTCTAGTACCATTATTCTATTGTTTCTCTTGTTATCATTCTCAGGGACATTTTTTTACTGTTCTTAGTAATTTTAATTACTCCACAATCATAAATAGCAGATTACGTAAAGAATGTTCTATAAGAAGACCATTTTAAAATATTTTACTACTTTTTATTTAATTTTCATAAAAATACTTTAAATTTAATAAAGAAATTTCTAAACATTTACTATGATAAGAAAGAAAGACTATATAATAAAAAAATAATTAGAAACAAAATATTATATCTTATTTAATTTTTATAGAGCGTATTATTATTATTACTCTTTTATTTCGTCGTATACATCATGAAGTAATAATTTTCATTAAATTTATGAACATAGATTACTGGTGGATCCAGCGGAATAGGCAAGTGTTTAGCAATCCTAGCAGTTAAGAAAGGTGCCAACGTCACGATAATCGCTCGAAATGTAGAGAAATTAAGGACAGCTCGCGACGAGATAGCAAAATCCTGCTGCAACGAAGATGGTCAACATGTTGGTTACGTTTCGCTCGATCTCGATAAAGATTACGAAAAGATAGAGGAGGCCTTCGCTGAATTACAGTATGAATTCGGAACTTGCTACATGTTGATCAACTGTGCGGGCACAGCCGTTGGCGGTAAGATCGAGGACACCACGCCTCAAGTATTGGGGCGCATGATGAACTGTAACTTTACGGGAACTTACTACTGTACAAAAGCAGTGGTACCAAAAATGAAGGAGGCGAAAGAGGGAAAGATTGTTATTGTGTCATCTCAAGCTGGGTTGCTTGGTAAGGCAAATTATGTTTTATATTTTCCATTACTAGCAAGATTATTCTAATGCTTTAATTTAAAGTTTATGTTCTCTATAATAGAATGTAATTTTTTATGTGTACAAATTATATGTGTAGGTAAAATAACAAAATGTTTATTATATAAATACTAAAATATAAAAGAGGTCACAGTAGTATTGTTTAAGCTTTTAAAAAAGTGAAGCTCTAGAGTATTTTTAAAAATTTCTTGTAAAATGTTCCTGGTTTTAAACGTAAATAATCCAAGCCAAAAAGTTCTCAACAAGGTCTCATAGAAGAAAATGGAACTACTAAAAGTCAGCCTGCTTTTTGAAAATCAAAATTTACTTTTAACATTTTTAATTTAGTTTTGGTATAAAAATAATTAACTTTGGTGATAAAAATGAATTTAAAAATTATCTCTGTATGAAAATATTTTTGAGAAGAAATAATATTCTCGTTTAATGCTTGAAAAACTAAAAGCGTATATAATTCTTTTAATTTTATTATCCTTTTTGAAAATTTTCCCAGGAATTTCTTGACCTACATAATGTATGCTCAAAAAGGCAAATATTTGAAATTTGTTTTTAAATTAATACTAAAAATCATCAAAATTTGGTTGTGGAAGTACTTTATTGTATTACAGCTTCTTTTAGATTTTGGAAATTAGTTTTACATTTTCATATTTTTTAATAGTTTAAAAATATAATTTGAATTACATTTGTGAGTTGAAATTTTTACTTGAGTATTTCAATAGTTATAATGTAAAGGAATTTTTTATATTTACGTACCAGATTTGTATAATATGTCCAGATTATTTTCAGTCATAGAAATATTTTTGAGAAATTATTTATCAAGCATAGTATATTAAATAAAAATAATGTATAAAGCGCATTTAGATTAAAAATATTTCAAAATATAAAGTTAAAGAGAATATCTAATAGTTGCTAATCGTTTATTACTTTTGCAGGAATTTTCGGTTATTCCGCATACTGCTCTTCCAAGTTTGCTTTACGAGGTCTAGCCGAAAGTTTATCTATGGAATTACAAGCATATGGTATAACCGTGACTTTGAGCTTACCTCCGGACACAGATACTCCAGGTTTTGCAGAAGAGGAGAAAACAAAGCCTTTGGAAACTAAACTCATCTCCCAAAGTGCTGCTTTGGTGCAACCGGAAACTGTGGCCGAGAAACTTATGGATGATGCATTGGTAATGAGTTTGTTAACTATTATCAAATAGGAAATATACTCGCGCGGTTAGCGTAGAAAATGTAACCAGACATAATTTAACTTTTATTCATTGTAAGATTTTTATAATTGTTAATTTTGGTAGCTTATGAAGTAAAGAGAGGATCGTATATCACTTTACAACAACTAACTAGGATTAAATTGGTTTAGTCTATATATACCTATCTATATAACTACGTCTACATGTACGTGTTAGTTTAATTGAATTGTAAAGTCGGGACAAATTTTGAGATATTCCTTTATGTACTCAAGTATACAGGAATCTACTTATCTTATTATTTTGAAAAGTTTTAATTAGCAATTATTATGCTAAGAGGATATTTAAAAACGAAAAAAAAGAGAATTTATGCTTATCAGACTGCAAAGCATGAATTTATTCCAAAATTATATCTGTTTGAAGTTGCACAATCAAGATGTATTGATAAATATAGTTTTCGTTATTTAATGAATTATAAACGAGAATTCAAAATGAATTTAATGCAATTACTGCGAAATTGTGCAAGACAATTGAACTTTCAAATTGTGATACTTAAGAAAATAATTAAATGTATTCATTAGGAAAAGTTCGACTACTGTTACGACATAGTATTTCCATCTTTCATAAAGCAAATTTTTCTTCCAGGATGGAAATTTCTTCTCCATCGTTGGCTTTGAAAGTTTTCTCCTAACGACTCTCTGCTGTGGAATGTCGCCGTACACTTCCTTCCTCCAATTGATTCTTGAGTCGATGCTGATGGGAACTTTCCGAATAATCAGTGCCTTCTACCTCGGCTTCTTCCAGACGATAATCAAACGTTGCATGAGGGAACGAGAAATGCACAAAAAGTCCGAGTGATGAATGATAATAAGAGATGCTTCAGGATACAAAAATATATTACTTATGGAAATTTTCTTTAATATTTCGCAAAAGTTTGACTAATAATATTCTATTATTACATTTCTCAAGATTCACTAATTAATACATCAATGTGATAAATTATATTTTTTTAAAATAATGTACATATTGTAAGCTTTAAATAACACCGAGATTAATTTATATGGTGTGCACAAAGTATTTTTTGTAAATGATTCGTTATACGAAGTACAATTTAAGGCACAATGATGGAACCAATAAAGTGATAATAAAATTTATGCTTTTGTTAGAAGAAAATTGTGTAACAGTATATTATTATTACCAACTTTCTATATTCAATATATACGTTTAACAAAGTATTCTTATGATATTTCCATAACATCGAATGAATTGAATAAAGTAAGCTAAATGTAAATATAGAAATGAGGAAATTATTTGGACATGGTAGAGGTGAAAAATACACATAAAAATAATTGTACGATAAACGGTTTGGTTTACTTTTATTTAGTATCCCGTAAGTTCATAGTATAATGTTCTTCGTTAAAGCTGTATGGTTCTTACACACATAGAACGGGAGCGTTCTTTCGTCCCTTTTGCCACAGTTTTTTTTTATTATTACTTTTTTTTTATTTCTGTTATCTCATCGCTTTTTTTTTTCATACGTCCTCGAACGGCAAAACGGAAAAAACACGCGGATTAAAATGCTCTCTCTCTCTCTTTCTCTTTCTCCTTGGTTGCACTTACACAAAGTGAAAAAAAACGAAGGAAACACTTGTCGTACGTTTTATACTCGCTTTTCGGCGTACGACTCCGGCGGTATACATCTCGAGCGAGGAATCTTTATTTTTCACGTTTTATACAAAAATCGTCGTAGTCGTAGTAGTATAGTAGTAGTCGTCGTCGTAGTCGTCATCGTTCTCCCGCGCAACAAAATCGAGGAGCGTCAAAGCAACATCATTTTCCAACTCTCGTCGCCGTCTCGAGTCTACGTCCAAGTCGTCGTGTGTTGCTTGCGCTCGAAAATTTTCATTCTTTCTCTCTTTCCTCGCTCGAGTAAAAAGTGTAAAACGAGCGCCAAAGTATAATGTATAATGTACAATCGATGAAATTTATACTCGTACGTACGAATGCTAATAACGAAGTGTTTATTTTTTTTACTTGTTTTTTTTTGTTTCCTTTTATCATGTTTATCCTTTTTCTCATTCGTGATTGCAAATTTGTTTTTTTTTTTACGATCGTTAATAACACTTATATTTTCGCTTTCGCTCTTTCATTCTCGCTAAGTCTGACAATCTCGCATCTAAACATACCATACGCTCGGTTAATAGCACGCATGCCCTCGTCGCTCTTATACATATCTTACTAATATCTTATTTCTGTGTTGTCTTTCACTCTCATTTCCTCTCTCACATCATCTCGTAGATTCGAATTTTCGCTTTTATTATATTATTTAACTCACCGCAATGTTCTCACCACATCGCCTTAACCATTATCTCACCATCTCTCACACTTACATCATCCCCCTTTTTTATTAATGAAAATCCACGAGACGAGGTTTATAAGTATATTTCGCTTATACGATTCGCACATCGAGATGTCTCGCGCGTCCCTCGCTCGTTCGCTCGCCCGACAAAGGATCTCTCTCTCTTTTTCTCTCTTCCTTCTTTCATTCACTCACTTTCCTCACCCGCGTTTATTATTGTATATTCGCGCGAATTCATTTTCCATCCGAAAAACCGCGTCGGGGGGCGAATTTCGACGCGTCGTGTCGTCGTCGCTCGGGAATTGCTACACACATTTATATATATACGCGTCGCGGTTTATATAAAAAGAAGGCGCGCCGTGTATATAACTCGCGCTCGCGGCAGAAACGGAATATACGCGCGATCGAAATTCGCAACGACGACGACGACGACGACAACGACGGCGAGTAAAAATGTGCGAGTGACTTTTTCAATCGGCCGTACATGTATATATACGTATAAATATATATATACATATACGAACGTATACATGCATTCGTCGAGCGCTCGAATTCACGCGGACTTTATTATTTATATTTTTCTTCTGTGTTTTATTTTACGCCCGCGCGTGTATATGTGTGTATGCTTTCTTTTTATTGCCGTGCGATTTGTTTCGAGCGCGAGACGTGTTGCTCTTTCTTTTTTCCTCTCGTCCTGTTAACGCCCGATCGTTGTTCGTTCTCGCGTCAAGACGTCGCTATGTAGTTGTGTGGGAGACTGTATTGGACTGCTCGTGTGTGTATGCATTTGTACGTGGCTTATATCGTACACGTTGAGATATGGAAATTGAATGATATAGATTAGACAAGTTGGTCGGGTAGCTTTGCTAATGCAAGAGATGCGGTAATCGCTAATTCATATGAGTGATGAATGGTTTCAATTATAAAAGTACAAATGTGAAAATAAAATCCGTTTTTTGTGTAATTATGATATAGTGAACAAAATAGACAAGAAATTTTTGGATTTTTAATATAAAGTAAATACGGTTAAGATACAAATTTTTGTAATATTTGTTGTACTACATAGAACCGACGATTTTCAATCGTGCATGTATCTATTGTATTACAGAATTTCATTAATATTAAAAGATTCCCTTCGGTATTACAAAATCACGTAGAAACAATAAAAAAAAAATACATTAAAAACTCCAATCCTCTTAGATACACCAGTCGCTAAAATCTCAATCAAATTAATATACTCAACGACTACCGAGTCAAAGATAAAAAAAAAACGAATTTTCATCTCCCAAAAACCACATCCGTCGCATCGGCAAAAAAAAAACCTTCTATCCTCGGCCCGCCTCACCGTTTAATCTACCTCATTCAATTTATCCCTCCTCTCCTACACCCTCTTTCTCTCTCTATATATACGCGCCCTACGCGCGCGCGAACGGGCGTACATAATGCAAAACCTCGCGCGCCGTGTAACCGCGTATGTAAGTGTACAGTAGAGCTCTGGAAACTAACGCGTATACACGAGCGTGCGTTGAAACTTTCATCTCTCACGGTAGATACGTGGCGAATTTTCTCGTCCTCTCTCTCTCTCTCTCTCTCTCTCTTCTACACGTACAAATAATACGATGTCTCGCCGCGAGTCACGTCGCGTGTACCTCTTTCTCTCTCTTTTTTTTTTTAATCGCTTCACTCCTTGTTCTGTTCTATACGTTTTTTTTTTCTTTACGAAAGAGCTGACGGTGAGCGCGCGAGGTTGCGTCGAGGGACGGACGGAGTGGAAGCTGCTGCTGCTGCTACTACGTTGAGAAAAATTCTGGGATATCACGCGGGGACGGGCGCGCGAGAGACCGAAAGCCTGACACGTTTTCTACTCTCTTGCTGTGCTTCGCGTATACACATACATACGTATATATACACACACGTCTTCCCGAGAACCTCGCCTATACTTGTGTTTGTTCCTTTCTTTGTGGTTTTGCTCTATTCGTCCGTTGGTTTTATCTCAGGACGATGTTATATACTTTCTTTCTTTCTTTCTTTTTACGGTCATGTTCTTCTCCTATTCTCTCTCTCGTGAGATTTGCCGTACGACGAGTCCCGAAACTGTTTTCCTTGTTTCCTTGTGCTCTCCGCACGTGAATCTTAAATTTTCAAGAAAGCTTCGTCGCTCAAGCGTACGCGCGTGCCATGAAATTTTTAACTCCTGGCGTGAAAAAGGAGAGAACAGGAGAGAGTTATGATTGTAAGCGATTGGATAAAGGATGCGTTTAAATGTTGTTAAATTAAAAATATACTTTGCAATTTAATTGTAACATCTGATTATTATATATAAATTAGAATGTATAAAAAACTGTTTCCATTAGCAAGAGCTCAGTTCTCGGGAGAAGGTGTGCGTTCAACGATCTTTCAGCTCTCTCGTTATAGGTGTACGCGGTCGCTATATATATACGATACGAAGAAAGAAGAAAACCTAGGGTAACGTATCGGAAGTTTCACACAACTATATAACACGAGTCGCCACGGCTATATATATATATATATATATATAAGTTTTTTTTTTGTATTTTGTATGATGTATACGGACACGGGGTAGGGATATTTTTTTTTAGAGGTGATCGAAACAATTAACGCGAAGCAAAAACGAAAAAAACGAAAATTAATTAACGTTCGGACGCGTTTTTCTCCCCTGTCTCTATACGTATATAGAGCGTCGAAGCGCGCATTATAGATTAGAGACTCGCGTTTATAGTCGGTGTATGTAAGTGGGAAGAGGCGCGATACTTAAGGACTACAGTAGACATTGGTACAAAAATTCAATGCTGCTGCCTGCTATATATATTTATATACGGTATATGTATAATCTAAACGATGGTTTTCCTTCTCTTTCGCATGGATAAAGGAACGACGAGGATTTGTATACGACTTATCATGCTTCTGGTTTTCCGCTCTGAGAGAGTACGAAAACATTAGGTAATTTAATATTTTCTCTGACAGAGCGAAATTTATAAACATGTGGTGTGTACTTATTATATGCATACGCGCGTGTAATCGAAAGATGTATTATTAAGATTTTTCGACTACGACAATCCGCGTGTGCTGATAAAAAAAAAATCCCCGTCGCCCCTTCATTGGTTTATTATATATGGCTTCACTCTCGCATTTATATATACTCACGATTGTTTTATGTATATATAACACGTTTTCTCTTTCTCTCTCTCTCTCTCTCTCACTCGCTCTCTTTTAAACAGTTTAAAATGAGTCATTCGACCAACGCGGTTTAGCAGCGTCAGCCCAACGAACCGTCGATCACGTTTATCACTCGCACGCTCATCCATATAAGTACACGCGTACTCTCGCTCGTCGATTATAATCATAGATTTATGTATATCAGACAATAATCACTTTTATGTTCATTCCTTTTTATTTTTTCTTTTTCTTTTTTTAGGACTTATTAGTCTAGGCGGTAAATCAAGTGTTATTCTGCGTGTAAGATGCGTGCCTGTGACTGTGTATTATATAATACGCGTGTGGTTTATTTTGTGTCTTGTGTGTATTAACACTTAACTCGATGAATGTGTATGTGTGTTTTTTCTTTGCGTGTGACCGGCCGGTGCTAACTCTATGTTATTTCTTCATTCGAAGTGCTTTTTTTTTATCGGCTTTACAAGTCGATGTCGTACATTTGGTGTGCGTTAAATTGTTAAAAGATATACGAAATACCAGTCGTTTTTTATTTTTTTCGTAAAGTCTATACGGTCAAAACTTGGACAATAGTTTTGCATGAACTAATTTTTCGTTTTATAATTGATATAACGGTATACACGTTAACTAATATGTCGATCGAAGTTTCACTATTTTATAGTGGTGTGTAGAGTTAACAGTATATAATAAGCTAAATAAAATACGATTCAAAGTAAAACACATTTCGTCGTTATACGTTGAAAGAATTGGCTTTACCAATTAGAATATAGTTATTTTTATATAATATAGTGGTATCGTAAAGAAATGTTTATTATTCGTCGAAAAACTTTGTACTTAACATTATAAAAATTTTGTAAAATTTTAAGTCTAAGCGCAAAAAGACTTCGTAAAAATTACTCTAAATTCGACTAAAACAGCGGTTTTTTTTTCTTTTATCACCTGTATGTGTAAAACTATTATCTATCCTGCATTTAAAATGCAATCAACGTTTAACGCTAAGGTAAGTCAAAAACGTCCGTATATATAACTTGGTGATTTCCAGTTAGCACAGGCGGTCAGACAGCTGCATTTTTTTTTTCATCTCTCCTCGTCCACGTCACTTTTTGTTTTTTATTTTCGCCCCTTTTACGATCCAGAAGTTACACAATAATGTTTTTTTTTTTCATGTTTTTATTAATGTAACACGTACGGCATATTATAATTAACGTATGTATACTTAGACTATGTATTTACAGACAATCACATGACTCGTAGATAATTTCCCCTACTATCGTTCGTGTAGTTTACTCGTCCCTGTGCTACCGTGAATTTTATCTCTTTCTTTCTCTCTCTCCCTCAATTTCGCTCAATTGTCATCCTTCTCTGCGCCATCATCATTATCATTTCCATTCTCTTCTTTCCTCTTTTAATACTTCAACTTTTCACTTTTCTACCGCTAACTCAATCTCTCTGACGATCATTAAAATTTTTGGCCCTCCGCAATTTAATGAGAGCTGAAACCCGTTCAATTTTGCTCATTTTTCTCCATTATCTTTTCCATATCGCCTTTTTTTTCTTCTTCTTCTTCTTTACTTTTCCGCGTATATAACGCATCACTTTGTGTACAATGCATATATATATATAGGGCGCGGTATCAATATATATGTAAACATTTTTATATGTATATAGATATATTATTTTATAAAAAACATTTCAACGTCTTTAATAGCTCGGCAATGAAAGTGTACGTAAAAGTATATCATACCATCGATTTCACAAGTTCACATCACAGTACAGTTTTTATTTTGTTCTCGTTCGCCTCGTTCTGGCTTTCTCTCTCTATACCTGTTTCTCACAGATATCGATATTCGCATTTCATGACGTAAAATACAATTCTAATCAATGCATCGGAGCTAAAATATTCCCGTTTTCTCTTTTCGCAAAATAAAACGCAACGTACATTTCTGCTCGCCATTTTTCTCATCGTTGGAAATAATCGAGTTGTATGCATCGAGTGAACTTTCGAAGTCGATCTTGCAACGATTATTGTTTCTTTTTTTTATTTTCATTCAGAGCGACGATAATAGATTGCCGATTTATCTAATATACGTAATAATAATTATATTTCCATACTTATCGAACGAGTTTCAATTCTTGCGCGGAGGGTCCCGGACGAATTATTAATTACCTCTTTCTTCTCTCTTTCTCTCTCTCTCTTGCATTCTCTATATCCCCTTTTTATTTCATCTCCATCCCTTACAATCGCAGATGAACATTTTTTTTTGTCTTCGATAATATCTACGCAAAATATTACGCTGCCCGATTGGAGCTCGGCAAGAATAAGTACGTAATTTCATATAAATTTTAAATACGCAGTGATCGACCACGATACGACTGTATGCGATCGTATCGCTATCGATCGAACCATCGGCGAGTCGGTAGTCATTGAGGTGAGCTCGATTCTAACAGCGCTTGTTGAGCGGAAAATTATTCTGCAATTTGCGATAAAAATAAATCTCGTATTCTCTCTCTTCCTCTCTCTCCCTCTAGTTATGCGAAAAAATATAATGTCTTCTAATAAAAAAAAGCTTTCTCTTTGAAAATGCAATAAGTAGAGTTTGGTTTTTTAGAATATAAAAGTTAAAGCTTGCCGGTGATCAGTAATGCTATTTATATCAAAATTAGCATGCTTGTTTATCAAATTAGGATGGTGGCGTAGTACCTTTAAAAAATGTAGTATCTATTTATACTATTTTATATATTAATATTAAGAATAAATCAAAATTTAAGTAAACTGTTTATAGTAAACAAGCTAATCTTAATATATCGTTAATAAACTTCAATGGAATTTCATAAAAATCGATAACAATTTTTTAATTTTTCATAATTATCTATAAAAAGTCATTAAAGTTAAAGATTAAAAAATAACGAGCCTAAAAATATTTACATCCGTGACATTACGTTAACATCAAGATAACTACAAAAAAAAGGCTAATCATTATTCAATTTACGCTTGATTCCCCGTCACTTCACCGAACAAACTATTCACTCAACTTTAACAAACTCTTACGACGTATAGCCGCAAATAAAAAGAAGCATCAACGACCCAACATCTTCCCTCTCCAAAGACTACCTTACAACAAAAAAGGTCCACGCGACCCAATAAATCACCCATCGACGAGAGAGCGAAAAATAGATTCCCCCGTCATTAAAAAGCCCGTATTCACGCGCACAATGACGCGTGCACAGAGTCGATCGATCGTCGCCGCAGCACACGATGAATCTCGAAAAAGAGCCTCGACGTCGCGTCGCCGTCCGACAGAAAAGATCTCTCCTTCTCTTTCCCTCTAACTTCCATGTGCGCCTAATTGCAAAATCGATCGTTGCTCGACTCTCCTTTCTCTCTCTTTCCTGCAAGCTCACCACTACGACAGCGCAGTAGTAGCACCGAAAATTCCAGCGACGGTAGCAGTGGCAGCGGCGCTCGTCAATCACTCTCGATCTCACCTCACGAGGACTCGCCGCTTTCTGTATACATATATTTGCACGCGCGCGTGTATATATATATATCGATGTATGCATATGTGCATCATATATACGCGTGCGCGCGTGCGAGTATAACGCATTGGAGGAAAAAACGTGAGAACTGACGTGTTTCCCTTCAGTGTGTTTCTTTTTCTCCAGTTTGATGGGTCAGGGCGACGTTTTACGATGTGCATCGAGATTTTAGTTTTATAGGTGAACGAGGACAGAAGGGGAGAAAGGAGGAAAGGGTTAAGTAGGTGGATTGGGAAAGGATGCCTAGGGTATAGGACGAGGCGAGTGTCGATCGATGTGCTTCGAATCGTAAATAGGAGGACGTTAAGTACCTACTTGCGATTTTCAATGATTCTAAAAGTCCCTTTTACCTTCTTTGCCAATGCTATGCGAATGGCTCTGTTACTCGATCTGTTTAAGGAAATAATCTTTATGTTTCGAATTGAGAACTAAACTTTTTTGTGCCTTACGCTAGTGAGAATGAAGAAGGGAGAGGAGAGAAAACGGAAAGCAGTAAAAGTTTCGAATAAGGTAAATAGATGGGAGGTATATATACTTCTTCGGGTTACGAGAGGGAAAAAAAGAAAGAATGTATACAAAAGGGAACGTGTATTTTCCTGTTATTTATGCGAGAAGTAAGTTTAAGAAGTTAATATTAAGGCCATGTGATACCGAAAATAAACCCAATTTCATTATTTAATAAATTAACATCCGAACGTTTATTGGGAAAAATAATTCTATCAGGCTCTCCGTATATGTAAATACTATAGTCAGAAATTTTTTTGTGAGATTCTATTAACTTTTCCATGAGATACGCCCGTTTTAAAACTAGATCAAAATTCGAAAATACAGATTTCTACTTACCGTCATTGTGGTTTTTATTTAATTAAATGAGTTCTGAGTAGGTTTTTAAAAAATAATAGATCTATCAGGCGCTCCGTATATGTAAATACTATACTCAACAATTTTTTTCATTAATTTTCTTAGTGTTTGCAAAATATATAGATATTCTAAAATTATGTCGGTATTTAACATCACCTTAAAGAAAAACCTTAATCGTAAAAATCCTTTCAAGGCTCATTGTGAAAATAATGAGGTTAAGCGTCGAGAAGAGAGAAGAAAGAAGAAAAAAAACGAAGGAAGAAGGAAGAATCTTTCCAAGACCTCCCCGGTAGTAAAAGCGCGCGAACACTTAGTTTCCCGCCTGCGAAAAACAACTTACGCGAGCCTCAATGCAGCAACCGTGAAAAACGCGCTATATATATATATATATATAGGTATAAGTGAAAAAAATCAGTGAACGCGCGCGCTCAGACCCTCGTTTTCTACTGCTGCTGCTGCTTGCGGGAGTGTGAAAAACTTGGCCGCGATGACCCGATTTTCGCGCGCGCGCGTCGCAGCGGATCTCATCGATTTCCTGACGGGCGCGCGCGCGACCTGAGGGGTGGAAACAGCGAGATTAATAAGACGCGACAAGAAGGAAAAAGAGATGAAGAAGAAGAAGAAGAAGGGGACGACGAATTTCCGGCAAATGAACGATTCACGTAGACGGAGTACCTGACAATTTTAATTGAGTTATTTTTTCCGTCCTAGCAAGCGAAGAACAATTAGTATTGGATTGAAACGACCGTCGCTCGTTTGGTAAATATTAAGAGTTTGCTTCTGCTGCCTGCTGGTACGGCGTTGGTTTATATTGAGAGTGAAGGTAGAGGTGGTAGATGTTTGATTGGTTTGATAGTAGAGGATCGGGACCAATTAAAAATAAGTGACGTTAAGATTCGTAGCAGATGCTCGTATAGGCGTTACTATCGTCAACCATTTCTGAACTATTATACAGCAAGAATACACTGTCAAAATAGTTCACCAAAAGATACCTTTAATTCGCGTAATTATCGGGAACCCTTAAGAGATCGATCAGTACCCAGAAACCTCGAAACCACGAGTTCTACTATGAACCAAAAGAAGATGACAAAAAGAAAAGATAAAGATAAGGATCAGGGGAAAAGGAGACACCTTGAAACCGCGATGCAAAGTGCCCCGCGTATAGGTCTATATATTCCACACTGAAAGGAACCGCGAGTTCGGCTAACAACTATATATATATATGTATGTATATATATACGCTAACGGCCGGATCAGACTGTCTTGAGATGAAGATTGCTCTTCTAAGCGTAACCCTGCGCTCCGTTCTCTTTCTCTTTCTCTTCTATCTCCTCCTCTCTCAACAATATACCAAAGTCTCTCTCTCTCTTTTTCTCTCTCTCCTACAGCCCACCTCCCACCGGAACGATCGATCGCTGGGTGGCACGACCGAAGCGAGAATTCGTGTTTCTCGTCACGGCGCGTCGCCCGCGCGCGAATTTCAATTAGAGGGGTAGAGAAGGACTGAGGAGGGGTGTTTCCGACCTGGAGAAGGGGAAACTTTGGCTTTACCTCTCTTCTCTTCTCTCTCTCTCTCTGCAGAGGAGAGGAGAAGATCTCCACAAAAGAGCCCGGCGATTTTCCACTCTCTCTCTCGCTCTCTCTTTCTCTTTATTTCGCTCGCTTTGCTTTCTTCCTACCCTCATCACCGACTGCTTTAAAAGGGAGAGGCACCCGACGACGAGTATGTGTGTGCAGTAGCAGAGCTCTACGTCGAGAGCCTCCCCGAGAGTTAACGTACGCGCGCACGCACGCACATCACACACACACGTCTTCGTTCCGTATATATATACTCTCGTTCGTTCGTTCGTTCTTTCTCTCTTTCTATATATATATACTCCGCCACTCGTCGTTTCTTAATTTTCGCCTCGCTCGCTCACGGACGTTTGTAATGGAGTTTTCTTTGTTCACTCGCTTGCTCGCTTTCTTTATTCCTTTCTTTTCGCCCCTTTCGTTCCTTCCTTCTTTTCTTTATATATATACGTATATATATATAACTCTCTCTCACTCTCTCTCGTCGGGCGCTCGTGCATTCTCTTTCCTCTCACCCCTCCCCGAGTATCACGGAAGATTTCGATCTTCCCGAGACACTGCGTACCGCGTTGCGCGTGCACTGAAGAAAAGTTCGCGCTATTATTGTATAATAATAGACATCGTGGGGGTGAAATGTGACTCCGTTATAATAATCAAAAAAAAAATAAAGAAAAAATATGATAATATACAAAAATAGCTGTCGACACGGTAGCTGCGCGCCGAGAAGACGCGTATATAAATCGTCAGTAAGTGCAACACTATACCGTATATATTTGCACGTATTCGTGTGTCGCTCTTGTTTGTCTCCAGAGCAGTGACGAATCGCTAGTGCAAGTTTTAGAATGGAGTTTCATGTTTATGTGCACGTTCCTGGCTGCTGATGCATTCTTTTTTTTTCGTCCTTTTCGAACAGTTAGTTACTTAATAAGTCCTGTACAAATTTGACTGCCGTAGCCGTCGTTGCTTACCCGCGCGTCTGCCGTTGCTGCCACTGGCCAAAATCTGGCCGTGGAAACTGGCCATGCGCCAAAGTGGAGTAACTGACTTATTCCTACCAGGAGTCATATTTCACCGTAGTTTTTCTTTCTACGTTCTCTTTGCCCTCTACCAACACGTTCCATCTCTCTCTCTCTCTCTCTCTCTCTCTCTGTCCTCTGCACCCTCTCCCACACCCTTCGACGTCCTAAATCACTCGACACGTAGTCGAGCGTAAAGTGACTCCAAAAGAGTGAATTCGGTTCTATGTTTATCTTTTTTTTCTATGTTCCAGTTCGAGAAGAAAATACGACCAAGTATTTGCCCGATGTCGGTGGTACTTTCTTCGGTGGTAGAAGCGAATCTGCACTCTTTGGTCACTTTAATAAATTAGAGAGAGTTGTCTAAATCTACGCTTAAGTGATCGTCTTTTTAACACTCGAATTGTTTTTTTTTTCAACAAGGATAAGAATTACAATGAATATTACAATAAGTTTTAATGCAATCGTTCATATAGATCTATACACTATCAAAATAATATGACTATAATTATAGTTTTCCTTATTGAAAAGTATCTCAGCAATAGAAGAAGCATAGAATAACCAATGTTCTCCTAACATTCGTTGCTCTGACTTCTTCACATTCAGTGCTAGCTAATTTAATTCATAATAGCATTATTGGTATGAAGAAAAGTTTTATTAAGATCTTGCATTTTTCAAAGAAACCTTATGATAAGTTCATCATCACCATTCCAAGATTACATCAGCCTTATCCTATACAGGTTTTCTTCAAAAGCCCAACAAAAAAGGCTGCTACTATTCCTCATACCAATAAACACAAAGTTATCAACATCGTCATCACCCTTCTCCCACTTCGTCAAGTTATCTACCCTGACGTATCATCAAGCGCAGAGACAACTCCCTCTACCTCCTCTTCCGCGCTCCGTCTTTTTCAGTGCACGCTAGGAGTCGAGAACTGCGACGACGAGCCGAACGCCCTATTATCTACGCACATTTATACTCTTTGCCATCCATTTTATACTCTCTTTCTCTCTCTCTTCTTCACTCGTTCTCGTTCTTGTTTTTCTCTTTCTCACTCTCTCTCTCTCTTTCTCTCTCTTATCCAGCATAGGTGAGTGTATCGTATGTGACCTCTCTCATCCTCCTTTAGCTTCTCTTTCAGCTTCACCCATTATGTATATTATGTATAAGTCCATCGTCGTGCGGTGGCAGCGGTCGAGTGTCGTTCATCGCGACCAAGCGCCACCAGTCGTCGGTAGGTAGGTCTGGGTAGCAGCTACCGCCAGACTGACGAGGAGCAAGCCGCAGAGACGGCCACGTTCAGATTCGCTCGTGCTGCTTGCCGTCAAACTAAGCGCACCAGCAAACCAGCAGAGGAGTCGACAGCAGCCTGGTACGGAACTTATGCCCCGTTGAATGGCTGCTGGATGCTCGCCTGTGAACATTAGAGAATGAAGAGATATGTAGGTTAGTATGTTGTATATTATACGGGGATGAATAAAATATGTAGGAAAAGTTGAGATTTTGTGTTATTGGATGTCGATTATAATATATATTTATGTTTCAAGTGATGCGGTAAAGAAAAGAAATGGCTCGAGTTGAATAAGGAGAAAAAGATTTGGTGTCGGGTAAAATCTGTTTGACAGTGGTGAAGAAAGGTTTGCATTGTATTCTTTTTTTTTTTTTAGTCCAGTGTTTCAATAGGATATGAATTATTCAGGCGCATTTAATATTGATGGAATTTATTTATACTCGAGTATGGCGAAATCCTTTTATGATAAGTGACTTTTAAAATGGTATTTCCTAAAATTTTACTGGCATGGATAAACATTTTATTTATATATAATGTATAGCTTTTTGGAAATACTGTTATGTTTTATGTTTTTTAATATAATTTAAAATAAAAGTGTCAATTATGTTATGTGTAACATCTTTCATTTAACTTTTAGAAGAGATAATAAATCTGTTATTGTAGAAAGAAGCGATTAAAAACGTAATGGTTAGATATATTAAAAAGTTAATGAAAATAAAAGAAGATTAAAATATTATCAAAAGTACTTATAAATAAACTATAGATGATTAAAATAAATGATCCATTATAATATCCAATAATTATCAATGTTATGTTATGTGACCGTTTTAAATATATAAAATTAACGATATTAATTTGTAAGAGAATCAAGGAAAATATATAATATTGTTTTAGTATTTTTATGAATTATTCAACAAGCATAATAACTCATATATATTTCATATACTGTATAATTATTTTTAATAAATTGGAATTCAATGAACTCCTTTAAATATTTAATAGAAAATTTGTTTTTCTTCTTTAAATCAAATATTTTACGAAAATATTCATAGTATTGTACGACTGCAATGCACTTTTATTATATCCTGAATAAATCGCCTATATCCTGTACTTCAGTGCAGCATTTGACACATTTCCTTTTACGTATCTTATTTGATTTATATGCAATTCTTTTATGGCTCAAAGACGATTCTTATAAAACTCCTGTGAGATTCTTATAAGTTTTATACCTGAACCATTTTTCAATATCTTTCGAGATTTGCCCCGCATAACGATTTCCGTGAAATATGTCATATACTTTTTTTTTGTATTCTTACCATTATATACGTACCGCACAAATAATTTATAGATAAACTTTATCTTCAGAAAACTTCGCTTAGAAAATCGCGAAGAAAAAACTTTTTTCCGAAAATGCATCAATTCTATTCGAAGTCCGTTTTCAACTTGTTCAGCCCAGATATCCTCATGAGACGAAAAAGTAAATACAAAAAAAAAAAAAAAATTTGACCTGCTTTCGCGTAGGGAAAGTTGAAAGAAACGCGGTCAAAGTTTGCGAGATAAAACGGAGCCAGTCCCTACACGTAAGTAGATATATGCCGTGTCCAGCAGAGAAGGCGCCCCTCACCAATGTGACTACATATCTGTTTAGATGTATATATACATGCAGATAGCTATACGTGCTCTACATTCTTTCGAGCACTTTTACTGCGTCTTCTTCAACTTTCTACCTCTCCAAAAATACTTAAAGTACGTTAAAATTGGAGATAAAAGAGTTTTCAAGAAATGTTTTTACAGACCTTTTTTGCCAATTTCTTTTTCTCAAGTATTATTTGTATTATGCAAAAAGTAGGGTATTTTCAAATGAATTTCATCTCTTCTAAATAATTTTAATATTTACACGTACACGTTAACCTGGTGACAGAAACAGACTTGCTAACTGGGGCAAATTATATATAGTGTCACGGTGAGAGATTTGATAAGATTTTTCTCTTTTACTAAATCTAATTTTTCAAACATTATTTCGAAGTGTAAGGCAGCAAATTATTTTCCGTAAATTGTACAACGGTGCACTGACCCTTCGTTTATTTATACAATCATATATTCGAAATTTTTCTTAATTACATATTGTCCATTCAAATAAAACATTGTAACATTAAAAATTGAAGTTTACGAAAAGTTTAGCTTTAAATATGCTAAAAAACTCGATACAAATGTACTATAGTCCACCACCGATGCCTTGATTTAAACATGGTACTGTTTCGGTAAACAAACATTTTAATTCAAAAGTCCGAGATTTAAGACGGTGGGGTTACCTTAGCTTCTAATTTTTTAGTTATGTTAAATATTTTTAAAAGTATTTAGTATCAAGTAAAATGTATTACAATCTGTTAAATTTTCTAGATTAATTATTTATTTATTTACAGTAAAACAAAAAAGAAAAAATACGATTTTCATTTCCAAAAATAATAAGAGTAGGAAAGGTTTTATTTTTGTAAAAGTTTGCACGGAAGTTACGCTTCCATATCTTCCGTCCGAGTTCCTTGTTCAGCAAAATCCGTAAGCAAATATAGAAGATATTGAAAGTTATAAATTTTTTCGCTTCAAAAAATCTTATTTAAATACGACTTTATGAATGTTTCTGTAATATAGAGGATTAATAATCTTTCTGCAAAATATACATATGTGAAATAACACTTTTTTCATCTCCCTAGAAATTTTATTTTCAGTTTTACTTTATAAATGAATTTCTACCACATATTAAACATCGATATTGAAAGTTAATATGAACCTAACTAGTATTATAGATATTTAATATCAAAGGCAATAAGGCAATAAGATAGCCACATAAAATATGATATTTACCATTTAATACGTGCAGCTGAACGCTGGTACTGTCGAGGTTGCTCGGACGGCAGGTGTAATTGCCGGAATCCTCAGGCCCAGCGTTGCTGATGGTCAGGTTACTCGCCGTGTCGTTCGTACCCTCAATCATCTTTGTTTGTATAGTAAGTCTTCCACGTGAATCGTGTAGTTGACGTTCCTGATGATACCAGAACACGTAGAATGGCACCTCCAGTGAATGTTTCACGACGCACTGCAGTGTCACACGGCTTCCTATCTTGACGTAACGGTCCTTGTCGCCCAGTATCTCGATCTTTGGCACTGCGGCAGGCCAGGCTGCGTTTTAGCATTATCGTTCTTTCAAACGCCTAAGTTTTGTGTTCGACCCCTTTTGTTTTCACGCTCGTGTCATTAAAAAACAGTTTTGGGCGGTCGAAACTTTCGAATATAGACGTATTTATGTAATTTTGGAAATAAGATTTGGTTTCGAATTGGTTGGAAAGTATTTTCTTCTCTTTTTCTTTTTTTTTTAAACTCTCTAAACTGTTTTTTATAGCAAATTTTGGCAACATAAAAAAAAATTTAAAAACAAATGCATTTTACTAGCTAATGTTTCAATAAATCTACAATGCTGGATAGCTTTTGTTTAAAAATAAAGTGTGAATTTATCAACTCTGTTTATCTTATCCGATTTTGTATATTTTATCTGTTTTCAAAAGAACGATAAATATTAAGCGTTGAAAAAAATATTTTTTATTGAAAAAATATATCAGATTATAATATAGCACATCAATATTTTTTTCATTCATGCAGTTTATTATGAATAACAATTATGGCTAAATGATGAATAATAGATTAAAGAATAAAAATATAGAAGAGTTTATGTACCGATTAAATACTTTCTATACATAACAAAAATATTTTCATTGTCTTTATACGTTTTAATTGCTTACGAAATGAAAGCAATAACTTCCTTTTAGCGGTGTTGGCAAATAGTTCGATTATTACTTTTTTTTAAACAAACTTAATGTAATAGTGTAAATCGTATAAATGTTGTATTAGAATTACTTAAACTCATGCAGCAATTGATCTTTTTTGAAGTTTTACTATAAAAATAACTCGATAAAACCACCAAATCCATTATTAATAACTTTGAAATGAAATGAAAACTATTAGTTTAATTTGACACACGTTTTATAACAAGAAAAATAGATTGTTCGAACTATTAGCCGGTATCTCTACTTACTTTCTTTACTAAATGTAAACCAAAATAAAAACAACACAGATAACATCATTACTTTAATAAAAAGATTTCTCCGTCGGACTAAATCAAGGTTGTACTACTTATCTCGAAACCAATATGAATTTCCATTACCATTATTTTGCCGTACACCGTTCTAGTTAAAAAGCAAGTAACATAACGTTACTCAATAACACTACTAAGACTCAAAAGAAGCAAAATGTTAAGTAAGTTGAGTGACGACCACAACGCTATATACGTACCGACGACGGTCAGCCTGACCGTATGACTGAGCTTGGGCTCCGTCGATATCTGGCACTCGTACTCGCCCTCGTCACGCTCCTGGGCGTACTTGACGAGCAGCGTCCACGTGTTGGTCGTGTCGTAGAAGTGAGACTGAAACCTCTCGTCGGCGATGAACATCGTCCTGTCCACCGCCAGTATGTGTGCGTCCCTCGACCTTACCCACGACACCTGGAAAAGCGACAGAACAAGCGTTCCAACTTAATTGTGTTGGCTCTCTCTCTCTCTCTCTCTCTCCATTTCTCTCGGCGCTTATTGGCAAACTTTTGCCCCCGAGGTGTACGCGACGATGTGACCGTTTTACCGAATGAGCGAGGACGTTGGAGATGTGCTTGCGGGCTCGCGAATGAGGATATCGGAGAGGAATTGAGGTTGAAGAATTCTCTCGGAGTGGTTAGTTTCGAATCCGGAAAAATGTTCCAAAGTTTAATTGTATTTTGATGAAAATGATAGTCAATAAAAATGTGTTAATTGACTTGGTGATAAATCAAAGAATTGCAGAAGGATATCGTAAAAAAATAATGCAACTGTAATGGAATTCTTTGTGAAAAGATTTGTTATGTTGTAAAAGAAGCTTTTTGATATTAAAAGAAAGTAATTATAAAAATATGTTATAAAAACTGGTAACTGTTCATTTTATATTTTTGTTTGTATGGGTTGAGAAAGTATACAGGAATGCGGGAGTGGTTCGAAATCAACTATATGAAGAGTCTGTATGATGTAGGTAATATATCTAGATGCTAAATTTAGTTTAAATAATACGTTGATTAAGTTTCGAGTTATTACAAAAAGCGTATATTTCTTTGTGAAAACGTTGAAACACTTTAGTAAAAACTAATACATTTAAAATTTTTTTAACAATTTATAGGTATTGAAATATTAATTTTTTTATATTAAAGATTACTATTATTGAACATTATATTACGTTTATCTTCGTTCAATGTTAACGTATTGAAGACTGGTTTTTCGTAATATGGAAAATGGATTGGAATAAAAAGAAAATTCATTTTATAAATATGTGAATAATTAACGATGTTCACGATGAAAGTATTATGTTGGTTATATCAGTGCTGATAAATAATATTTATAACTTGCTGATGATGAACATATATTAAAGTTAGCTAAAGCCGGCTCGTGGGTTTTATCTTACAAAAGTAAAATGGTTTATTTATTCCAGAAATATTTTATATATTGAAGTAAGAAAAATATCTCTTATATCCAATCGAATTTCGATAACATATTAGTAACATTATGCGGAATTTACATGGTACATTACATTTTATGGGTTGTTAAATTTTACCGGTGATTTTACTTTTTTCATCAAACATTTTACTTCTATTTCTTTAAAACTGGTTTTACAAAGCGTGCCAAAGTTTTAATAAAAATCGGAAAGTATCGTTTTAATTCATTAGATCAGACAAATAAGAAGATCCGTCTTTTCTAAAGAATTTCTTCAATTAAATATAGAATCGCAATTAAAGTATCGGATAATTTCGCAATTTCTTCCTGACTCAAATATCGTTCGAATCGTCTTCCTTTACAAACAAGTCTGATAGCATGAGTTTGTACACCCGAGCTTTAACAAGCGACTGACAATTCTTTCCCTCGATATAAACGAATTACACAACAAAGACTCTCTTGCGCGCTCGCGTGCACGTGCTTCTATTTCAACTTTCACGGTGTACATATTGAGGAAGCTGAAGTGGAACGTCGACGTCACGCAGAACTTTTTTAGTTACCGGACAGGATTTATTCAAGTGCCAGGCGTTTTTCTACCTGTTGAACCGGACACAAAGACGATGACTCGAACCGAGCGTGCGAGCAACAATGGTATAGCGAAGTGGAACTTTTTTTTTCGGAATGCAAAATGAAAGAGAAGAGCGCGCGTAGAGGCAGCAGAGAAGCGTTTTTAAAACGCTAGAACTCGGGTTGTCGATATATATACACGTAGTCGAATCCCACAGTGACTATACACTCGTTCGTTTGAATCCTTTTCATTTCTCGGATAAAAAAAATCAAAAGACAATGAAAAACAACGACGTGTATATATGCGAACGTTTGCTTTGTCATCTATCGAATCGTTTGTTAATTGATCTTAATAAAATAGATTCGATCGCGTACAGGTGAAACGAAAGAGAAAGTTTCGCTACCGATTTCAAGGGAATTCAGAAATCAAATACTGCGGCGTTGAAGACGAAGCGAAGTTCGCTGCCGGAGTGTAAATGTAAAAATTTTCGATTACTCGGTCGCGGGCAATGAAGGTACGAGCTGCCGTCTTTGAAGTCAAACTCGGAAACTTTTGAAATTGGAATAATGTAGCTTGAACGGATGGTGGTGGTAGTGGTTCCTTTCTCTAGGAATCGTAACTTGTTTCATTGAATGAAGTCTATTTGAAAGTCGCAATCTGGTACGCTGCGTTCGCGCGAGATTTTTGCTCTCCAAGTTCATTTTTAAGCGACGGCCCGTGAAACGAATCGGACTTTGTAAAGATCTTTATTTGACGAGCGAATGTTCTTTATTAGTTCGGGAAATTTTATATTTATTGTAAAAATTCATACGCGGTTTTTTGCTTTTTTTTTTAAATTTAATATTTGATGTTCACGATGATTTATAATGTACAAGGGTACACAATGCAGCGTGGTTTTCGTTGTTATTCGCAAAATTCACGTCACGTGTAGCGTCTGGCATCATCGACAGTTCGTGGTATATATATATATATATTTTGGATGATATACGGTCAGTATTTCATACTTTTTTCATAAATAAATTTTTATTAACAGAAGATTATGTCGATAAATAACGAGGTATATGATACAAAAATTAACCGTATTATGCAGTATTAAAAAATTCAAGAGAAATATTGGACAGGGCTGTGGCGAGGTAATCCATTCTGGCTACATTATAAATTCAATATTCTTCTCTTCGTTCTCAACACGTATTATATCATTTTAATCTTTCATTCTATCAAATAATAATATCGTTCATCATAATTTCAGGAAAACCATATTTATTTTTCTTCAAATTACCTCTTTCTTCGAAAATTACCACGTTGAATAAACCATGCGGCGAACACAAAGGCAATCGTCTACTACTTGCGTGCGTACCACATATAGGTATGTATATATATATAGCACTGCTGTAAAAACAAACATAACCCTCAGGACGTAGCACACATGCGCGTAAATAGCAAAACGCTTTTTAATCTGCTTGAAAGCTGCAAAAAGTCAAAACGGAAGGCTAAGGTTCAACGCCGCTTGTGTTTTCGCCTTGCTACTACTAAATCCCAAAGTTTCGCACTCTACTCTCGAAGGCATAAATAACGAATAAAACGCCCTCGCGCCTCGAAAAATTCCGGACCTTTTCTCTTTCTCAATGGCGCACACATGCGCGCGCTAATAAACACTCGAGGAACGTGGCGCTCGAGGTCATTTACGCAAATGAGCCGGGAAAAATTCGCGTATACGCGTGCATGTAGAAGTAGTATATACGGTACGAGTAAAACGAGGCGCCGGACGGTAGCTCGTAAACTCTAATAACGAATTCAAATCCTGTGCCAGAAGCGATCTCCGCCGCTTTATGACAGACTTCCATAAAAATAATTGCTAGAGACGCGACAAAGTGAAAGACAAAAGGAGAGAGAGAAAGTTCGGGGACGAAGGGTAGGAAGAGAATTAAATTTATTCGATGGCCCGGTTCATTTACAAATTGCCGAGAGGATCGGTTATAGATAGTTCGCTGCTTTTTTGTCGTCGATGTGGTAGGGGATTTTCTTCTTTTTTTTTCTTTGGTCGGTTGGGTTCAAAATTTATCTTTGCCCTTTTCGGTCGGTTAGCTTTTTGTTTTGAAAGATGGTGGAGGTAGGGTTGGGTTAGGATGAGATTTTATCGAAGCATAATTTTATGGATTTTCATATGAGATTGAAATAAGTAATGTTTTATTAACTCATATTTTAAAGTCATTTTCGTTGAAAAGAATATTGAATCAACTCTTTTTTTTAAATGGATAGAGTACCGAGTTCACAGAGAAGATATGATTATTTTTTGGAACGTAGAATATTAAATTTATCTTTGAATTCACTTTATTATTAAAGAATTTGAAATTACGATTGAAATTAAAAAGTAGGAAGTTAAAAAGCAGTAAAGCATTTTAATTTTACTCATACTCTTAGCACATAAAAATCCCACTTTCTTTTTTACTCGTGTAAAACGTAAAATCATGAATTCTCTAATTCTTCGTACAAATTGGAATTCCAATTTTTTTTATACCAGGCGTTTACATATAGACATGCTTTAAGCTGATCAAACTCATTCAACTTCCTTTAGTTTTGTTCAAATGAAAAAAAAAATCCTCTAAAAAAAAGAGAGTCGAGAGCCAGAACTTAGAGATAATAAAACCACCTATGTCAAAGGAATAAAAGACTAAGCCTTTTGCCCAAAGGCACACAAAACGTTCGAAAAATCCGCCGTACTAAAAAGAAAATATCAATTTCGAGTGTGCGTTCACTTGATCTCAATGCCTGCGCGAATTTTCCAGTGCACGGAAAAATTTACCACACGAGAGCTCGTTGAGCAAAGAAGAAAAAAAAAACTTGCGCACATATAAAGATCTCCCGCGTGTATGAAATAACAGTAAAGCACGAATTTAAATTTCCCTCCTGAGTAGCCAAAAGTAGACAGAGAGAAAGAGATAAAGAGAGACCGAACAATAATATCTTCCTCCCTGTATTATTTCAACGAAGATTGTGCGCTCATACTCTCGCGGACGAGTATTATTTTTCGCTATTATACAGCGCGTGCGTGCAGGCTTTCAAAGCGTCCTAAACAGACTATGTAATACGATACTCTCTCTCTCTCTCTCTCTCTCTCTCTCTCTCTCTCTCTCTCTCTCTCTCTCTCTCTCTCTCTCTCTCTTTTTCTCTGTTTATATACGGAGGCGTAATCATAGGAAGATTTTTCACGTACGGTGGGGCACAGCTAACGAGACTCGCGCGCCTTTTATCCGGGGTATTAGTTTAGAAAGTTCTGCAGTGACGCTGATTTAATTGGGAGAGAGAAAGAGAGAAAGAGAGAGAGAGAGAGAGCAAACGAGCGAACGCACGCGCGGACTTTGTGCCAGCGATGCACTTTTCTAATTAAGGTGTCAATTTTAATATTGCGCCGTGGCAGTGCTTGGCGAGAGGATTGAGCGCGACGTTTTCTGATTAAAAATCTAATTAGGCGCGATTTGTTTGTGTCTGATGTATGGTAGCTTGTGGTTTTCTGAATCGCAGCAATGAGATTTGCGTATATACCACTGCGAGGGAAAAATTGAATTGCGTTCTATTTCGGGGATTGATTTTTTTTTTTCATTCGTGATTTATTGCGTAAATTGATATATTTTCTTTTTTATTAAATGATGCTTTTTTTTTGTATAAATAAATGTATATATCGATGTGTTCATTTGGATAATTGGATTAACAAATATTGTATCGAATTAAATTATTATATATTTTTGTACTGCTAATTGTACGTTTTAACAAGTTATTTGATTATTTTGCAAAATATATATATTTACATGCGAGCTTATTTTGTTAATTTTTAATATTACGCAAAAATATTCAATATCAACTTAAATTTCATATTATATTTTGTCAAACAACTGATTTCATTCTATAAACGAACTCGCATTAATTAACGAACGTTATCGTGAAAATTACAAGCTCAAATTGGTTTACCATGTCAGCAGTAAAAGCATGTCAACTTTGTCAGATCAAATATTACAATTTCACCAATTATTACACTGCTTCTCAACTTTTAAAAAATAGAATCCCGATACAATGCATAAACCCCAAATCACATTATGAAATTCCAGCAATTACCTTTTGAACTTAAGTCGCAACACACGACTTTAATCCCCGACAATTATTTTCCATTTTCCGTCGACATATACCTATATGTAGGTACAACCATACTCTAGCGACGAGTACAACAATAACATAAAGACCGAGAAAATTTCCAGTCCGATAATCCCGAATCACAACCACTTAATCTCTCCTCTGTACAGCTATACACATTCACCTACTATATATATGTATGCAGCTCGACGCTAAAATTTACATCCACTTAAAAGCTCATACATAACACCCTGGTTCGCGATAAAGCCTTCGTGCGACACGACCCTTACCCATACATATACATACATATATACGATCCTTACCGATTTGTTGCCGAGCTGGCGGACCATACACGGCAAGTAAGCGTGGGTACCAAGCTGCACGGTGACGTTGGTCACGTTGTGCGAGTCGATAGGCGGTGCCTTGAACAAGCCGCCAGATCGTTTTACCAGCGAGTGAGACCTCGTGCTTACCCCTGTAACAGAACGAGAACAAAAAAATATATATATATCAACGAGCGATAAAAAAAAGAAAAAGAGAGAGAGAGTAGTATATATATGCTTGTACTATATAGAGGCTTAATATAAGTAGGTATATAACTGTATAGTAGGCAACTGTTGTTTTCGCTTGCCAACATGATGCACGGTTACGATAATAGCCTTTGCTGTGAATAAATTGCGCGGCGGTCATTCTCGTGAGTCGCATGCGTGCGTGGGTGTTACGAGTAAATTCGAGCGTATCGCGTAGACTGTGAGTGAACGTTGCGGCGACGTATAGTAACGACGACGGTGAGCGAAATGTATAACAACGGCTGGTTGGTGTATTGAAAAGAAATTTCGTGGAATTTTTTTTTGTTTTTTTTTTTTTTAGTAGGCGATGCGAGGTCACAGCGGTTAACTGGGTTTTTTGAAAAATGGTAGGATTGCGTTCTTTTTTTTTTTTTTGGAGCGATGTGAGTTCTTATAGAGCGTGGAAATGGTTGGATTTAAAGATTGATTTTGTAGGTGAAAAGGGTTTGACGGGCTGTGGTGGTTGAGATTTTATAGATAGGGTGATAAATTTTTACGGGGATGCGTAGGAGGATGGTAAAATGCAATTATTTTTAATGAGGTTTTTATCTTTTTTATTTTATGAAAAATATGAATTTCTCGGGCAATTGAAGGGCTTAATGCGTTTAAAAGGTAGTGGCGAGGAACCTTTTGTTCACTTACTTTAATAGGCTTGATAATTATTTTATTTTGAGTAGTATATATTTAAAAATGAATCAACTATTGGTAACGTGATTCAGTTTTTGACTAGAAACTGTAGGAAAAATTTTCTTTAAAGAATTTTACTTTTCATATTTTATAAGAATTTTTGAACAAATATTTTTTCATTTTTTGTTAAAATATGAGATTTCTCCATTTTTCTCGTCTAAAAGAACCAATTTTGAGTAAGTAGTTCAGCGAAAAGTTACATAAATTGTGCTTGAAATGTAATAGAGTTGATATGATCAAATTATGCTAATATTTACCGAACGTTATTTATGTAATCATACGGTAACTTTTCTTTTACATACGTTGTTTGTTATATTAGTGGATAAGGCACACTTTGTATATTCTTTTTACATTGATTGCGGTCACATCAAAAATGTGTGAAAAAGGTTCTGTTTCAATCTACTTGTTGTATTGAAAACTGCGTAACTTGATTTTCCGCTGTGGATTAATTGTTCACGAAACAACAAAAACTCTTCTTTGATAAACGATTGTAAAAACATTATTCAATTACAAACGAGTTATACAATTCGGAATTTACGCTTCCATTTCGTTTTGAGAAACCGAACGGCGGCATTAAACTTCGCTATTTCATTACGACTTCCAGCACTGCTGTTTCAAGTGGAACAATTCATCGATTGCTGGCGTACTACGTTAAAAGGCGGAAAAAGCATGTACAAAAGCGACTCCTCCTCTTTCTTGTCCCCCTTGTCTTTCTCGTCGGTACACAGGCAAACTCGCTTGCGGACATAAAAACAGCAAAATGAGCTGGCGAGGGAGTAGAATACCTGCTAAGATCATATCGACAACAGCAGCAGCAACGAGAAGAGTAATAATGAAAAAAAGAGTAGAAAGTCCGGAAATAAATGAAATACGCGAAAAAGCATCACGCGACAAATTGCCGTGAATCGACGATGAGAAAGAGAGAGAAAGGAGTATGGAATTTCAATAGAAAATGACATTCGATTCTCGTGTGCGAGTGTACGCTTGCTATGTATGTATATATCGTGTTACCTTTCGTGCTCCACAAGTGTTTTTAATGCGCTCGAGGCGTAACCTCGATACGCTGAGCGAGAGTTTGTGTTTAATGCGTATATAGATACCGTGTATGTATGGATATATCGGTATTGGAGAGGGAGAGAGAGAGAGAGATATATATATATTGTTTCGAATATTGGAAGACAAAACGTTTTCAATCGCTGTAAGTTTGTAAGCCTGAAGTGTTGTTTCAGGCACGTGAAAGCATATTAAAACACTCACTCGTGGTTCTACTATAACCGTGTAGTAGTCGATCTTTCAACAATGTTTGCATGAAACAATCGGAGCTTTTCATTTTACGATGATGCAATAATGCATAAATGGAATTTTATAAAAGTATAATTCGCGAAATTGTTGGGAAAAAAAGTCGATTGCACTTTTTTTTATCTTCTCTATTTTTTTTTTGATTCTATAGAGATATTTGTCAAAAAAAAAAAATAGCATCGTTTTATTTTCGAATAAATATCATATTTGTGGAAGGAAAAAAAAGGATGACATTCATTTATATTCATTGTCGGACAGCGCTACATTTTTCTCTTTGTCCTGCGGAGATTTAAATCTACAGGTAAAAGTTTGATTTGATTTTTTTTTTTCACGCGCGTGTTTCCGCTACCTGGTGGAAAATTGCGTTCTGTCCAAACAACCGTCATTTTTCCGCACAACCATTTTTTTTTCATCCAAACTGTTCAATTATACTAAATCCTTGTTATTCACGGTAAAGAGTAAACTACATTTTGAATGTCTATTTAATAATTTCATGTTTTCGCACATAATTTTCACGTCGCTTCAATGCACATCTATTCAGATTCATATATATGCCTTTTAAAGTTCATTAATTTCTTCGAGTCTCTTAAAATATTACAGCGCTTATTTTATACGCTTTTTAAAAACACACCGCGACTCCAACCCTCACTCAGCAGGTCAGAAAGGGAGCGAGAGAAAGAGTGAACCATTTGTTAGGCATTTCCCGTACCGCGCCATTTCCTCGTCCATTTCCATACCTAAAATATTCATGCATTTTTGTTCTCACGCGTGCGATTTTACGCGTTCGCTTCCATTCACTTATATACACGTATCCACTGCTAGCAGCCAAACAAGCCCAGTTCACAGCAACAAAAAAAAAAAAAAGAAAAAACACAGTAACCTCGCATGCCCTACACACATACATACGCGTATCGGAAAAACTCGGTCACACGCATTTCTCTCTCTCTCTCTCTCTCTCTTTCTCTCTTTCTCTCTTTTCACATCTATATACATCTCTAAGCTAATACCTCCGGACTGTAGAGTATACGAGCTCGCGGTAACGCGCGATACTGTACAAAAAGCCCACTCGAAATATCGCACACGCCGTGTATGGCTAATTTATCGCTGGCGCACACACGTGTAATCGCACGATGCGAGTATCGCGAGCTCGAGGATCTTCGTTCTATACTTGCATGGTATGTGTGCGTATATATATACACATATGTATATACGTATACATAGCCACATGGGTTGAATGCGTTAAGTGGTCGTGCACTACGAGTGTGAGCATTCGAGTATGCGAGAGAGAGGGAGAGAGAGAGAGAGAGAGACTAGGCTGAAAAGCGAACGTTCACAAGTGCATGTATGCGTATGTGTATAGGCTAGGGGATCGGCGAAGCGTGATTTGCAGCCATTGTCGCGAGACTCGAAACTGTATACGGGCTTATTGGCGTGGTGAAGAAGGTAAGAGAAGGGGAAGAGGAAGTGGGATTGCGTTTGCTTTGATTTTGCTGTGGTAATGGGATTGAGGCTTGTTTTAGGGGGATAGAGTGGATATAATGCTATGAGCTGTGGTTTTATCACTTGATAGGTATTTCAGGCAATGCATTTCTCGTGTGATAGTACAAAGATTCATAGTTTCGTATTTTTTTTAAGGATTTTTAAAGGTATAGTATGGACAGAGTAAGATTTTTTTTAAAATATTGTCAATGTGTCAATTGTGTCGGAATGTTACAAGAGATATTTAGTAATGTTTCAAAAGTGATGAAGATGGTTTTTTATATGTTTTTATTGATATTCTTACTGTATAGATTTTTTATTGATAATTTTTGTCAATTGAATTTTTGTTAGAAAAGTAAAAGAGCTTTTATGTAATCTTGTCTTAATGTCGGAATGAAGCTCAAAGTATTGTTAGACATAATCCTCGGCCCTTTAATGGTTACGTATGTAGCTTATTTCATGTTTTGCTTTTGTAAGTATAAAGGAAAAGTTAACGAGCATAAAATGCACTTTATTAATCTTTAGTAGATTCAAAATATTTATCATAATAATAAATCTTGCAATTTAAATAAATTTAATACGGTATAAGTCCCTCAAGCGAACATGTCTGACTAATAAAGGGTATTACTACTTGTTACGCTAAATCTATCTCTTGGTATCGCGTTACTGGTTATTTTTTTGCAAAACTAAAATCATTGGAAACGAACAGATAAATGCATTTTCCAACAGAATGCAGATTAGAGAGGTAAAGACTAGAGTTCGAATTTCCATTGATAACCGCTTTATTCGCAAATCCATTAGTCGAGCTCGACTCGGCATTTCAAAAGTCGGAACCTAATAAAATAGTTTGGCGCAGAGTCGAGTGCAAAAAGCTCTTCAATTAAAAAGTCGAATTTATAATTCCCTTGGGCAGTAGGGAAGCAAAAGTTGGAAAAACGCCTGTTAAAACTATTAGAGGGCGAAATCAAGATAACGCGAACGGGGCAACAGAAATAATTAGTCTAAAAAGTTTTCGCTGTAATCTTATATAGTAAGCGGAAGCGGAGTTCGTAATTAACACGGTTTTTGGCTTTGAAACTAAAGAAGATAATGGGGATTACGAGCCTTTAAATATCTCATAAGAGGTAATTGAAATTACAAGATGTATGTCAAGTATACTATACTTCTTTCATGATTTTCGATAACTAGTATGTATACTTAATAATATCACATAACCACCATAAAAGGCATATATAATATTCTTAAATTTACAAAAAAAAAACGAAAATAAACGCTACATCTTCTCTTTTCAACCTCAAAAATACTCTACCCTAATTTTCCAAACCACAAAGTTAATTTCTTACAACGAACTTGGCTAGAAAACAATTGTAGAACCCCCAAATAATCAACCACCCTATCCACACAGATTCTTTTTCCACGTGCTCTCACGATTTCCACTCTTCTTGAGTTTTTCTTCAAGAGTAATAAACTAGACAACACCACCAGCAACAACATCAACAACAACAACAACAACAGCGAAATGTGCATCCGCATCCACGTCCCTCCTTTTCCTCCTCTTCCGTACGCTTTCCGTAGCCACTTAACCCACCCTAAAACTTGGCGAATCCACGTGCCCTCCATCAGCCACATACCTCTCGTGAGCAGCAAAAACACTCTCTTCAAGCTCTACCAAGCAGATGCGCAAGCGAGTCGAATGAACCAGCCACACATACATACATACATACATACATACTCCATAGCAGCTGCGACTCATCCCCGGAATAGAGACATCTCCCTCTCTCTCTCTCTCTTGTTACGGGAGTACCTCTACCACGTACGCGGGTGACTGCTCTCACGCGAGGCCGCGCTGCAGGAGCGTTAATTGACATTAGCCTGTCCCAGGCACGCAACCCTTTCTCTCTCTCTCTCTCTCTCTCTCACCCTCCCGCGTCTCGTTTCAGCGCCCTCGGGATAATTGCGAGTCTCGGGAGGTAATTGAAGCGGCGGCGGCGGCGGTAGCGGCAACGGTGGTAGTGGTAGTAGTAGTAGTGGTGGCAGTGGGGTAAAGCGATTCAAACTCCACATATATATATATACATTCACATATGTGAGGACCGCGACGATCACTCGTCACATAATGGAAACATTTCGCGTTATTAACATCCGGATTGCTATGGATAAATCATTGATAAGTCCAGAGAAGCGCAAGCGCTCGTATACATACTCACTTGATTTACGACACTCTTTCGCTAATTGAGCGCAGTGCTTAATTACGGACAAGCGGCTACCGATTGATCTTGAATTTCACCCGAGTTAGTATAGAGAAGGGAGAGTGTAAAGCATAACGAAGAGTATGTATATATATATATATATATATATACAAAGTGAAACTGCTGATGCGAAGCGACGGCTATACATGTTGTGTTTCGCGCGAACGCGTCCGTGGCGAGTTGTTTTTCGACGCAAGCTCGATGAATTATTAGGGGCAGCGAGGACGAACAAGCGTTTATATATATATATGTGTGTGTATATAGTGCTACGGTGTATACTTGTTTGCCTCGGCTTTTTGTCGCGGATTAAGCGCAGTTTACTTTCGAAATCGAGCGCGGTTAAGCGGCGCTTTAATAATGGACGCGTGGGCACAAGCGAGCGAGAGAGAGAGAGAGAGACAGTCGAGTAGCTTTAGTAGAAGCGCACAGCTTAATCGCTTGACAAACTGCTGATTGACATCGATATTTTTCATAACATTTCAGTGTTTACTGTTACGAATGTTTGGTCGTGGATGAAAATGCTTATTTTAATAATAAAAGGGATTAATGGTATCTATAAAATTTCGGGAATTCCACGTACTGTACTTTATTACTTTATACTAATTAACGTTACGTCGTTACGTTGACGAAATCTACTTGACTTGTGCTCTGAAATGATGTAACGTGTTATACACTCAACGAAGCCGACCGGGATATTTACACTGTCGAAGAGCATGTGTAGTGCATACGCGCTTGCGCATAAATCCAGTGGTTAACATTTCACATTTTGAGTGAGCAAAAACGAGACAAATAGTGCCACAATGAAAAAAATTTCATTCGAAACTCGCCCCAAAAACAAAAAACGTAAATCCACTTACAACGAGCTTTTCTCTCTCTCTCTCTCTATCTCATCTCGGTCAAAAAGTTAATCCTCTACCTCTTAAACTATATGCCCCAAACTGCTGTACTTTTACTCCTCGGGAAATGACCTCCGCGTAATCCAAAAACAGTAGCAGCAGCTGCAGTAGCATCCACATGTATACAGGCTCTTACACATACGCGCGTGTACTCGCGGTGAAGTATAACGAAGTGAGAGTAATGAAGTAGCCTCCGCAAGAGTGAGAGAGAGGGACGAGGACACATCGCGCTTATGACGGTGCTTCATTATTTCGCTCTTCACTCTCTATATATATATATATATATATATGCGACGTCTCGCTCTTGCCTCAATATCACGCTTCCACGCGTCCACGTGTCTGTATACCAAGCTAAACCAGATACAATGGCTAAAGTGCGTGTCGGGGATATCTATTGTAAGCAGCTAGAGTGGCAGTAGCGTCTAACACTCCGCCAGGTTTGACCATCACTTCTCCGTAGTGTGAGTGAAGCAGAGTAGTTTGACCAACGACAGTGGCATCGTCGTCGTTGGTATAGTAGCGTAGACGTCACATCAAGACAGTTGACACATTGGCTTATCCTCTCAATTTAGCAGGCCTAGGCGTTCACCGTGAGAGCCAAATGTCTGGATCTGGTTATCCGACACGCGGAACGGAGACATCACAGCCGTTTCAATCAGAGCTCAAACATATTGGCGTGCATTGTAGACACGCGATCTCCGTATCTATCTCCCTTCCCTTCTCTCCTATACCCTCTGGTGGCGGCAACCTGACGGGAGCAAATGGTTGCTGGGTTATAGGGCGACGATGATGATGGGGACAGATTCTTGATAAACACGCGAGACTGTATAGTGCTCGTATAAAGAGGATGAGAGAGAGAGAGAAGAGAGCATATTACCAAGGCCTCGAGGGTCGTAAAAGGATTGAGCTTCTGATGTATCTCACATATGGATGAGCGGACGCGTGCACAGAGTAGTATCCTCTTCTCGAGACACTCCCACGTAATTCCCTGTGGAGAGTACACGCGCGCGACGGAGAAGAAAAGGTAAACACGCGCTGGAGACTGAAAGGAAGAGAGAGAGAGAGAGAGAGAGAGAGAGAGGATACAAAGCGCCCTCGAGCGTTCCCTGGACGACGCTATACGCTTCTTAACGGGTATGAGATTCTCTCGTATATAAAAAGAATGCCATCCCGGCCGATGCACCACGCAAGTGGTGTCTATACATATATATATACACCATCGTCTCGAGATACAAAGCTTCTTTACTCTACGTTCGACCTTGAAGCTACACGTGTAGGGAGAGATTTTTTTTCTTGTCTCTTCGTTTTTGGGAGAAGAGAGTAAGAGAGGGGAGAGAAATATAGGCGAAAGTTTCGGTGAATCAGCGAAAAAGTATGTAGGGCGGAGAAGCCCGTATTTACTTAGGCAACGACGATGGCAACGAGCAACGCTCTTCTCTATTTACGGGACGAACTCGTCTTTTGCTGGAAAAAGTCTTCCGAGTATCATGATCGCGATGCTGACAGTGCGCAGTGAGTCGAGTTACTTAGTTTAAGTAAATTTGCCTGTCGAATGGTAGATGACGAGCTGCGCATGGATGATGGCGTGTCTCAATGAAATAATTAGGATGATCTTTTGGGGTTTCTTTTGATTTGAATTACTACTTTTGTAGACTTTCAATGACTGTTAGTATTAATAACTTGATAGAAAAGGCGATCCTCATTTATATAAGAAAATAAAAAGCGAGGAAGCAAGTTATAATTTGAGTGCTTGTTCAAAGTTGATATGCTACTAGTCGATGGAATTGGTTCACCGACTTTATTAATGCTGATTGAACTTTTATTGATGTTTATTAAGTACACGTAACTGGCAATAGAGGAGGTTGTTGGCAAGCTATCTGGTATTGATGTAAAGAATTTTGTTTAATGCAACCGAGAAAAGATGATGCTCTCTGCGTCGTTAGGTCTTCTGGTATTGTATAATTTATTTTGTAGCTTGAAATGAAAAAAGTTAAAACTACTTTTTTATTTACTTATCTATTTATTATTATTATTATTATACAGACAAAAATGCCTTTTAGACCAGTATAAATAATACAGAGTATGGACATTAAACTATTTGATCAGCTATTGATATATTAAGAAGCTTTAGAAAATTATCTTTGTGGATATAATATTATACGGTATATGTATAATTGAATTCGGATTCATCTAACTTTAAGAAAATATAACATGTAGAAGAATATGCGAAGATCAAAATGGATAAAATCTCGATATTTGATTATCATTCTAATTAATATTAATATTTCTTAGAGATTTAACCTATTTTTAAAAAATCACATTTTTAATAACTCAATAACTGTTACAATAGATTTTTAAAATTTTAGAGGGTTTTATTCTGATTTGATTAAAAAAAAATTAATTTTCAAAGAATCGAAAATTCACCGTAAAACAAAAACGCATCGATGAAATAAAAAATAGAGTCTTTCCCAAAAAAATAATGAAAGAAAATGAGCTTTGATATATTACAATTCGCGTTATAGTTCCCAAGATAAAGCGATATATCTACCAATATTCTAAATTTTTTCCATATAAGAAATAGTGCTGTCTATATCAATCGCATCTTTGATGCGAACGACTTACAAATCTAATTTTAATCAACACGAGACGAACTTACGGACAACAGAGCAACTCAAGAATACTGGGATTTTGTATCAATGTCGGAAAAACGAAGACGAAAACGTATTATTTTTGTAAAGGACTAGATAAAAGTTTGTTTTTTTCCAGATCAATATTGTGTGAACAGTTACACTCTAGAAGTTTTATCAGCGAGAGGATTAAACAATTATTTTGAAAAAAAAACAGAGAAATGAAGGGTATCAATGAAATTGATGCAATAACTTTACCAAATACAATGACTGCACTTGAAAAACTTAATACTACGCGAACGTTACATTAACATCTCCATCTTGGACTTTCGACTCAGAATGTCTGTTTACTTAAACATTACCGTGTTCGAATACAGTATATAGTACCGAGTTTTTCGGAATTCTGAATGTTCACTTGTTTATTTTACTGTAATCTTCCTGTTTCAAAATTCACCTAAAATTGTAGGTCACCATTGTTGCATCAGCTACGAAGCAGGAGACTCATTGCATCTAAAGTGCTAACTTGGTCAGCAATGTAGAGCTACGTAAGACTCATAAAGAAGACTTAAATTACAGATAGTTGTAAAATATACAAAATAAAAAACATTTAGATCGAGTGTAACTTGTAAACGGCGAAGTTTAAAGTGGAAATACTATGAGTTAATTTTACTACTAACGCCTTTTTCGGTGTTGCTGTGGTTCCCATGATGCAAAAGCTGAATAATAATAATAATAGGTAGCATTCCTTTTATTAACACGTTGAAATGTAATAAACAATACTGGAGTGTTTTGAATATATTGAATTTTTTATTTAGTTATGATTTAAAATTTCTTCCAAAAACAACTATTCAAAAAATCTTTTTATTGCGTTTCAATATTATATGGACACATTATTCAAGTGACCATTTTAAAAAGTTGGTTAAAATTTTGAAAAAAATAGATGTTTTACGATGACCCGCATTTGTGTCGATGATTTTATTTAAGAATTCATTATTATGGAGAAATGGATATATGTTTAAGTGAATTTAAAGAAAAAAAGGAAAAATAATTTATTTTTTCTTAAACTACAAGAAATAAGATTCATTAAAAATTATTATATGAAAATAGCAAAACCCAACTTTTATTGTTTGAATTTATCACACCATGTAGAGCTCAGTTCTCTTTAGAGGCTGGTATCTACTAATATTACAAGAAAATCAGAAAATTCCAGAAAGTACGACCTACAATTTTTCTTTTGTTCATTTTACAGTTTGTATCATATCTGTTGTTACATTTATATATGAATTATTTTGAAAATTTGGAAAAAATGTATAATAAGGTAGATAATTAATTGTAGTACTGGCAGTAACGGTGATACAACTTAATCAGTTACAATTAGTTTAACAAAAAATTCACACAATATAATGTTAAATAATTTTTTAGCATTAAAATATAAGAAAGTGTAACAAATTTTGGAAAGAAAAATTTTATCAAATAAAAAACCTTTTTCATAGTATATGAATGGAATTATTTTTCAAACAAATAAACAATGTATTTAAATTTAAATTTCGTATTCGTCATCCTACGATTACATGTCAATATTTCAAGTAAAACGTAATTATCATAAGAACAGGTCCACGACTATAAAATGTTTACTTTATTTAACATTTAAAATGTTCTAATTTATTTTATCATCAATCTTAATATTGGAAAGTACGTTTAAATAATTTCAAAGTATTATCAGGCAATGCTTTATAAATCAATATAATACTTTATTGATTTACAGACATGTATAGTTTTCGTTTTGTAAGTTGTAACGCTGGAAAAAAGATGTTTTCTTCTACTGCAGTGCATATCTATTAAGCTATTCAGTAAAACAACTAAATACATAACTTTTATGCAGCTTATAAAAGTTGAAACATAAATAGTACAATGTGTTCATATATGTGATTTACTTCGCTTATAGCAAAAGAGACAATAGTGAAAGATTGGCGTCGTTTTCACAATGATTTATCTAACAGTAAACATGAAATTTCCGTTCATTTTTATGATATTATTCAGTGCTTGTCAATCTTGTTTAAAAACTGATAGTTATTACTGCACATGGCACAATATATTAACTAAAAAAATATCTGTTTATTTGAATAATTATCATCAGCCAATCATATTCAATATGATGAAATCGTTCCCATACCATCATATGATTAAATATATATTAGAAAATAATCCAGCAATCACAGTCGATTTTGCATTGCAAAAAATAATTTCGGACGATAGGTTTAAAACGAATGTTGTTACTTTTATCATTTTAGTCGAAGCTAAAGATAATGAAGTACTCCTTGATGATTCGATAAAAGATTTAATAAATCGTGCACCTTACAGGCCTCGGCCAAAATGTTTAATTATATATTTTCACAATTTATATCTAGAAAATATTGAGAACACATTGAAAAACGTTTGGTATAAGCTTAATTATTTAGATTTAACCATAATTGACATACACTTAAAAAGGTTTTGCTCTGCCCCTATCGTTCACTTATTCAACCCATTTCGCAACATTTATTTAAACCATTATTTAGGCAAAAATTCCGAACTTTTTCCAAATAAATTGCTTTATCTAAATGGTTATACACTAAGCGTTGTATTACCAAATTACTTAAAAAATTATTACAAAAAATATGGACAAATAAAGGCTAATAGTGGTATTGATAGTGTAGCTTTGAGAATTACAATGACTGCACTCCACGAACTTAATGTTACATTAAACGTTACCTTTCTACCGAACCTTTCTATTAATCGAAGATAATTGTTATGACATTATTGCTGTGGTTCCCATTATGCCATCGCTCACATTTTATAACAAAAATAACCTTTTTGTATATTTAGGCACTTCAATAGTGATCGTAGCTGGTGTTGCTTTTATCAAAATGTTGTTCAAATGTGACAAACAGTACTGGACAGCTTTAAATTTATTGAATTCCTTGTTCGGAAATTCTCTGAAATTCCTTCCAAAAACTACTATTCAAAGGATCTTCTTTTTGTGCTTCAATCTTATATATCTGCAATATTCATCTGATTTTTTTGCAGACTTAAGGTAAACGTACCAGTTGCAGAACAGTGCCTAGTTGTGGAACAGCTAAAAAATCATATAATTTGGACAATTGCTTGGCATTACAAAAACACAAACTAATGTATTTGATTTGAAACGATATTTACTTCAGTAACTTTTCATAGGAAATGGGTTTCAAACATGTGTAGATTTTAAAAATAATTTTAACTGCCTA
>JAYJLV010000011.1:14448172-14462429 GCA_036873485.1 Torymus texanus
ATTATTTAATATATAGTATGTTACCGACCTGTCGGTAACGTAGGGTTTTTCACTTGAGTATCACATGGCCTTAAGTGCAAAGTATGAATTGCGTAGGGTCGCGCGGACGAGGAAAACGGATAGCATACGAGAAACACGAGCAAGAGTCAAGTTTACAGAACTGAGAAACACAAATGTATACAAGCGCGGATGTAAATGAAAACGCGGAGTGGAAAGTGAAGGGAAGAAGTTGAGCGATGGAATTGATAAGACGGTACGAGACATGGAAGGGCGAATTAATTTTGATTAAGACAGGGAGGAAAGTGAACGCAAGGTAAGCGATGAAGAAATGTGAGATACGGTGTGAGTTGCGTAAGAGAAATGTTTATATAGACTTCTTTTTTGAGAGTTAGAGAAGGTTTTTTTAGTAGTGAATTTTCTGAAAATTTGAAGTTTTAAAACAAATTAGAAGGATTCATGTGGATGGTTTAATATTAATTTATTTATTAGATAGTATGTCATTATTCGACGTGATGGTTATATGATTATATTCGTAGAGAATTTCGAATTTATGAAGAAAGTCATAATTTATTATTCTATTTTTCTAAAGAGGAAATGGCTGCGCGGCGAGTGGAAAATTACAAAAATAACTTAAACCGCAGAATATCATTTTTCTCGATTTTCTTAACTACATATTTAGAAATTTATTTAAAAAAAAAAACTATATACCACAGTAGCTACGTTTTACTTAATAATTCGGATTATTCCCTAACTATATTTAATTTTTTATTTTGTTATAACTAATATTATTTTTTTCATTTTCATATATTTTATAAATATATTGCAACGTACAGAACTATCAGTAAAATCAACTAAACCCTCGATTTTCCTCTTATCAAATAATCTCAAAAAGACCGTTAGACACATATTATTACAGAATATCTCCAAGATTTACCACGAAATACTGTCAAATCCAGATTGAAATAGCTTCCCGTAGCACAGACCACACTTATACGCGCCGTGACGACCGCCGGAACGAGGGAAAATTCTAGAAATTGTTTGTCTATGCAGAAGCTCTGACGCAGTGAGAGTGTGAGTGAACAGACGGCGGTAGCAACGAGAAAATGTGCACGCAACGTGTGAGAATATAATTGCTCTGTCTTGGTTAACGTGGGACCTAGGGAAAGAGAGAGAGAGAGAGAAATATGGTATGCGCATAGGGAAAGAGAGAGAGAGTTGCATTAGTCGGGCTACATGTAAATGAGAAATCGCTCTAGCGTTCATTTGGCCGACGCCGCCGTCGTCCACTTAGACAGGATCCACTTCGCCTGCATTTTTTACCCAAATTATCAAAGTAATATTACTTTTGGGAGGTTGGCTGGGTTTATATGCGATGTAAATTGAAGGTAGAAATGGGTTGTATTGTTCGCGTGGAATATGCTGAAACAAATATCGAGTTATGCTCGGCTTTAGACAATAATTTATTTTAGTAGCAAGAAAATATTGACGTTTGTAATAGCAGTCATTATCTTCAGAAAAATTGTGATTTTATTGAAATTGCAGCTGAATTAACGCACGTTTCGTGTATTTCGTACTTATATTGTATCATTTATATTCTATTATCAATGTAACAATGTAATACTTAAAACGTTTAATTACATTTTAAAAATTTAAAACACTCAGCTTCATATTTTCCATATATATATTTAAGTTTAAATCGAATTGAAATGATATCGATTCCAAGCCTTTTGTGTAACCTGCCAATAACAGACAGATTTATCGTTCTTTGTCTTTCAGTCTCTAGTTCTTTTTTTTATAAGTATAAGGGGACTGTCTTTTATGTAAATTTATACTCAAACACGATCTCACTAGACGCCTTTAATAAATTTATATCATTATTCAGTATATAAATGAACTTTTTCTTATAATCGACAGATGGATATTCAATTTACGCAGTGACGTAACTTCCACCTAGCTCATTATACATCTCAGATGCGAAATCCAGTTTCTGAAGTTAGTCTGTGTTTAATGTAGATATACTTATGGTTTATGAAACACTACTACTACACGTTCTTACGCAATCTATATTATACATATTAAAGCACCTCGCACATCGAACCGTCGGTACTACAATACACTAAAAAGCTATTGTACCTTGCTAAAAGAAAAAACGTTAATTAGCAGCGTTAAACCAGCGGAAGATATCGCGCCATAAACTCTCACTTAAGCAAAAAAAAAACAGCTACCATTAACAACTACAGCGATGGAGTTATTTATCACGGTAATAACGCTTTATTAAAGAAATAGAAAGCCACGTAAAGAAGACGAGATTATATAGCTACGAAGACACTCGGTATGAGAAAAAAAAAAGAAAAAGAAAAGCGAGTCTCGCACACACTCGGATATGGGTCGGACAGATTGAAAGGCTCCAATTTCTTACTCGACGTTGCGCTGCTCGCACTCGTAAAGTTCCACGCCGCGTGCGCGAAAGAAATGGGGCGTAAAACTTTGAATGCGCGGTGGGCGCGCGCGCGCGCCAGCAACGGCCGAATATCATTTTCCCTTACGTCTCACTTATGCAGGCGCACGCAAGCATAACGTATAAGAAAGATACGCGAAGGTCTTCAAAGGGAAATCAGTCGATGACGAATGCGAGAAGAAGAAGAAAAAGAGTAAAAAGATAGTGTCAAATATCGTTTTGAGGGGAAGCACTGCAGGTAAGGAGTTTATACGTAACGAGATGTTGAAGAGTTGGTAATTGAGTATGTATGTTATACATAGACGTACGCGATCGGAGGTAATTATTGACGCGTTCGCACGGTTCTCTACCACGACAGTTGGACGTGAAATTTCCGGGGCAAGGGTGAAGAAGAGCCACTTGACTTAATTAATGAGGTCCAGGCACTCTTAGAAGCTGTAATTTGACTTCCGAGAAGTTTATTAGCATTTATATCCTCGACTTCTCGCGTACTTTCTCTCTCTTTCTTTTTCTCTTACGCGCGCGCCTTCTGACAACAACAATGGAATGAGAGAGAAAAAAAATCAACCACCCGTATAGCCACAAACGAAAAAAACTCCTGATGATTTCCTTTTTCGATGCAAAAATCCGTCTCGTAAATCCGCCCCGCTACTAAAACCACCAAAGCGTGCAGCAGCAGCATCCTCTGAAAACAAGTCCAACTCTCCAGGAACTTTTCCTTTCCAACCTCTCTCTCTCTCTCTCTCTCTCTCGCTCTATGAGAGAGAAGAAAAAAATAATTAATCAAACAGCGAAGCCAGCTAATTTCCTCGCGATTTTAATTAACAAGCTCTCTCTCTCTCTCGCTCTCTCTATATATATATAACAGCACGCGCGCGCGTAAAGAAAACAATTTTCAGAAGTTGCTGCGTTACATAGCTTATATATATACGTAAGGTATATAGAGCGCGTAATAGGAATATTTAGCGCAGTGGTAATAACGTTGCTCGATGCCGGTGTAATCGCCTCTTATGCAAATTAATGAAGACGAAGGTCCGTTTAAGTGGCGCACTAGTAGCAGCAGCAACAGCAGCACGCGCGTCTTCTCTGTTTGCCCTGACCATTAAGGGCTCTTTGCAACTCTCTCTCTCTCTCTCTCTCTCTCTCTCTCTCTCTCTCTCTCTCTCTCTCTCTCGGTCCCTCTACTTTCTCTTGCTATGGTGTATAACGCTACGTATGTTTAATTGAATTTCAGACTTCTCCGTTGAGTGATTACAATTACGATGTCATCGTCGTCGTCGGCATAGCTGTTGTTGTTGTTGTTTTTGATATTATTATTGCAAGGTACGCACGTATATATAGAGATTTTTTTGTTTGGTCTCGTATGGGAACTGAATTCGATGATTATTCAGCAATGGCCGCTGCAATTAATTGAATATTTTCATATTCATCGAGTATAGGAAGAGTGAAAGCAGCTGCACGAATTTTCGATTATTGAAAAATCAATGTTTATTAACATAAGATAATAATTGTATCCACAGGCCTGATGGAATTACAAGTAAGGTGCGGATGGGTAAAACGCGCGCGGCTGTATGTTTTATTATGCTAAAAGTGTGCGCGTGCGATGTCGATTTTGTTTGCGAAACGGAAAAACATGTAATGACGTTGCCTGCAGCGTACGAGGGAGAAGGAAATTAAATGACTGTTTTACAATGGTCAATATTTCAGAGTTTTCGTTCGAATTGAAATTATAATATAAAAGCCGGTTTATTTCTGGAATAATATTATTTTATTATTAGTATTTTTAAAACATAAGAATAACGATATTGTGTAATTACAGCTGTATAAAGTCATGCTCAAATTATCCTTCTCAAATTGCTGCTATGTATATGTCTGTACGTTATTGCCAATTAAACAACTCAAAGTAGCAAATGTCACCGACAGAGACGATAACTTGGCTTGACAAAATTGAAAATATCGCAATGGCTCAAGTCAAATTATCGTCAATCCTTGACATTTAACATGTTATCTTGTCAAAATATTTGATGGCCACACCGACACGCGTAACGTGCATTTTCCTGCTCACTAAAATAAATCACTATTCAGCAGTGTGTGCCATTTAAAGGCTCCTAAAATTCATATAATATACGCTAGAGATTTATCGAGCTATCGTATATTTTTGGTAGCGCATATCTCGCTGACTGTCATATAATTAATTGACAGAAAGAAATCATGTCTAAGTGCCAGGTGTATAAATAAACAAAACAGCATTAACGCGTTACGAAAATCCATTCGTTTTACGAAATTTTTTCGTATATTTTATAACAAACACGTTAATATATTAATTTGACGTAACACCGTAAAATATGACGAATCAAAAATTCGAAGTCGTTAATTGCGTAAAAGTTATCCATTATTATGAACGGCGCTTATAATTATTATATTTTATCCTTATTACGTTAAAATTAATCAAAATAATTAATGACCATTCCACATTGATAATCATTAAGAGAAAACACGCTCACACCAATTGTCATTTTCAACACACGCATATATCAAACGAGTATAATAATTTCATGTAAAAATCAAAACACATCCACATAGGTTCATCACAGACACACAACGATTTCCTATACTCAACGGGGTAAAAGCCCCTGAGAAAATTCATCACAAATGGCTAGGGACGTTGCTTCGAGATAACCACGCGTGCGCTCGCATCTCGTCGCGACTACTATATGGAAGCAAAAAGAAAAAAATACACGAACGGGAAGAAAGTTAAGTTGTTTGAAGTCCCGTTAGCCATTTATCAATCTGGCAGAAGTTTCTTGCAGCCGCACAATTAATGGAAGGTATTCCACGAGGCGGGGGTACAAGCGGTGGCAGAGTATAGTCATCGGAGGGTTGTGGAAAAAAATTTGGCTCTGGTAGCTAAGCTGCACGCTTGCGCGCATGAGCGTTGTTGGCCGACTGATATACAGCGCGCGCCGCCGTATTTTCTACCACCGAACGAGGCAAATGGCTCGGAAAAAAACGCCCGCAATGATACGCCGACATGTCAAACGCCCGGGGATTCGCGCTGCTGGTTTTAACTCTGTCTCTCTTTTCTCTCTCTCTCTTTCTCTCTCTCTCTCGGTGTCTGTGTCTCTCTCTCTCGGTGTCTGTGTCTCTCTTTCTCGTTCTGCATCGCTTTTTTCGAGAGGAACGGGAGATGGGGAGGCAGGCGGAGAGAGGACGCGAAAGTCTGGAGAAAGAAAGTTATTGTTTTGAGATTGTCGGGGTAGGAGTTGTTTATTTTTCATGGGCTGAAGAGAGAAAGAGAGAGGGAAAAAGAGAGGGAGAGAGAAAGGGTGAGGGAGAGAAAGAGATATGTTTGCATTTTATGACGACTTCGTGATTTAGAGATTGCTCTAGAAGGCTATTTTATTTCGCTGTTATTCTTGAAAATTGTATTGTATCGGATGAAATTATTCGAATGTTTAGAATTCTAGTGTATGATTTTTTTTTGTATATATCTGTGATTAATTTATTTAATCAAATTTACGAGTACAAACAAGTTATTCCTGTTTTTATATAAAACTTCTATTTTTAAAATATCTACTTTTCTGTGGTAGTTGTTCAATTTATTATTATTTATTTGATTAACTTTTATCAAAGTTATTAATATCGATAGTGTTTACACCAATATTTGATTTGGATTGGAATGATGAAAAATTGTAGAGAAGTCTGGATAAACATGTAAGCACACGGAGAAAAATGATGTAGGAAAAATTACTATTTATGTGGGAAAAATTACTATTTTTTATAGTAGCGGAGGGACAAACTCATTTTCACATAAAAATTACTGCAGTATATAGTAAAAATTGCTACTTACTTTATAATTTTTACAATATAAATCGCAATTTTTACTATAATTTATAGTAATTTTCATAAGAATTTGAGTCTGTCCCACGGCTACTAACATAAATAGTAATTTTTCCTACATCATTTTTCTCCATGCAGTACTGTAACAAAGTTTCTTGAAATTGAAATTATGTTCAATATTTTAAAAATATATGCAGTCTTTAAAAATTACAACATTATTAACTGCAAAAACCACATTTTTTCCTTACAAAATGAAAAATGCAGTTTTTCTATCAGTTGACTATTCTGAATTTTCATAAACATCTACATTACACGATCAATCATACATAATATTCCATTAGTCCAGTAAACGAAATGCTGAAATCGCAATATCAGGTAGACAGGTGGATTTTTAATATTCAGTAAAACGCAGCATCTAAAAACGATGGTCAAAATTGCAACTTCCAAAAACGTCAGGTTCACCCTTAATTAGACAAAGAACACAATTTTTTAAACAGGAGATGTAGAGTGTGAAATTTTACATAAAGATCACCTATCACTTTCTTGCATTTGATAAAATCAATCTGAAAAAAAGCGAGGTAAAGAAAATTCAGCTCACGCATGCTCGCTAGCCAAGAGCGGCGAATCTCCCCGAGCTCCTCCGAGCGCCGCCGATACTGTAGCCTTGTGACCATAGGCTCCGCCTCGCTTTCCCTTCGGTCATTTGCCATTTCACACTTTTGCGTATTTTTCTTCAGCTTAATTTTATCAAATGCAAAAAAGTAATAGATAATTCTTATGCAAAATTTCACGGTCTACAACTTTTGTTTGGGACTTTTTTTTATATCTCTTCTCGTTCGGGGGTGGTTTTTTTTACAAATTAAGGATGAATCCGGTGTTTTTAAAGATGTTTTTTGACCATTTTTATTAGGCGGTATGTTTTGGCCAATATAAAAAATGTAGCTATTTATTTAACATAACAATTTCAGCCCTTCGTTTATTAGACTACCACGCCACGCAGAAACATGCTAACGAGAGAGACAGAGCGAGAGGACATGAAACGAAGCGGAGTGGAGGTAGGTATAGGCAGCCTATAGTACTTCACTACAAGATCGTCTCTCATCTTAAACAAACAAGGTGTAAACCCAGACACGTGTTCTCGCTCCTAAACTTTAGCCTAAGACTATAGCCATCAATAAACATCCTTACTATAGCTAGAGTGAAAAAATATATACTATTAGATTGGAGTTTCATGAAAAACTGACGAGTTTTTTACACAGGAAGATTGATTCATACATTTCTAAAATAACTAAAATTTTAGCATACAAAATGGTCTCCCGAGCACGTGGGAGCTCCATGTAGCAGCCGATTGCAGCGAGCACGACAAACGAAGGCCAAACGGTTACTCATCAGCAGCGGATGAAGACACGCTGCATGCAAAGCGGTCAGCAAAAGGTAAAGCGAGAGGGATATAGAGAATAGAGACGAGGCGCAAACCAGAGAGCCCAAGTGGTCAGAAGGAATAGGGATGCGTGAGCAATAAAACTTTCTCTTTTGGCGAAACAAAGTGCAACAGGCCTGCACTATACTCATTCTTGCCTGCCGCTTCGTCCAAATATTGCAAAGGTGGCTACAACCCCAGTTTTACCTGAAACACACAGAGAGACACTAGTCATTCTTGGCTTGGCGTCCAAACTGAACGGTTCACGTCAAAGTTTTGACTATATTCGCGTGTGATTATAATTGCAAACGTAAATATTAAAAACTAGTAAAAATGGAAGTTACAAAAAGTATTCCCATGTCGAACACAGCTGCAAAAAAAAGTGATTTCATGATTAATGACTTGGACAGCGACAGTCTTGGTTTGATATTTAATAAGTTACCCTACCGTGACAGAGTAAGTGTCGAAAGTGTCTGCAAACGCTGGCGTGAAGTCAGCCAAGAAAATTGGTGTTCGTACTCTAAAACTTTAACTGTTGGCAACGACACGAATATTTATCCACCTCTGCACGGCAACAACCAAGAAAAAAACGAGAGAATACTGCAAAAGATCATAAAACGTCGAGGCCCCTATCTTGAAGAGATCATCTTTACGTGGCATTTTAAATTGTACAACAGTTTTGAACCGGGAACGATCAAGCGACTCATCGAACGCTGTCCAAAGCTGAAACATTTAAACACAGGAATCATTGAGCTGAATACTGCTGACTGGTTAGCCTGCAGTACTCTTGAGAGTCTGTGCTTGACCTATTTCTCGAACAAGCAGAATGGTAAGTTGGGCGAGCTTTTTTGCAGAAACAAGCGACTACGTCGGCTCGAAATTATTGCCACTGTCTGCAAGGCAGTCGACTTTGAATACCTAAACCCTGGTCAACTGGAGATTCTTCACGTAATATCATGTCAATACTTCGAACTTACTGACGCAGTAGCAAGTAAGCTTGCCGATTCACTCATCGAATTAAAGTACAACCCTTTTCCGCATATGAGCCAGAATCTTAAAAACTTAAGTAAATTGACGAATCTAAAATCCTTAATCATGAATTTAGAATTTGAACGACTCGATACTGAGTTTCTAAATGGTATTGCCTATCATTGTCGGAAACTTGAAAATCTCTTCTTGTATATTTACGTAGAGAACAACTACGATCAAAATTTTATTCCCCAGCTGTTCAAACTACCACAGTTGAAAAGTCTTGTTATAATACAGAAACAAAATGAAATACCAAATGAAGTACTTAATAAGTTGTTCCAACAAGCAAAGAATCTTAAGTTCTTCGTAATGAGCTCATGCGCTGAATGTACTTATGAACTGAACAATATTAATCATTGTTGCATACACAATAAAGATTGGCTCCAAAATATGAACATTCACGATAATAACGAAGAAGAAACGATAATCCTCCAGTGCGATAACTAAAGAAATAGCGAGCTGCCATTGTGACCTGCTGGTGACGAAGAACAGTGGCGAAATGAGTAGATTACAAATGTAGATTTTATTTATATTTTGACTCGATGTGTTGTTAATCATTTAGTACGAACAAGGTAAAATGATGGGGGCGGGGAGAGAGAGAGAGAGCGACGGAGAGCGAGAGAGAGAGAGAGAGAATGAGAGAGAGAGGGAGAGATGCTGCAAGAAAGCAAAAGAGGCGTGTGTGATGTATAACAATGAGTGTAGTCTATTAAATTGCTTTAACCTCTTCCTGTACTTATCCACATAAAATTTTAATTGTGATGATACCTTATATATTTTTAGCCAATAAAACTGACTGACATTTGTAGTATTTCACCTGAAGAATCTAGTGCATAGGACATTTTTTAGTTAATATATAATTTATTTATTAATACTTCAAAAAAAAACAATATTTGTAATTTTAGTAGAATAAATCATAAACGAAGAGGTTAATAATATGGTTATTGTTATATATTATAGTCTATTTTTGTAAATTATGTACTGATCGTATGCAAAATAAATAAAAGTTTATATGTAATGTTGAAATTAATAACATTGTTTACAATAAATCACATAAAATTCTATACCTGTTTACCTTAATTATTTTTCCCTCCGTAATATTTGACTTTTCTATTCTACAAAAAAATTGTGCATTGGTTTGAAAACCTTTTTTTTTATTTTTATCAAAATACAATACATAAAGGGAAAAAAAGAACTTAAACTCATTTAAGTAGTGTATTTTTTAATTAAAATTTTTTTAAACTGATGGAATAGCAGCTGCTATAATAAATTTGAAAGACAGAAAAAACTTACAAAATCTTAATCTGCAAAAAAATTTGAAAAAGTACAAACTAGATTCAATTTGACTAAAATAAAAAAATAAAAAAGGCGTGTTATATCAGTTTTTTAATATAACACTTAAATACAATCGATTTAAGATCGATTCGATATTATATAGAAATATTTTATTCAAAGGTCTTGTAGTTAAACTTATCAAAAACATTTTTCATCACTTTCGCGGCGAAAATATAATATACACATGCATTGTTCATTCGCTGAAGTTTAAGTCGTTGTTCATCAGTCACGTCCAGGTTTGACTAAGATCTCGACTAATCTTTTTGCGGTGCGTCTCAGTGGTACACGTCCTGATAAACCGCAGACTATAAAAGGTTTGTTAACTTCTTTATGATCTCATACACATCATCTTGTCCGAATTGAGACGCAGACCAGAGTTCTTTGCCCAGGTAGATACTATTTGTGCCATATCAGATAGAAGAGAAATACTCTCCAAAATTTGGTCTTCGCTGGTGTGAAGATAAATTTGGAGGTAGTCCGCGAAGAAAATGTGTTTGGTCGTACGTCTACCTAGTATGTCACGAAGGTCATTGACATAAACGAAAAATAGCAAGGGTCTTAGGACGGAACCCAGCGGTTTTCCCGAGAAAGGTCGAGAGAGATGAAGCACGCTAAAGAGTCGAGTGACTTGAAAAAATAAAGACGCGTTGGGCCCAAAACTTTCTCGGAATACTCGCTATACCTACCGTTTCCTCAAAGTTTACTCGATGCATCCCGACTATTACCTGAAACATAGGTCATTCTTAGCCCAGCGTCCAAACTGGTCAGTTCACATCAAAGTTTCAACTCTCCTCGCGTTGCATTCTAATTTTAAACCTAAATATTAAAAAGTACTGAAAATGGAAGTTGTAGAAAGCATCCCCACGTCGAGTGTAGCTGCAGTAATGAATGATTTTACGGTCAACAACCTGGACGACGACAGTCTCAGTTTAATATTTAATAAACTATCCTACCGTGACAGAGTGTGTGTCGAAAGTGTCTGCAAACGCTGGCGTGAAATCAGCCGAGAAAATTGGTGTTCATACTCTAGGAAATTAATTATTGGCGAGAACGAGGATAACTATCCATCTCTGACCAACAACACAGTCGAGAAGAACGATAGAATACTGATGAAGACTCTGCAGCGTCGGGGTCCTTACCTTGAGGACATCACCATTAACTGGCATTTCAATTTGCATTTTAATCCGGATTTTCAAGTGGGGACAATAAAAAAAATGATCGAATGGTGCCCCAATCTGAAGCGACTAAATACGGGAGTCATAAAGATGGATGTCGAGGACTGGTTGGCCTGCAGCAATATTGAAGATCTGAGTTTAAGCTACTCTTCAATCGAGCAGAGTGGCAGGTTGGGCGAGCTGTTTCGCAGAAACAAGCGACTGCGTCGACTAGAGATTTTTGGCGCTACCGTAACGGCCAACGACTTTGATCACCTCGATCCTGGTCAGCTGGAGATTTTGCACATAATGTGGTGTCCAAATTTCAAATTCACCGCCGCGGTTGTGGATAAACTTACCCAGTCGCTCGTCGAATTAAAGTATAGCCCCTTTCCGTACATCCAACACGATCTTCTTGTCTTAAGTAAGATGAAAAATCTACGAATCTTAATCCTGAATATTGAATTCGGAGAGGTCAAGACTCAGTTCTTAGTTGATGTTTCCAAAAATTGTCTGAAACTTGAACAGCTCATGTTATATATTTACGTAGATGAATCATATAATCAAAGTTTTATTCCAAAGCTCTTCAACCTACCACGCTTGAGAAGTCTTGTTATAATACAGAAAAAATATGAAATTCCGTACGAAGAACTTAATAAATTGTTTCAAACAGCATCCAACCTCAAGTTCTTCGTACTGAGTTCGTGTATCGAATGTACATATATGAATCAAAATATTAATCCTTGTATCCGTCACCGCAGAAGTCGGGTCATAAATACGAACTCTAGTAGTGATTCTGGTGAATTAATTATAATAACAGCTGCATAAGCTACAATAACAGTGCATTACCTCTCCACAAGTCGAGTAGACTTACAAAAATCTTGGTCCTCGACAGCGAAACGATGAACTACCTCTGTGATATGATGGCTAAGGAGGCAACTAGCGAAAAGGTTAGTAGCCTAATTAGATATGCAGACTCTACACGGAGAAAAACGTTGTAATAAAAATTGACATGTCTGATTTGTAAGTGTGGGACATACTCGAAATACCCCAAAAATTGCTATAATTCATGTTGAAAATTGCCAGAAATTTATAGCAATTTTCACAATGTAAGAAAAATTTTTACTACATTTTTGTCCGTGTACGTATATCTTGACCAAACTATTACGTATAGTTAGTCATTTCGTGAAAACTATTTTAATAGAGAGGTGTGTTTAGTATATAACAGTAAGTTTATAGTATATTAGAACCCTTCAAACAAACAAATCTTGTATATTATATGTGTAATATCAGAATGGTATCGTTATTTATAATAGAATATAAAAATTGATAAATACTTCAAGCTAAATTTTTATAAATAAATGATCATTATTTTCAAATTATTATTTTCTTGATTCTTTTACCCTTCTAACAAATTATATTATTTTTATATTATATTATAAATTTACTGGATAAAATTGAAAACCGAGCAAAAAACTACGTTGAATTCATTTTTTATTTACTTGACAAAACTTGATAAAGGCATATGTTCAATTGGAAATAAGCGCGCATTTGATAGTCCGAAATTCAAACACTACCTCCCTTATTTCTTTTGCTGGAAATATATGAAATGCTAGAATTGACTTAAAAAAATATTCTAAATGGTGGAGCGCACTTAAGAGGGCCAGCCTAAGTTAAACGGAACGCACCTCCAATAAAAAATGGATCACAATGACAGTGAGTTTGTACCATGGAAAATTTATATTTTAAGTTGCTATACGTCTTAAATTGTAGGTATTAACGATTACTTCAAGATAAAAAAAAGTTGATATCGATTGCTTGAATACAAAAATTTGTACATCGATTAGTACTAAAACTTATTATTTTAGCATTTAACTCAGGCTGGTCCCCTTAATGTGAAGTTAGGAGGACACTACCTCCTCACCTTCCCCTACTTATTTTATACTTACAAAACAAGATGTAAAATAGGCTTTTATTCGTCTACCTCATAAAAAGTTCTCTACATCTATGACATTCCTATAACTAAAATAATGAGTAAGAAAACTTTTTATTCGATTCAAAAGTAACCCTTTTGACCATAGAATACAGTCTTCTTAAATATAATCATAAAATTCTGTATATTTGATTTAAGAAAAAAATATTTTTCAATCAAGATCCGTAAGTATGCAAAGAAAATTTCTTGTTACCAAAAAAATCCTTTAATAACAATATTTTCATAAAAAATTGTTAATTATTGTATGAACTACTAATAATTTTTTTAATGATTTCTGAATTATGTTTAGCGTTACGTGTACGCAGTAAGCACAACGTGGCGAAGGCGGATCGAATTGCATCGAGGGACATATGAGAACGACTCGAGAAAAGATGTACATCGGCTTGAGTAGCTGAGTGGAGAGAGAGCACCCGTCGTGAAAATAAAAAGTCCGGGGTTCATTTATTTGCAATTATTAAATCGTAATAATATATATATATAAGCTTTATTAATCGCATTGGATTATCTTACAAAAAATATAACAAAATAGTAAATTCATTCTTTTTGACCTGCTCGCTTTCTTGATGTTTGTGTCAGTGTCTTTGTTTGTGTGTGTCTGTGCTTGCCTACCATACTTAACAAAAAACTTCAAAAATTCAGAAAAAAAAAGAAACTTAAAACATAACAGTATACTCTTTCCTTAACCTACTCTACTTATCCTACCTAAACAAGTGTGCGCGTGTGTGAATTTCTGAAAGTGTTTGTGTCAGTGTACCTCTTCTATCTTCCATCTTCTTCCTCCTCCTGTCTCCAACCACTCCTTCCTTCCTCTATCATTCTTTACCTTCTTTCTCTCACTCACTTACTCCATCTTCTCCCCCGGCTCCAGTTTCTTCTTGTGCCCCATTTTCCTCCTCTCTGTCCTTCTCCTTCTTCGGTCTGTATCCTTTCACTCCATTCCCTTCCACTCCATTCCCTTCTTCTATTTTCTCTGTCCTGTGTTTCTATTCTCTCCAATCTTTCTCTTTCTCTTTCTTCCCATCTCCTCC
>JAYJLV010000011.1:14479470-14515330 GCA_036873485.1 Torymus texanus
TATCCATTAAAAAATAATTGTTTATCGATCGTAGTAGTGTATGTGTATCATATCAATATAACGTACACACGCAGTCGTCGAGATATATAGTGGAGTAAAAAAAATAATCGGGCGAGCGGACTCTTATATTTATAATAATAACGAAGACGACTCAGGGAAGGTGGCGGGAGACAAAGTAGGGTGTGTGTTTCTGTATGTATACACGAGTGCGTGTGTAAATGATTCGCGCAAGGAAAAGTATCGAATATTGCACGCACACACACAATCGAAGAGTTCGCGGTTTTATATAATATGTATATATATATATATATGTGTACATATACGTTGCCGCTCGCGCGTATACTTTATTATTTTTTTTTTTTTTTTTTTGCAGCTTTGCCCCAAGTATTAAGCTTACGTGTCTACGGATATTCATTGAACGAAAGAAGCGCGCGCGCACAGATGACTACACTATACGCAGTTATTAATATAACGCAGCTCGAATGGAAGATATTTTTTTTTTGTTTTACTTTATTTTCAACGGAGTCAATCTTTTTTTTATCACCATTTCATTTTATTTTATTTTATTTTATTTTTTTGTGATTAACGCACGTCCCGCAATTTCACAACTTTCTTTTTCTCTCGCGCTCTATTCTTTTATACTCTCACTCGATCGGCTTTTTCCAAAATTTCTCGGACAGGTTCACAGATCATTCTCGTTTTCTCGCTTCCCGAAGAAAAATAACAAGGATATATCTTATGTATATGTATAATATATTATGTATATATTTATAATATATATATATATGCTTAGATTTATGCCAAGACACAAACGGGAAGAGCATATACCGCGTTGCTTTACTTTTTATTATTTTTTTTTCTCATTGATTATTAAGTCGATCGCTTTTGTGCACTCACACACATTCTCACTCCAAGGCAGTGGATTCGTGTCGAAATCAAAGTATATAGCAAACTTTAATGTGGAATAATCAAGTAGAAAGCGCTAAATGATACATATATAGTTTTACTGATGCATATTCATTAATTAAAACAGCCTTATTTTACGTACACTTTTTTAATCGAACATATATAGAAGCCTATGAAAGACACGCTAACCAGAACAATAGTACAAAAATTAAGTATAACATTTGTACGACACGATGCAGTCTCTTTTATTAAAATATTTTGTACATTGATTGGATTATATAAAAATAATTTAATATTAAAATATTATGTCGATTATTCACAGCGTTTTTCTTATTGTTTTCGTTAAAAGAGTACGTATTATCTTTAATTAACAAACAAGCCAGTAAGTAACTTTCAAAAAAATTTAACACAAGCAAATTAATGTAATAAATTAAATTAGCGCAATGAAAAATTGTATACAAGAACGAAAAAAAAAAAGAATCGAGGGCAATCCCCTCCAGCAACGACACAGAAATTACCCTTGACACTGCGAATCCGCTCCCTCAGCTTCACTCTCTTCATCGTCATCTCTCCTTTCGCGCGAAAAACTCACTCCCTCTCTTTCTCTCTCGCTCTTACATATCGCGTATTTCTTTTTCGCGCATCACGTATAGGTTTTCCTCTCTCGCGCTGTGCTTGTTTTCGACTTTCGCCCATCTGCACGAGCGCGCAGCAGCACAAACTTGTTCCCGTGCACGCGCGCTCGTTCGTTCGTTCGTTTCCAAAGGTCTACCTCACACGCCTGTGTGAGTGCAGCTTGAAACACGAACGTAGTGTATATGTATGTATGCATGTATATATATGATAGAGGAAGCAGGGATGACAAAAAAAATAACACGGCGGGAAAACACGGTGACTCGTTGGAAAACGGCGAGTCGCCGAAAGGGTCTTAATGGCAAAGTCATGCAAAAACTGGATTTCTGTTTTTATGTGTATGTGTTTTTTCTTTCTTTTTTAGTTTCAGTACAGAAAAAGATTGTTTTCTTAGATTTTTATACGTTGCTTAAAGTTTTAGAAAAAGGGTAAGATATTAAGTCGTGAGTGTGATGATTAATATACACATAACGGACATAAATAGTTCGAAAAAATTATTTAAATTAATAGATTACGATTGTCTGACAACGTTAATGGAGAATAAAAAAGTTTTTTGCGTAGATTCTCGTTTAATAATATTTTTTTAACTCTTTTTGAATTACTTTATGTTTCATAATGATAAAAGTATTTGTTTAGTATAATTATCTAATGACAAATCAATATAAAAATAGAATTCAGTCATTCGATTTTAATAAGAACTATATGAAGAAAAACTGATTGCTATTTATTCGAATTTAAGCACGTTTATGGTAGAAAACAAGCACAACGTTGATAACGATTCAGAAATCGAATCTTTTTATTTAATTATATAATTTAAGAAAATTTTTTCGATTTCAAAATTAATAGAACAGCACCAAATCGTAAAAACTGATGTTAATTAATAAATAATATTAAATTCTTTGTAAATAAATAGTTAAATATTTTTCTAAAACAAATTTGGATATAAAAATATTGTTTCAAATTTTTCGTTAACAGCCTTGAAAAATATAACTTAAACAATTCAAATTTATTGCAAAAATGATATCTGAATCGTAATCTTTCGCGACTTTTTCATAATATTGTCATGAAGATTTCTCTCTTTCCTAGCAATGTAATATATCACTCATCTTTCGCGTCACGAATATCCCTCACGGCAATGCAGACAGAGACACTTCGCACCTTGAAAATCGCAGAACAGTATTCTCTTAATATTATCCTATTAGAAAATCTGACGTTAAGAAAATATTGACTCGCGCAGCACACACAAAATTACAATATCATTCCAGTGAATAAATATTGGTATTTAAGCTTTCACTTTTCTCCAAATAAAAATATAACATCGGTAAGTACTACGCGAATGGAAGATTTTCTTACACGAGATTGTTTCTAAGTCAGTGACAGAAGCGTATGCGTTTGATGTTAGACTGAATAATTGAAAAGTGCCGAAAAATCAATTTTTTTTTTGTTTTATTTATACGCATATATATCACATAGTATGTTTAAAAAAATATACAGACATTTGTTGCTTCTAAAAGTTCGCCCCGCACGGCGTGCAGTTCGTCGATCGTCTTTTTGCCATTGCTTTACAGCTCTTTATTATATGCGCTTTTAATATACAATCGTTCTAAAAACGATGGTATTGGAAGAGCCTTAGAGATTCCTCAAATGCGTAAAATTTACCCTCCATAAATCAAAAATAGCGAGATAAAATTTTGAATAAAAAATAACATTTGCCAAGGATATATCTTTCGCCATTTTACAATAACTCAGTCCTGTTTATATTTTACTTTTTTTAGTAAGTGTTCAATTTTTCTAAATATATACTTTTTTCTTTAAATTTTTTACGCACAATTACAGCACGACGACGAACATGTCTAAAGTCTGAGTTATCAACGGATCATTCGCTTCTTCGCTCATAAAAAATGTCTTATTATATCCGTTAAATACATTTTCTTAATATTCGTTTAGATTGCTAACCTTGATCTTGCAAACGTTCAAACTCCAAGTCCATCGTTGAAAGTTTCATCGAACAAAATTATCGATATTTTTATTTTCAAAAATTATAGAACTTTTCTCTTTTTATACATTTTTTGTACATACCAAGGGACTTAGGAGTATTATTTGCAAGATTTGATTTTTTCATTCTTATTTTCGTTCGCTCAATCCAATCTTTTTTTTATTTACTTTTAGGATCTTAGATGTCATGGTTACTTTTACTCATACCTTAGAAAAAAATAACAAAATCTCTATATAAGCTCGAGAGAAAAACAGACAAGATCCCTAAAAGTCGTAATTTTCTCACATGCAATCATACTGACTCTTCCGTGACTAATAATATTCTTTAACCTTGAAATCTGATCATCTCGAATAAAATACAAGAGGATGATCAAGCGTTAAAAAAAACACCAATCTCATATCTCCTTCAAACGCTAAAAAAAGTTGTCGAAACGACTTAAAAACATTAACTTTAAACTTTTTACAGTATACACGATGAATTATATTTTAATTAAAAAATTTTAACTTCGCGTCGTTCAACTAATGTCCGTCGTAACACAAACGCGTAAAACAGGAACGTACCTTTTTGATCGCAACATTATAACTTTTAAAAATCTTAAATCATTAATTAATCAACCGATTGATTAATAGTAACAAAATGCGCGAATCTTTTTACATTATTATGATTGATCGTCGCTTTCGCAGGGAATAAAAGCTGTACATAAATCTCCGACAAAAACTTTAATTATATCGAAGAAACTTATAACGAATTCTTTTCACTATCTCATGTTGTGCATATCGCACCTAATCATTGATGTCGGAATTAATGCGACCGAAGACAAAATGCATATTATAGTATTAAAAAAAATTCAATGAGACGTTGAAACTAAAAGAAAAACGACTTGATACCTTTAAAAAAAGAATAAGAAATAGGAATAAAAATTAAGAATAAGCAAACAAATTATTGCTTACTAGAGGTTGAAATCTTTACTGCAGCAATGAAGATTAATAAACTTGGATGTGAACTAATTGTACAACAGAAAGAAAATTAAAAATAATACATAATTAAGAGTGAAGTTATAGAGAACTACATTACAGATAAATAAAATGCTGTTTTTATTGTAAAATAATTTTAAGTATTTCACTTAAATTATTTCAAGAATAGTATTTTTATGTAAAATAACATAAAACGGTATTAGGAAATTAAACTATGATATGACTTTAAACAGTAGAATTATTTTTTTAAAAATTTTTGTATTAATTATATTCTATTAAACTATAAAAAAAATATAGAATTTGATATATGCATAATTGATAAAAAATTTTACAAAAATATTAAGACTAGTTAAATTAGAATTTAAAAAAGATCAAGATATCGTACTTATTCTTATTGCATTTTTCGAATCCTATTTCTTATTCTTATTTCTGTGCAAGGATTTTGAACGCATAGAAATTCTTCATATTATGATTTTAAAAATCAATCAGTTCTGCGCCCTGCGAGTGGTCTCTCTTACATCTATATATACGGTATACTTAAAAAAAACGTATATAATAAATATACAAAAACGCTTACGCGCGCGCAAGGGTTTCTTTTTACACAAGGGGGGAACGAATTGGAAGATATATTCGGGAAATAGCGCGCTAAAAAATTGTTTCGCAGAGCTATACGATTGCTTCGTAATAAGGTTAGTCCTTAATCGACGAAAAATCAATTGTAGAAATATAAATCTTGGTAACGTCATTCGCAAAAAACCGCAACAATATATAGTAACAGATTATTATGTACACGCTAGATATTTTGGTTTATCGTTTATCTTTTCATAAACCTTCGTTTTAACTTTGAGTCCATTATTTCAATCGTTCTATCTCTTCCCTTTTTCCTTTTTTTTTACACAAGAGAAACCAGACTGTGAACATCTATCCAAAATAAAACAAGTAATTTTTCTTTTTAAAAAAATAGAACTGGAGACCTACCATGGTTCGTCGCATATTTATTTTTTCGATCATTCTCACACACTCACACAATCTCTTGATTCTAGGCGCGTTTTATCGATCCGCTTTCTCATTCATTTTTTTCTTCCTCGTGTTACTTATGTCTCTTAAGAACAATTTTCACATCGTCGAGTCACAAGAGTCGTAATGAGTTTATTTTAAGGCGGATCTTTAAAATTGGAAAAGACGTGGGCAAAGCGACACACCAATGAAAGGCTTTCATTTTGAAACTTACTTGCGGTGTGGCGCTCACACGCGAACGACAGTCTTCGACGAGGAATGCATTCTAGAAAGATTAGATTTGAAAAAAGGTCGTACGCTCCGATGCTATGTATACATTTATAAGTAGATATATCTATCTTTTTTCTCTTCTTGCAGCGCGCTCGGAATATTCGACTGTCAGTGAATGAAGACGAGTTGATCAAGTTTACATTTTACATACTTAACTATGAACATTTTACGCTGGAAGAAGATTAACTCCAAAAGTTAACGAGGAGTTTTTGCTGTCCACGAGTAGGCTTTCGTTCATCGGGAAGACGACTGACGAAAGTTCACCTTAGATCATACCATCACCATATCCTCGTCAACATTAATAATTGTCGGGAAACTACTGTCGGCTGAACTTTGCCTCTGAATTGGTTTTTTTCTAACAAGGCCGTCTGTAAAAAAAATAATCTATTATTTTATGGAAATATTTGTAAAAAATTAACAATGTTTAACTATCTATTAAAATAAACCTGTTTGATAAACTTTTATGCAGTACTAATATACTAATAATATGTGGAAAATGTAAAAGATATATTAAAAGAAGGTTTATTATAACACTCACCGGCAGATGGTAGGAGATCATCAAGCGAGCCATCGTCGAGGTCTGTTGCCGACAGCAGCAGATCGTCGTCCGAAGACGCCCTCGTCAAGCTAGGCAAGGTCGATGTCAGCAAAGCCTTCTCCTTCTGTATCTCCTGAATGTGGCCAACAAGCGCCTCCTCCTCATCCTCTCTATCCCTTTCTGGATCAGCGACTACGCTGTTACTGACCCTGCCTGCAACAACGCTCGATAGCGTCGTATTTAGCTCCTCAGGACTGAAGATTTTTGAAGATCGAAGGCTAGATAGACGATGAGTCGCCGAGTGACAGGCCGAGTCGAGTGTATTGATGTCAGCGAGTGTTGTCTTGACGATGCGCAACTTCTCCTGAACGATCGTCTCCACGCACTTGGTCTGCCGGCCGACGTCTTGCAGCGAGTCCTGAGCGGGCAGAATTCGATTCGTGCGCAAAATACACGGTGCGAAGACTATGGCAAGGGCAGAGGGCGACATTCGGTTATCAATCTCGTGTAGAGCAACACGCGCAAGGTGAACGATTAGTCGTTCCATGAGGTCGAAATTAGACTTAGGCAGCTTTTTTAGGATCGCAAAAAGTGTGCTGTAAAAAATATTTTTCATCAATGAGGTACATATAAAAATCGGTATTATATAGAAAATACATTTAACAAATATTAATTACTGATTAGATATTTATAATTGTTGTAAACAAAATTATGTTTTTGTACTTTAATTTATATACCATAAACACATATTTCATTAAAATTAAGTTAAAATTATTAAAAGCGATAAACAAAAAAATCTGAACTAATCTCTTTAAGAAGATAAAAAAGAAAGAAAATAATATTTGTATTCACCTGATTCGATCCTGAGGCTCTGTCAAACTGGCCGCATGAAGAAAATCATCGTAGTATTCAAAGGTGAGCAGAGGCTCAGGCATATCTCTGAAGAAACTCTTCAACACAGCTGCAAGCACGTGCACCTGATAATTCTCAAAGTCTACGTCCTCGAGTTCGCCCTCGTCCATTTTCATCTTCAACTCCTTGACCTTTGAACTGACGCCGCTCTTGCGGTAGATACCCTCGGTATATAGGCCGTGCATCTCAATGGTTGTTATCAATCGGTCGACGACGAGTGGCACTTTACCATCACCACAATCTAATTTATAAAGTGGCACACCGAAGACTTTGCGTGGGTTCGAGTCGTGCATCTGTCCGTCCTTACCGCACTCTGCCGACGCGCGCGAGTAACATTTTTTATGACAGGTCAGCTTGCAATCTATAATTAAGGATAAATTTATTTTAGTTTTGTTTTAGAAGATAAATTAACAGTATCAATAATCTCATATTCATGAAATTACTTTCGAAAAACCTTTCTTGTTAAATTTAATCTTTTTTTATTTCTTAAAGATAAAAGAATAACTTACTTTGACAAATGAGGCCCCGTTCGATAGGCCACATAAAGAACGATGTACAAACTTCGCAAGCCGTTGGAATATTGATAATTGTCAGTTGGAACATATGATTTCCATGCTTAATGGGTTCCTCCTGCTTTCTCTTTTCTTTTTTCTCCTTCTTGCGCTTGCTTTTACTTTGTTTCTCTAAAGCCTCTGTTTTCGCCAACGCCATAAATTCATTCATAAAACCTCTGAACGCATTAACTCCCATCGTCAATGGAAAATCTTCCTTTAAGTTTTCCTGTTTGCAGACTGTCTCCATTACGTGCAAGAAATTGGCTATGAGATCCGTATATTTAATGTTTCCTTCGATGCCCTGCTGTATAGCTACACTGTACGTTATCACGAGATCGTCCTTAAACTTTCTTAGTGCCTGTTTAAACACACGATCCACTTCGCTAGGTGGCTTTTTACCCTCATCTTGTCCGTCCATAACGTAAATTTTCTTTGTAATGAAATCCTGCATGAGAGCCAACTCCTTCGCGTCCGAGATGATTTTATCTGTGCTATCTGAGAAGGCGGATGTCCCCGTGAGGCTGAATTTAGACGTAACGACCTGCTTCATTTGATCGTACGGAGTCCTGGGTGGTTTTCTCTTATTTCTACGATTAGGCGTATTACACGATTGACACGGCATTTTCAGGACACCGCCGTTTTGAATGCATTTAACGTGGAAAGGCTGCTTGCAGTTGATACATTTGTAACCCTGAATTTACACATTGATATAATTTTGTTTTCCATTTCTTATTAGTAATATAAAATATAAATTTTGGCGTTTTAAAGCTTACCTGTGTGACGAAAGCATCCATTTTCTCGTGGCAACAAACGCATATGTCGTCTTTGGAAAACCTCGCGATTTTCCGGAAATGATGAAATGCTAGTATGAACACGTCACCTTTCCATTCGAGCAGATTCATACCCGGCGCCGGTTTCAGGTCGCTCGGACTCGTCTCAGAGGTACCTTTGTCTTCACTGAGTCCTGAGACTTTGGTAGCGGGATCGGAATTACGACGGCGTAGCTCCATAGTGCTGATGGCATTTGGTCTGATACGTTTAACGCCCACAGCTTGGGGTTTGTAGTGCGGATCTTTCTTGTTGTGGGACCAGTCGGTGACCGTTCGTGTTGCAGACTCATGCTTCGATTCATCCTTGCGCGACCAGACGTTTGAGGTCTTGAGATCGCTCTCTTTGATGGTGCCCAAAAGAACATTACGGGCCTCTGTCGTCGCTTCATTAACGGATTCGCCCATCGAACGACACTGGATTTCCCTGGAAGGCCTGTTACGTCGAGCGCTCCTCACCTTTAAATATTATAAAAATTTCATTGGAATCATACGTTTGCATTTTCAACTTAGTGTTCGGATACCAGAATACTTTAAAACGTGTTTTCTTTTTATTTTTTATTTTACAGTTATCTGAAATTTTATGTAGCTCTGTAGTGCTACATCAGTGAGCATTTTGGATGCAATAGATTCATCCTTAATAACTCGTGAAACAATAGGAACTTATAGTTATAGATGGATGTCACATCACCTGATCTACCATAAGATAAATATGCGAAAATTTTGAATTGTGAAAAGATAATTGTCAGGGCCTGAATTGGATCATAATACTATTTCGGTAAAAAAAGAAAATAATAAACTTTCAAATTATGAAAATGATTAAAAGAATAATTATTAAGATAAATTTAAAACTTACAAAAAATAAAATTTTTATGAAAAAAATTACAAAGAAAATTATATAAGTCGCTAATATATTTTTCTTTAAATTTATAGAGTCACATTTTAAACATTGGTTATATACCTTCTTTTAACTTCTACATATAGTTTAACCTTTAGACCGCCGGGATTACGTCATATGGCGCGTGGGTCTGACTCGCACACATCCACCCTTGATTGGGTCCTACCTAGTAGGCCTCAGAACACTTTTATATAGGGAAAATCGATTTTTCATTTTTCCAAAATCCCGGCGGTCTAAAGGTTAATGAACTTGTACGATATTTTATAGAAGTATTTATAATAAAATCAAGTAATTCTCACCGGAACATCGGGTTCACCCTTATCCTTTTGCGGCGCAAGGACTCCCTTCGTCGCCACCGATACATTACTAATGGTTTCTGCAAGGCTCGCATCTCCCTCGGAATTTTGCCTCCTCAAGTATGCATAGTCCTTTGGCTCTTCCCGCTTCACAGCTACTGCAGTTACATTTTCGTTTTCGCTCAGCCTTCTCTGATCCCTTCTCATCGGACTGTCAAGCTTGAGTGTAGTTGCCATCGTCGGTACCGTCGTCGTCGTAGTCGCGGGCTTGCTCAGTCTCTCGAGCCTGCTGAGTCTCTCCTGCTCAAGCATGCTCTCGCTGAGATTACGATGCTGCGCGACGTTATGTGATCTAGTGATAGTCGGTTTTTGGGGTACAACCTGCAACGGATATTCTGGCGGGCCTGTGTGCTCAGGCCTCTTGCGCCATACATCGGAGCTTGGACTGTGTGTGCTCATGCTGATAGTTTGATGGTATTTGAGATCACGGGGCTGGGAGAATGAGGGTACGCCACCGGCGCCGAAGACGGGCGGTGCGCTATGCACCGCGCTTGGCGTTTCTACGTCAGTTTCGCCGTCGCTATAACCTGTGGATGAGCTATCGGTGCGTCTACTCGTTGACGATGGTCGACTGCTGCTCGTAGTCGTCGTCGTCTGTATGCTTGACTGCTGCTCTATTATAGCGCCTGCGGCACCCGTACGCCGGATTCGCGTACTCGGAATAGGTTTGTCGTGCGAGTGCATCGACTCGGAGGATTCAACCGATACCTGGGACTCCGAGCTCTGCAAGCTCGCGAGACTCTCAAGGCTGCCCTTACGATGGGGATCGGTGCTGTTTGTGTTGTTAGTTTCGGGATAAGGATAAACATCGGTGGAAATTTTCGTTGACGGCGAGGTTTCGCTCGAAATTCGCTTACTGACGATGATTTTTCGTTTCGCGATACTCGTTTCGAAACTCGTTTCGTGATGACTACTGTTGTCGATTCTAAAAGCGAAAAATTCATAAATTAATATTCCGTGCTAAATAATTTTAGAATATAAAAAATATAGTACTAATAATGTGAATAAAATTCAATTTACATCAAGCCAACGACCAAATCAATGCTATACTTACTCCCGTTGCTCCTTGAGCGCCATGTTCCTCTTCTTTTTCCTAAGCTCGGCCAGTGCTCTTCTCACATTGTTGCCCCTCACGAACGCCTGGAAGCACACAATACCCTTGCGGACCTTCTTGAACCACTTGTGCTGCTTGTAAGCCTTCCAGGTGGCCTGTATCTGTGTGGCCGCTTCTACCCTCGTCCTGAGCGAGCGCGCTATCCGCTGGGCCGTTACCATACGCCAGAACGACTGTATCAGTACAACGGCATTCTTCAGTTTGAGGAATCGTCGTCGCTCGAGACATGCCCTGAACCATTTCTGTATCGTCGTAATGCTCGTAATGATTTGTTGGTGCAGCTCGATGTCGAGCTTAATCTTCTCAGACTCTCGCAGGAAGACCTTAGTTGTACCCAGCTGATAGTTGTCACGATTGAGGTTTAGAGTAAGGAGGAAGTCTCGCACGTCGGTTTGGGTGCTCAGTAGACCCTTGGGCAGAAGCATGCGGTACAGTTGGATGAATTCCTCGTAGGTGAGACGAACGTTGAAACCAGCCTGGCGAATTCGCACGGTTTCCAGCATTCCAGTGTATCTATAGCATAGAATAAATGTGGTCATTGACAGTTTGTGTAAACGTTTTACCGTACCATTATGATTTCTCATGTTTTGATAGAATAATAATAGAATCATATTTTAAACTCCGGGTTCGATTTTATATTACTTCAGTAGAATTGTTAATTTTCAATGGCAATCTTTGTAACCGTTTCTTCGTGAAATCTTATACAAAAAAATCTATCCCTAAAATAAGAAAGATGATTGAAATTTTTAAAATAATAATATTTGAATAAAAATGCTTAAATTGAATTTACTATAACTTCTTTATAAAGGTCTTTATAAAGGTCCCTACGGCTCTAAGACCTAAGTCAAATTTTTATCACGTATAAAATGAGTCTACATTCCCGTGTCAGTTCTAAAATTCCAATAAGTAATAATAGAACTTATTAAATTAAAATTCTAATGACATAAACTAAAAATAATTAAATATAATATAATAGAAATGTGACGCATTGAAATCTCCTACAAACCTGAGCTGCCGCTGTACCGTCTCCTCGTCGAACTCGTTCGGCACTTTATTGGCATTGCTCTTGATACACCTGATGAAGAACGGATTGGCCTGGTTGAGCGTGTCCATAAGGCTGTGCAGACTCTGTTGGAATTGCGCTGACACCGTCATCGGCTGCTTCCTCGCTTTGCCCGGTCCCGTTCCATAGCTCTGTGTCCTACCGGCCAATGTCTTCACCGTCTGCAGATTCTTCAGACCCTTCTTGCCACGCTCTCGTGGCCGGAAGGACTTGTTCTTCCTGCGCGCAGAAAATACAATCAAGGATGAATTATTAGTCATCGGTGTTTACTTCTTTTCTTTTTTTTTCTTTGATTATTTTTATTGGTGGTATTGCTGCGGGTCGTAAGGATCGACTCAGCGCGCTCGTTCACCCCCACCGAGTTAATCGATAGAGTGACCAGAGGAGGAGGAGCTTTGGATGTATAATATTGTTTAAGCACAACCTGTTGCTCTGACTAGTTACAACGTTTCAGATTTTGCGGTACACAGTTGAAAATATGTTGCGTACACGATGCTCAATCGTTCATGAGAACGATTGACAAAAATACTATTTTTGTACAGTTCAGTATTGTTGTGCACATTATTTACAGAACGGTGACAATAGAATGCCACCGTACGAGACTCCAGTTATGTAAGTACAGAGTAAGTCAAGTACGCAGTAACGAAGATTTTTTTTACATGCGATTTACAAGAGATTTTCAACTGTGTCGGCGTTATTAAGAATATCTTGAAAATCATTCTGCAAAAAAATTATAAAAATTATGCACGCAATTATGCGACAAAACTAAGTTTTTTTGGCATAAGTATATGTAATATTTCAAGCTCAGTATAATAAAAAATATTTACAACCATCTCTTTCTAAGTCTTAAGTAAAAATATACAGTAAAAGGAAAGAAAATTGCCTAACTATATGTAAAAAATCTTACATTTTCTTTTTAGTACAAAAAAAGCATGCAATATATATATATATATAAATGTCAACATTATATAGTTAGTGGTTGATTCAGCGAGCAAACTGACTCATCGGTAGAGCATTTCGCAGAGTTAATTTACTCGGAAATTAGACAGCATGGAACGGTAATTTTCATGCACGATATCTCCATTGTATAATGGAGTTGTAATAGCTACGTAACGTACTTAAAAACGAAGCGATGGGAGTATTTCGAGTGAATGAACAAATACATAAGAATGAATGAATCGGCGAGAGAGGAATAATGACGATGACGATGAGAGATGTATACATGAGAGCAGAAACTATATTTTTATTTTTTATTGCGAATATAAGCGTGGATAGACGTAAAAATCGATAGAAGGATCGGAGTGTGTGTGTGAGAGAGACTGTGTTTATGCTAACTACTACGGTGTAAAAAAAGTCGACGCTGTAAGAAAAACCTTTACTACTAATCAGGGATGGGAAATTTATCGATTGTTTCTGCCAATATAATTTTCCACGTTATTCGTCCTTTCCTATCTTTACATATATATTTGACAAATGTAAAAATATTCAACGATAACAGAGAGTTTTTAATTTGTTTTACGGTTTCTCAATCCTAGTCGCAAATTAGCCCATCCCTGCTACCATCCTAATTCATTAACACGCAGAAAATATGGTATACCTTTCTACGAATCCATTACCTACGTAAATGCAAAGATTAAAAAACACCCTTCACCCGTCCATAACCAAGACTACGTCACGCTAAAGAGGTGTGTTCTCGATTTTGATACGGCCAGTGTAGAGATAGTGGAAGCTTCTGTTTGTTTTGTTTTTTTTTTTTATTTCTCTCGACGTGTGTGCGTAGCTCTTAATCTAATTCAAAACTCTGCCTTTACAAGAAAATTAAAGCGCCTTAGTTTCGAAACCCACCAAGTTCATACAATAAGTATATAAGCCAGTACAAAATGATTGAATTAAAATATTACTTATAAGAAAATTAGTAGAAAAAGTTATTTTATTTAACATGTTTACGTTTAATTTGATAATTATTAACATTTAAAACAAAATCATATACAATGAAACTTATTAATAAGCAAATTTGTTGCCCGATTAACCAAACACCTTTATATTTAAAATTTAATGAGAATGTAGATTTAGAATTGCAATCATTTGACTATAACAAAATTTGCAAGCTTAAATATTAACTTGGCGAGCTTAGCTGTTAGATATGATAATTGGGTATGCTTACGATTTAACAAAATTTAAAGATACATTTTAAATTAGTTTTACTTACTGAAACATAAATATCTAAAAACGTTTCCGAGATCTTAGTAAATTTACAACTTTTAAAAGATAATTTAGAAAGAATTTTAATCGTCTAAAAATCGAGTTAACATGCTCCAAATCGTTTAGACAACTAAATAGAATTAGCACCTTCCACCGTTTAAAATAAATTCATTTTCTATAAAAAAAAGTATTAAACTTATACTCTTAACAGCTAACTAATCCAGATTCACACAGATTCAAATACATATTCCTTGGACTCCAATTTTAGCCTAATAAAAATAAAACACCATCTTTTTATCCCTCAACATATTCCAATATAAATCTATCATATATATATACACCTGTCGAACATACCACCTACAAAAAAAAGTCACACCCAAAAATCATATCCATCAGAAGTAAATCTCGCGCGGTTCGCGGGCGCAATCGTTACATACATGACAATCTGATTGGCACGCTCCATGACGTTCGCTTCGTCTTTCGGCAGCGCTCTCGAGTCGAGCTTGCCGCCGCCCTGTCTATTTCTACCGGCACCCTGGTGCTGCTCGTGCTCCCGGGCGGCTCTCAACGGCCCACCACCGTTGCCGCCTTTGCCGGCCGTCGCGGCGCCGCTCGCCTGGTTAACGTTTCGAAACTGCGGCCACGACAGCCGATTGTTGTTGTTGTTGTTATTATTGTTGTTGTTGTTGTTGTAATGGTGGTGGTGATGGTGGTGATGGTGATGATTGTTGTTGTTGTTAAGGCTGTCGCTGTTTTGTGTAAGGCCGCCGGCGGCGATGCAGCCACCCTGATGCGGGCTCGCGGCGGCCTGATGAGACACGCCACTGCCACCGCCGCCGCCTCCGCGTTGTTGCTGCTTCTGATAGCTCGGACGGCTGTGTTTGTGCGAACTGGAAAAATGATGCTCTCATGCTTAGGCGCGGTCAGGGTGCTGCAGCATACTTTCTCGTTGTACATCGCGCGCACTCGCTCGCTTTATCTCTGTCTGTACCCCTTTTTCTCGCAGTCTCTCACTCATTGGGAATTATAGCGCGTAGCTCTATATTATGATTTGGTACAAAATTTTTACGCGGTTTTTGTCGGATGGCCAAATTTGGGGTAGATTCCTTGCGTCGAAGGATTAATTTCGATTTTGTTAATGGTGGTTGGACGATACTAAGACTTGGTAAAACTTAAAAAATGGGTTTTCAATGTTCAATAAGATATCGTACGTCCATTGAATTTTCAGAATATACAATTTAATTTTACAAATAATGGAAAGTTTAGTATATATTTATTCCAAAAGTAGGAATGTTTTCGGAATTTCTAATTTCTGAATATTAAAATGTAATCAAACACATTCAAGGCACTTTCCTGAAAGATAAAGTATTAGTAGGATAATGATGACAATGACGATGACAATGAATTGATCTACTACAATTATTAATTAAGGTTTCTTAGGATCATGCTTAATGATTTTTTTTTAAACTGTGGGCAATCCTGATATGAAGTAATGCCATGAAGTGAAGATGTGCAATGACACAGTAAAGATTTATCATGAATTTTTAAGGTGGTATGTAATCTTGAGAAAGCTACATTCTAATTACATACAACATGTAGCAAGAAAATAAGTGTAAATCATACAAAAAAAAATCTAATTTTTAATCATTTGGTAATAATTACAGTAAATGTTCAACAATGTATACAATGAAGAAAGTCGATTTACATTAAGTGAAATGATTGATGTTTCCATTATAAATTCAATAATGCGACTAAAAACTTAAAAGAGAAAAGGTTTTTAAACAGTACACATAGTGGATCGAAGGCCACTTACGCTATTCGGTTAATAGTTAGATTCACTGCAGATAACGTCACAAGATGGCTACAGGGACAAAAGACAATTTGGGCAATATAAGTGTCATCATTTGTTCTTCTTTGAATAAATTTTATCCAACACGTTTAACTATTATCGGTCATTGAGCTTCTTTTAATACTCGAATAATTAATGAAAATATCTTTTTGTACTATTTAGTTTAAATTTTATAAAATTAATGCACAAATATACAACAGCTTCAGCAACTTCACGTTTTAGTTACATTCAATGCATTTCAGCAGACATTGTACAACCAAAATATCGGTTGAATGAAATTAATAGTATACCCACTGGTTTAAATAAATTATGATTTACAAAATTATGTTAGCTTTAACGAATAAATGAAATTGTCTTACTAACCTGATCACATTCTCGTTTGGAGTTCTGTATCTATTTTGCACAGAAGTTTTATTTCCATCAGCTGTAAAAACAATTAATCATTATAATCATAATAACAAAATGAATAATAAGTACTTGAACAAATTTATTTATTTTACGTATCTATGTATTTGAAATTTATTGTTTTTAACCGCGATAAACTTAGGTGTCTATATTAAATACTAAATAGAATTGAATTTTATGCACAATTATTGATAACTCACCTCTTCCATGCCTATGTGCTCTTCCAGCTTCCTGAAAAGCAAAATGGGCGCGAAAGAAAGCACGAAGTATAGCCCATCGGAAGACGGCGACTGGATCGGCGCCAACCAATTCTCGAACGAAAGCTAGTGAAGAGTTTTTCAATACTCCAACAACACCATCTGGCCTCATCAAATCCAGGTTTTTCTCTCGCATATTTGCGACTTGGTATTTTACGGCTCCAGCATAATGACGAACGACAAATGTTCCTTCCCTTCGTTGTGGAGCTTCGTAAAAGGGATTATCTTTGTGGACTGAATTAAACTTCTGCAGTAGCGTTTCATTAGTGGCACCAGGGAAACTATAACAAAATTTAAAATAATTATAAATATACCCAAAATTATACTTTTAATAAAAATAATTTAACTCTTTATTTTTCGCTAAATAAGACAAATCTTGATAAATGTTAATATATTTTAGCAAATCTTTCACAAAAATTTAGTCATATTAAAACAAATATATTAATCACGTAATACATACTTGCACTGGTCATCTAAAAGACAAAGTAATCCATTGGGTTTGCCTTCTATAAGATTCAAACAGCCAGAATTGTCACTGTAACCGATATCTGTCCATCTAATTCCTTGTTTTCTGTATTCTCGTTGTTCATATTGAAAGACGTGTTGGTTAAAATAATGTTGTAATTGTTCGTTGGCATAATTAATACAAAGTTGTTCAAAGCTATTGCATGTTTTAAAATCTTCAAAACCAAAGATATCCAGTACACCAATGCTATTTCCCTGATGATCTCTTAAAGTATCTTTTTTCGATAAAAGCGCATGATTCACCTGCAAAATATTATAAATCATTAAATACATACTACTGAAATACCTAGAGATTCGGTTTCTTGGAAAAAACACTTACTTGTAAAACTATCCAGTCGAAAAGAGCTCCATACAAACATTTTGCCATTGCATCCCTAGCTGCAATTGCTTCGGGCAGTCTATAATTTATAACTAAAGTCTCCCCTGAAGCTCTTGCTCGTTTAGCTGTAAGAGCTGCCAGTAAAGTTTCCTGTTTTACTCTGAGCAGCTCCGATATTAACGCGACAACTTCAGGATTCTTTACACCAACTGCTTCGTCATGATGGTGATATGATTTTCGAGGCTGGAATTCCACGTTTCCTGTGAAAATAAAGAAGTATAAAGGGTTGAAGAAGGTTTTATTATTCTTTCTACACAAATATAAACAAAATTTATTAGACAATAATATCAAGCAATATGAAAAATATTATAGCTAAAAATACATATTACGACATACCTAACAATAATACGGCCGACAGAACAGCAAACAATCGTTTCTGCTTTTCTGGCGTGAAACCAACCATCTCCATGGATTGCTTCAGTCTTGAAAATTCGTGCCGCTCATCGACGTTCTCCAGTCCATAGCAACCACTTTTGTTCAGATAATTGTACCACTCGTAATTTCTAAGATGTAGAACCTGCCTTTCCTGCTCATTTGCGCCAGCTAATAGATAATAGAAAACATGATAATTTCGTTCGTTTCTTCCTTGAGAGACGATTCTTGATTTTTCAAGCAGATATTTTTGAACCACAGCTCTGTAACAAAAAATTAGATTATTATAATGCCGAAAAGTTACAAAATAATCTAGTATTAAATAATTAAATTAACCATTAACACGATAAATTGATATTTAAAAATCCGTGAAAGTTGATAATATAATCAAAAAAAGAATTAATCTTTTATTCAACACTAATTCTTGCATACGAAATTGTGAAATTTTTGAAAGTGATATTTTAGTTCATTTAAGAATATTGCTATTAATGTAAAAAAGAGTAAACGTAAATGATTAAACCTTTCTATAATTAGCAAGTTTAAAGTGTACAAATTTACTTATAAATTATCTAAAATAAATTAAAATTTTTTTTAAAAATATTTCTAAGAAACTAAATATATAAATTTCCAATTTAGTAACTGGTAAATTAAATCTTTCAACATGAATTTTATCAAAAATTTTACCCACTGAAAATTTAGTTAACTATTGATGAATCTTACTATAGTAATATTTATGATTATACCATTAAACGATTTTTATAATATATAACTATATTATTTCGTTACATTTTACATTTATTTGGTTTTATTTTTTGTTCTGGCAGTTTTTCGGTATTGAAAATTTTATTTTCCTCTGTAAAAATGTACACATAATCCGAAATTTAAATTTAACAGAAGAAAAGTGGAATAAATTTAATTAAGTTTAGATTTCGTGAAGTTAACCTAATTGCTTCAAGACTGGAAGAGCCAAAAACTCCTCTTCTACAATTTAAAACTTTTAATATTCACATAGTCTGTCAAATTCATTGTGTATAAGTAAAACCGATTTTATTAATATTTTTTGAAAAATATTAAGAGGTTGTTTATAATTACAGAATTAATTTATCAATTTAATTTCAATGCGTTTACAATTATTTAAAATTATTTAAATACAATAAAATTTATTTACAATGTTGACGTACTTTTTCGTAAAAAATCTAAAGTGATAAGTTTCGTTATGGAACATAATGAACTTTTTACAACTTTCAGAAATTTATGCATTAAAATATTTTGATACACATCCTATTTCACGCATTTTGAACAAACCGAATCCATAATTACATTTCGTTCATGAATAAGTGATACACTTAAGACAATAACTTTCGAAATAATTTTACTTTTATCGTGTAACCATTAAATACAACACACACGAATACAAAATAGAACCAAATATCAAACTCACCCATGCACCATTCCATTCTCCTTGTAATTCACTTGGATGAACTTGCCGAAGCGACTGCTATTATTATTGTGTGCAGTTTTTGCGTTACCGAACGCCTCGAGCACGGGTCCGGCGCTGAGGATCGTTTGCTCAACACCGCAAGCGTGCGAGCCCTTCTGACTCAGGGCGGTAAGGTGATGAAGCAGGAAATTCGTCGACTCAGTCTTACCGGATCCGCTCTCACCACTTATCACAATGCACTGATTCCTCTTCTCCTTGAGCATGCAGTGATATGCCGCATCGGCTATCGCGAATATGTGCGGCGGTATGTCCGGACCGAGCCTTCGATTCTGATAAAGATTCACATACTTCGGATTGTAAATCGGATAGAATTTGAAGGGATTCAGTGCGATCAGTATGCTGCCCACATAGGTGTAAATATTGCCGGCGAGAAACCTTGCACGGAGATTGTCCAGAAGTGTTTGCTCGTTCAGGTCGGGCAGCTGGCAGAGATCCGGATATTCTTTATCGCGCGGTTGGTAAAGGAAGCGATTGAAGTAGTCCTTGAGGAGCTGCGGATCCATGGGAAATCTGCTGTCAGACCACAGGTAATCAGGCTGCTTTTTCCTAAGGTAAAATCTGAAACACATGCGTTTTGTTAGCTTTATGTATTTAATATGAGTATGTTAGCAGTTAATATAAAATGTTTTCTAATAAATGAAGTTTGTTTTATTAATTTTTCTAATGAAAACCAAAACTTAAATTCATTTTATAGTATTACACATAAAATGTTTCGGATTTCGATATCAAATTTTGAAAGTTTCGTAATTAACGATCCATATCAAGAATAACACGAACCCTATTGGGAACATATTAGCACAATCTAAATAAAAATAAAAATGATTGAACAGTAAAACAGTTTTGAAGTGAGCAACTAGCAGCGTAGTCAGAAGTGTGGAGCCGCGATGGTTTCACGCGCAGTGCAACATCATATGTGCGTGAGAGTTTCTGTGGAGTGGTAGTGAAATGGCAATGCGCGGGGCACAGTAACAATTTCTTCGTCTGCTTCGCTACCACGTGCGACGTAATAAGTGATACCGATTACGGTGTTCGCGTAAATCCGAATTAATAATACTATATGAGGCTATTTTAGTAAAACTTTTTTAACTCGGTACGTTATTATATAACATTCTTACTTATAATATTCCTGTTGTGCAGCATTTTTCTTTGGCCAGAGCAGCATGAGGGCCACAGGACACTCCGTGGGTGCAAGTCTTCGTTCCTTACACTCCTGCCCAACAGAATTACCAATAACTTCTGCCAATTCATATCCATTGGAGACATTGCCATCATTGAGACTGAGTCTTTCAATGATGCATTCTACTATTTCTGCAGATGATGTCTGTTTCGTTGCTCGTATGGAGAGTGCTTCGTATTCGGCGCTCCATTCGCCCACGAATACTTGCACCACACCAATACTATTGTTGTCCATATCTATTAACCCTGAAATAGTTACAAACATTTTTCTAAAATATTGTCAATATTTATTTATTTGTTGAAATATCAATAAGTAAATAAACTAATGGAGTAGAAAATAACGTAAATTATTAAATTTACAAAATTTCAAGTATATTAAACTTATTCACCTTTCTAATTTAGGGTTATCAGATTTGTCCTCTGTCATCCATAAAATATTGAGAAAATGATAGTGCTTCTTCCTCCTGATGTTTTAAAATCATAACAATAAAAGCATTTTCTGATTTGTTGATACTCATTTTGTATGTAGTGTTTAATTTATTTATTACACTTGAATACACAAATATCTTAAATTTGCCAGTCTTTTAAAAATTTGAAAACATTTTCACGAATTTTTATCCATATATTACTAAACTTTTTATTAAAGTATCACTATTTAAAGATATAACTTTTGTTTATGCTACTTAATTTTGCATTTTCTTAATAAATTTTAATTGCTTCTTGTTTAAATTAACTAGGCAACAAAAAAATTATCTTTTTTCTGTATTAAGAAAAGTTAAGAGCATTAAAATAGTTTTGTTCGATTTTGTAGTGCATAGAGTATTTCGATAAGTTAAATAACATGATTATATGCAGAATATATTTAAACAGCACCACTTCGATTAACTTTTAAACTATTATCGCAGCATTCATTATGTCAGTTGGAAACTGTGCGTGGGTATGCTATTGTGTTGGCAGGCAGTAACTTGGTTTCCTCACTGGACACAAAAATCTATAATTTCCTATGTGTGTTTAGTCTTTTCAAATCTCTTGAGTATTTTGACATGTTTATTGCAGAAGTTTACTGATGTTAGACAATATCCTAGATTTTAACTGAAAAAGAAGAAAAAATTTTTTATTACAAATTAAATCTCATAATATTTAATTAAACAAACATATTTTTATTCAAATTCACAAATTAATAAAAATTATCAAAGTTTTACAATCATTACAAAAGTATTAAAACAGTTTTTTTTCAGGAATAAAGTTGTTTGTTACAAATTTGTGATTAAAAATAAAGAATTTCAATCTAAAATTTTTGGAATAAAGCCAGCTCTTATTTTTATCGATGTAAAAATTCATTCAATATAGACTGTATAAAACCCAAAAAAACATTCTAAGAATAAATTGGAGTAAATATATTTGAAAAGCATTTACTACAGCTTATGCAATTTAAAATGTGCAACTACTACTTTGATAAAGGAAATCCCTTATCTGATATTAGTCATTATTCTGAAAAACCTATTTATCATCATAGAAGTTAAAATTGTTTTTATAACCCAAAAAAGTTCTTTGCATATTTTTATATTAATTAAATAATAAAAATGGGTACATATAATAAATTCTTATTCTTTCAAAATTTCTTTAAAAATGTATAAGTGAATAAAAATAAACAATACTTTAAACATCACTTGAGACTTTATCTTTTTTGATATTCGCAAAAGATAAAATATCATATCACAAGAGACTTCAAAAAGACATAGCTCTCTAATATATATATATATCATAGCAAAACAAACTGTATATGTTCTCATTTTTTAATTCCAAAATAATATATTTTGAAGTTTTATAATCTTATTAATTTTAATGATGCATAATTTGTTCCATAACTCTAATTAATTATAAATACTTATCTAAGATATTTATAAGAACTAACCAACAAGATATTTCCAAAACAATGAAGGTACTTTGATAGCATGCATTAAATGCTTTTTTTTCACCACTTCCAGAGTTCACTTTATATTAAGAGATGACCTAAACTGTTGCATGTAAGTGTAATGAATATGCTGTGCATTTTTTATTTTAGAGTTAAAATTCTAAATTTTATACCCTATACAATAATAAAATAATGATAGAAACTTTTTTAGAAAATTAAGAAAATTAATTTATTTCTTTTCTATATTTGTTGTACATTCTCAAATATTAGAAACTATTTTTACTAATAAAAGAAAAATAATAAATAAATAATTTCTCAAATAATTTTCTAACAGTAATGTTATAGAGTTTTCAATATAGCACATGCACTTAAGTTTACCTTAAAATTCTACAATTAATACCTTTTACCTATTTTGCTTTTAATACTGTTAGTATTTCAAAACTTTTAAACTATTAAAGCAAAAATGGATGTATCCGTATATAGAACACTATTCACACACCATTCAGCTTACTCTACTCATACGCAAGCTTCACTTGCTACTCGATTGATAAAAGCAGAATATTCCATTCTATTTTAGTATTCATTGAAGAAAAAAGTTGATTATTATAAGAGAAACAATTTTGCATACTCATGAAGAAAGATGCTATAAAAAAGCATACAATTTATCAACAATCTTTAATGTGTGATGCCTATACATTGTAGAAATATTCAATAAAGGAAAAAGCATGTTTTTTTACAATCAATACTGACATTTTGGTAACTACTTTATGTATATTGGAAAATAAATAATGTACAGGAAGGTACCATTTCCCACAAAGTTCAGAAAATCATTAAACAAACAAAAATAAAGTTTTTTAAATTTATTTACATATAAGGTAATAAAGGACTTCATTATCACAATCGAGTCATCTGCATTCCCACCATTACATTTTCTCAATACATCAACCCAAACTAGAATATACATAAAACTTTGATCATCTTTTTCTCCAAGAATTACACGCACTGACACACCTGTCCCATGAACAAATTCACTTGTTTCCAGTAGACCAACAAAAGACTTATAAAAGTGCAAACGCAACCTTACACCACAACCTGATCAATTCATTCTTCGCACCAGAGCTTAAAATTTGCCTTGACCAAGCACCTAGAGCAAAAGGAGCACAGAGATACCACTACCACATCAAAGAGCACTACTTCCTCCTCGCCATCCTGCTCCAGTCCACCCTTGTCGTCGAGAACCACACGCACGCGCAAGCCCGAAAAAAAGCCGACCGTGCGTGTCTGTTACAATAATAAAAATCGTCGTCGTCGTCGTCGTCGTCCTCGTCTTCGTCGCTCACCGGAGCAGGAGGGAGACGTGTGTGCCTGTGTAGTGTGTGTATACGGTACACCTTCCCTCTTTCTTTCCGTGTGTCTCACTCTCGCTCCCTCTCTCGTGTACAATACTTATGCACATATACACACATCACAGATCAGCACCAGCAGCACCAGCCCGAGAATGCGCGAGGAAAAACGCGGCGAGAGGGAAAAAGAAGAAGGCGGGAGGTGGGAAAACAACGTCCGACCAGGACACAAGTATTACCTCGGGGAAGTCGTCCGCTCCAGGAAGCCGTGGAGGTCGCGACGCTCCGCACATCTTGCTGTTCTCTCACTCTCTGTGTGTCTCGCTCACGGCCTCCCTCTCTCTGTATATGTGTGTTCGTTCCCTCTATCTCTCCTCTCTTCCTCGCCAAGTCACTTCTATCGCTCTCCGCGCGCTCGCGCGTATATGTGCATATATATACACACTCTCTGCTCCCTCCGTCCGTGTGTATCCCTCTCTCTCTCTCTCTCTCTCTCTCTCTCTCTCTCTCTCTCTCTCTCTCTCTCTCTCTCTCTCTCTCTCTCTCTCACTATCTCTCCCTGCCTCTCTCGTCGCGACCGAGAGAAAAAGAGAGATCGACGACTAATGCGGCAACGGCGGCGGCAGGATCCGTCCACGTCCTCGTTCTCTCGCGTCCGCGGCGCGCACTTCCTTCGCGCTCCTATACTATCTCTGTCTCCTCGGCTCGGCGCACTGACTGGTCTCTTGTACACGGCACACAGGCAGAGCAGCAGCAGCAGCACCTTCTCCGCGGTGTGCGCGCGCGCGCGTCCACCGTCCGTCCCCGTCGTGGTTTCTCTCTCTTGCTCTTGCTCTCTCTCTCTCTCTCTATATCTACTCACACCCTGTACGTAGTGTGCGTGCAAGCGCTAGCTACACGTATATACGTGTAATATATGTATATATATATATATATGTATATGTCGTCGTCGCCGCCGCTTGCGCGCGCTGCTGACCCGGAGAAAGAGAAACGAGTTCGCGTGTGTGTAAGTAGAAGTATGGGAGAGCGCGAGAGCGCGCGCGCGCGACTTTTCTCTCGCGCAGCCTATGTGCTCCCGCTTCGCTCCGTGCGCGCGGTGCGAGCACACGGTTCCTCTCCGTGTGGTTGTGCTCCTGCTGCCAGTTGCGCCTGCCTCTCTCGTTCGCTCTCGCTCGCGCACTAGCGCCGTCCTTGTCACTGCTCTCGCGGCTGCTCGCGCTCCTCTCGCGAGCGCGCAGGTCTCTTTCCTGCGCGCCGATGACCTAGTGCATCCTCCCCTGGGCTGATCCCTCTCTTTCTCTCACTTCTTCTCCCTTCCTATACGTATGTCCGTCTATCAATTTGCCTCTCTCTCTCTCTCTCGCGTTCTCTATATCTCTCTTTTCCTCTTGCACCGTTTCGCGAGAGAGGAGGATGCGTGTGCGCGCGCACACGGGATCTGCACACGGACAGCTGGGATCGCACTTGCAGTCGGCTCTGTATGCGTGTGCTACTCCTCTCTCTTTCTCTCTTTTTATCTCTTGGAAAAAAAGGAGCAGCAACGAGCCTCCGCGCTCGTACATAAGTATAAGCACACCCCCGATCTATTTCTATATTTCTGACCCTCTTGTCAGCCTCACCTACCCCCTATATACTTTATTCCCATACATATAAAAATTGGAACATCATCACGCTTCCACGTGTCCCTCTCGGTCGCGAATCAGCCGCCGTATTTTTTCGAATCCGACGGTTCCGCGACTCCCGAGGGATAGAGCGGTTGCCGGGCCTATACCTATATGTGTGTATGTGTAGCTCGATTGGTCTCTCGCTCGCTCGTCCTTCTCCAGCGAGAGGAAACGGAGCTGAGTAAGAGAGTGGGAGGGAAGGAGGGAGGAAAGATACGTGCACCCTGTTGCGTGACGTTGGCGATAATCTGAGAGGATGTCACGGCGGCAGCGCGGCGCCCGCGTGTGATATATATATATATATATATATGTATATTTTTTCGGAGTAACGCGCGGCAAAATTCGAATGCTGCCTAAATGTACTTTGTTACTTGTTGCGCATTCGTTTTTGTCGTGTCGCACGCGCGTTTGCGGGCGTGCGCGCGAGTTATACGCGTGAAGTGTACGATTGCAGGTAATCGATAAGTGAGGCAGATAAAGGAGAGTTATTAGAGGAAAACGAGTGACGAATCGACGAAACAAAAGAAACAAGTGAATAATGGAGTAACTTTGGCGTATCGAATCAGCGAATAGCAATATCGACTCTCTGTGACTTTTGAACAGATAATGAATATTGGATAGCTTGATTTAAAAATACATGTATTAACAATTAATAATTTAAGTGTGTGCTTTCTTTTTTGTTTATCTCATTTCTCAATAGTAATTACTTAATTTTTTATCAAGCGAAGTAATTTATTACTATTTTGCTATGAAACATTTTTTCACCTGAAATTTTATTTCGTAATGTTAAATTGAAAACTTAAAATTTTCCAATAAAAATAAATGTTCACACGATACTTACATCTTGTTATCGTTAGTCATACTGCAAAAATGTATTTCCCGTCAGAGATATTCATATGTATACATGACTAAACATTAAATATGACGAAACCAACATCAATCGGCAATCGATGACTCTTAATTTTGCAAAATACGACTTATCTTTCAATTAATTCTATATTTTTTATAAATAGAAAAAAAAATTATTGCTCCAATTTATTGCTGACAGAAAATTTTTCTAAATAAGGCAACTTCCGTAGTTAGGCATGTTTTCGCATAAAACATTCCATTCAAATATGGCAAAGGTCTTTTCAAATATTTTTGCAATGATTCATGAAAGTGCTCTTGATCCGGCGCCGGTGCCACCGCACTGCTGCACACGCACGCGCAGTTCGTTCACTTCGCACGATTTTCATGGAAAAGATAAGTGGATCTTTTCCTCTATAGTAGTCCAATCAAGTTGCAGGAAATTTCATTTTTGGATTCTTGTCTTAATAAACGTGGAACAGACTTTCAGTAGAGCGGACGACATCTGGTGCAATGAAAGTGGAGTAGACAAGCACAAGACCCATATTGCGTTACTTGATTCATCACTTGTTGATAGTTTTTATCAGATTTTACAATTTTTACATTTTATACAGAGTAATTAATTTTTTTAATTTATTAAAGTTTTTGTACAAAATACCAGAACTTTTATATTACGTACATGAAAATATTCAATTTTATTTAGTATTACCAACCTAGAATAGCTAATTTTGTAGTTTAAACAGCTTTGAACTCAAATTTGGTTTTACATTTTTTTAAACTATAAGCTTAAAAAATTATATTATTTAATCATGATATATTTTTGTAATAGTTATATAAAATTATCTATGTTCATTTTAAATAACTATGCTATTTCTATTATTACTTTATTAATACTGAGTTATTTACATATTTTTCTAATATAGCAAGTGTAATATCAGTTTTAAAAGATACTGACAAGGTTATAACTTAAGAAGTCTTTTGAGTGGTAGACTGTCCAAAAACAATGTATGGTGGGAGTTGAACCAATACCAAACAGTAAACTGTGTTATATAAACAGTCTGGGGATTCCCATGATTTTATATCAAAATATGTGTATTGGTTGAAACCTGTATTTGAAGGACAGTAGCTATATAGTACCAAGATGACTGTGGACATGGAAAGATACAATGAACTTCTCGAGCAATTCCAGGGGATTTCACAGTCACGTATTGATTCCGAGGTTCTCAACAAACTAAAAGTGGAGTACAAAGATATAATAGACTCCAGACGTGTGTTAGAGTCAATTACTGATATTAATAGTTTGTTAAAAGTGTTAGAAAAACGTGGTGTTTTACAATATGATGAAATTAAGGTTTTGAAAGACATTGCTTCACAGTATGTGAGAGATCCATTTGTTGAAAGAGCCCTGCTAGATTATGAACAGTGGTTAGGAGAAAATACTTCAAAGATAGATAATTTATACAGTTGTGGTAAGTCATCAAACTTATCAAATATCAGTAAATCTAATAGATTTATAGCACCTGAGGCCATGTATTCTAGTGATATTCATAGAAACATGCATAATCATGAATCTGAAGAGCCTTGTAGAGAACGATTATTGTTGAACACATCTAATGTCACACTCCATCAACCTCAAATAATTAACAATAGGAATAATTTTTCAACAATTATTTTTAAAAGATGTCCAGAAAACTATAGAAAGAAAGAATACATTATTGCATTTGTTCTCACAATTATATCTTTAATCATCTTAATTTGCGTTATTTGGATATTGGTCAAAATTTCTTATCACTCTACAGCTATTCTATCACAGGATAATCCAGTCACGGAAGCATCCACCAAACAATCTACAATGCCATATTTTGCTTCAAATTTCAACATGGCAGCTTCAACTCATTCTGCATTTTCAATGAATTATACACAACATCATTTAAGACATACAACCACACCTCCCATTAATCATGATGAAGAATTGCAACAATTAAGTGAGTATAGAAAAAATAGTATATTACACAACAAGGGAGGTAAAGAGTTGGCCAGTCAAGAGCACGTGTAAATGTGCTCTGGGGTGGTCCTCTTTATCCCCATGTTGCGTATACTATTTTTTACCATACCCGGGCCGAAAATACTACATTCGCGTTTCGGAGCCGGGAGCGAAAGTGGTACTTTCGGCCAGGGTATGGTGAAAAATAGTATACACAACATGGGGATAAAGAGGACCACCCCAGAGCACATGTTTGCCATTTACACGTGCTCTGGACTGGCCAACTCTTTAAATTTTTTATTAAGAGTTTATCACGTATCTAGGGAGAAAAAAACTTGGACAGTCCACAGGCTTGTGTAAGTTGCCATTTGAGCCTTCGACTCAAACACGAGACGTAGGCTGGCCAATTGTACCTCGATGGTGCATATACCATTTTTCACCACACCTGGGTCAAAAATACTACATTCGCGTCTTTCGGCAGGGAACGAAAGTGGTACTTTCAGCTAGGGTATGGTCAACAAGCTTCATAAATTTTTTTCGCGGTGCTGAGCCGAAAGTATCACGTTCCTCCCGGCACAAAATGGAAATATGGTATTTTCAATCTGTTGTTGTACAAAATACTATACGCACCGTGGGAAGAAGGTGAGCTCATAGCATGTGTTTACCATGTTCGCTTTCCGTTCGGGTGTCAATTAACACATGCTATGAACTGGTCATCTCCTTCTCTCCCTAGGTGTGTAATAAGCTAATTTTGTAATCATCAAAAGTATTGGGAAATTCATAAGTCATTAACGGGTCTTGGTGGGCTTAACCTGTTATGAAGTTGTCAAATTAAAACAAAGTAAATGTAACATTCATTTTCAGTTATAAATAGAATATGCAGAAAAATAGGAAGCTATTGGAGAGATGTAGCCAGAAGACTGGATATAGAAGAAGCTTATATTGACGATACGGAAAACCAATTTCTTAATGAAGAATTTGCTTCTGAAAAAATGTTTAAGAAGGTAGGTATACATCTTTTCAACAAACTTATATTTTTAACAATGTAATATTAAATAATATTTTTAATTATTTTAGGTCCTTAATTTTTACTTTTCTGAACATCACTCAGATTGGAAAATTCAATTGATGCGAGCTTTAGAATCGTCCAGAAGAAAAGATTTGAAAGAAATAGTTTTTCAAATCGCTTATCAAAATGATTCTTAGTATAATAAAGTTGTATACTATTAGTTTTAAATTCAGAAATATTTGTAAAATATTATAAAATCATTATCTAGCAATTTTTAGTGTATTAATTTAATAAAAATCTTTTAATATACTGATGTGTACTTTTATAAAATTAAGAAAAATAATTACTTTTATTTATACAAAGAAGTATATTTATTCGCAGTACTTTGAACTATACCTTATTACATAGAAAACTGAATTACATAAGTTTTATGAAAATGGTTGCATCGTACATCTAATGCATAATGTAGCATGTGAATAACGATAGAATAAACAGATTGCTGTATTTTTTTATTTAAATGTAAAAAAAATCAAACATCAAATAAAATTAAAATATTAATAGGAATTAAAGGGATGTGGAACTATCTAATTGCATTAGCAATACAGCAGCCTGCTTTTGTCTCACAAAACATACTCAAATATATCGTACATATTACATATTCGTACATCTTTATATTAATCAATCATTCAGCAAACATTTTTAATAACTCCAGTTTTTTTTTTTTTTTTTATTAAACTTTGCTCGACACTTTCAAAAAGTTTAAATGGTAACGACAGAAAAAATTCCACTTAGATCCTGAACTTTTTATCTGTCTGCATCTGATTCCAGTCAGTGTTTAGATCTTATCAATATTCCACGAAGAGAATAGTACAATAAAGTGCGTTGATCATTGCACTCTCACCTTAGATCACATAAGTATTCTTGGTCATACTTCCTACCTTCACCATAGTATCTCTATGAACTTGATATCCTATAACAATTTTGGGTGTAATTCTAAGTCTTTCTTTCAATTTGCGTCTGAAAAAAACATTGAAATATTTCTTAGAATTCATATAGATAAAATCTTTTTAAACATTGTCTTGAAAAACAAGACATTAATTTATAAAAATTAGAGAATACTATAAGCATACAATTATTTATTTATTTTATTGTGATTTCAATTATACAGGCAAAATTGCCTAATCCAGTAATAATGTGCAATTTTGTAGATGTAAATAAGCAAAATTATAAAGCTTAACAGTTTGTTTATTTAATCTATTATCTTTTTAATAATATTGATCTATTATTTTAACCTTGCAAACTACTAATAAAATTCAAGTAAGTTTTGTTGGTGCTACTAGGTTACAATATCTTAACAAAACTATAACAGTGTACTCACCCAATTTCCATAACACTAGCTTGAGTATTAGCATCTCCCGTCCAAACAGCAATTTTATCTGACCTTGCCCTAATATTAACCACTGCTCCACAAACGTCATCAGAATATTCATTGAATCCTTCACCAATCATACAAAGTAAAATCTCTAACCAAAAATGATCTAAATCAGTTGATCTCTGTTTCTTTTCTAAATTAATCAGCCATCGTCCTCCATTTTTGTTGGCATCATCCTCCCACATGGGTCGCACACCTTGCTTGAACATACTGTAGTCACATCCTTGTTTCAGTTCTGATGCTTGTTTAATGTGATTGTACAAACTGAAAATGATTTATTCTTATGAATATTATACAGTAATTGTAAATTTTTCATATATAATACTCAAATAATATAAGTAACAGTAATCAGTCTATAAGGCATGTGTACTTATACGTTTAATTGAACAATTTTTATGTTCAAGTACAAAACCGTAAAAATAAAAAAAAATTAAAATTATGTATTTTCCATAGCATTAATACAAATTTGTAATATATACCATTGCTTAGTTCACATTATTATTAAATATCAAATATCCTAAATCTATTTAATGTAAACAAATCAATATCGATAAGAATTTCCAAAAATAACATTCATCTCATTAATTGAAAAAATATATTAGTATTCGTAAAAACATTTTTTTTCAGTACTCAAATAATACTTCAGAAGCTGGTTGATTGTAGGTTAGGTTTTTACCACCATATGTAGTATATGATTTATGCCACACAAACTATGACCAAAATCAACCATTGACTAATCTTACATTCATAAATAAGAAATTTTATCAAAGAATCGCATTTTTATCTTTACTTTTCAACTAAAATATCCATTCTATTTGGCACAAAAACCGATAACATAACCACACACGCACACACGCCCCGCGACAAGACTTCTTGTTCAGCGAATGACAGATGTCTGTCGAGGAAAAAACCTCACCTCCAGAAATCCTCAGCTGTGTCGAAACTGGTGATCTCTCGCTGGCTCTCCTCCCAGGACTTGTTCTTATCCTGTTCGTAGTACCAGAGGGTCCATGTGTTTTGCAGCGGATGCTTAATCAAGAGCTCAGGAGGGAACTCCTCCAGGCTCTTTTCGTCTTCTTTCTTCTCAACATCCTGCAAAACATAAGCAGACAGAAGCGAAATTAACAAAACTGCTCGTAAATCCTTATCGAGAATTCCGCGAATCGTGAAAAATTTCGGGAAAACTAATACTGGTGCTCAACTTCTCAAGCGAGAGGCTCTTTGATCAACTTTACGCAATGATAGTTTCAATGATCCCTATAACCCTAACGAGTAAAAAAGGTTCGAAACCGCGGACGTACCAAAATACGAGGAGTCTGAACGGCCAACATCTTCAGTGTTATTTCACTCAGAAATCACTTGAACGAAAAGTCGTCTGTTGAATTATGTACTATCACACATGGGCGAGAGAAAGAAAGAGGGCCAAACTCGCAGGGGCCGAGCAGAGCGCGGCGCTAATACTACTGCGGCATGTATAACAACGGGCCGCTACAGCGAGCTCACGCGCGCGCGTGTACAGTAAGCAGCGTCGACGGCAGCAGCGTTTGAGATTCCTGACACCCAAAAAACAGGGTGTGGAGAGGGGGAGACGCGAGGGGAAATCGCACACAACCCATCAGCAGCATCAGCGAGTCTCGTCGTCGCTATATTTGCAAAGAAAGATACTTAGAAGTGTCTCGGAATAGATGCTCATCTCATACACCGTGTAAATATATATAAGTACATCAAAGGGGAGCAGAAAAATCGCGTTCGATTATCGTGTGCAAGCGTGTATTATTCGACACGCGCATGGCATGTGAGAAGCCGGAGGCTTATAAGTATGCCCATTTGGAGGCAAGCGCCGCCGCTCCGCCATCCACGCTGCGTTCGTGCATATATATGTGTGCATGTATATGTCGCGAGGGTAGGAGTGGGAGTCGTTCGCACAGGCGTAGGATACGTAGAATACGCGCATAGTTCGAGGTAATGTACAACCGGTAGTGTTATATATGTAAGTATAGCGAGAATAAGCTGCACTAGCTAACTCGACGTAGTTGTCGCTCGATTTTCTAGACTTTGCTATTATTAATGAAAAATATAGTTGACGCTGAAAGGTTGCAGAGCGCTACGAGGAATTGCAGAGTAAAGAGGCAATGCACCGATAGGAAAAATTATATAGGTATAGAAGAAATATGTGGCAATGAGTTTCATTGAGTGGTTTGTAGGTTAACTCAAAATTGAATTTTGCGATAACGAGAAGCGATAGTTGTAATTTGTCATGTTTGTGTCTAGTCGGTTCTATGATAGGTTCTGCTTGCAAATTAATTGCAAAATAGATTTGAAACATTTAACGGCGAAACCCTAATATAAATTTAGAACTCTATGTTGGATGTTATTTTAAGAATTTATGAAAAATAATGCGAATTTACAACTAAGATACCTTTTTAATGAAGAAATTCACAATATGTGAACAGATGTTACTGTTAATCAGTTTCAGTTGTAATAGGAGACTCTTAAAATAGATTCCAAGTTTAAAAACTGCTTTGTGAATCATATGGTACTATATGTTCAATCACTGTTTCTTAAAATTTCTAAGATATTTTCAGTTTATTTGCATTTATTAACATAATTAACATTTAAACATTTTTAGTTAAGTATATTTTATCGTCAAAATTACATTTTTTCATCAATCAAATGTTAATTATTTGTCAAATAAAAATTTATATAATCATATATACATATGTTGACTCTTTGGAATTTACCATGAAAGAATCGGAAAATGAAAGTTCACAGACAGTCAAGATATAGATAATCTCCAATGAATGGCCATGTGTATCTTCTTAGATATTATATTTTTAGAATTCTTTTCGAAACAATGTGACATTAGGTGATAAAAGTATTGTATTTCAACTGTAAAATCTGTTTTTTTCTCTTTGTACTACAGATTAAATAAACCCATAGTAGAATATAAACTAATTCATTGTTAAATTTCAAATGTACAATGAATATTAACACGAGGCAAAAGCGAGATCTATACATAAAGTTAATGATTTCGAGACCAGATGAAATTATCTATAGAGAAATATTCATTGGCGATAATACTCAAACAAAACGACTACACAATGAAAAGCCGATAAATTTGATAATATAGAAAGTTAAAGCAGGAGAATTGAAAAAATATGTCTTGTACGTTCTTGCCAAATCATACTCCGATACCGCTTGCTCCGAAATACATCCTCCAGCTGACACTCCCCGTTATCATTCTTCATCTCTATACATTCACCCTGTAAGCGATAGCCAGAGCATCGCAGAGGGGCGCATGAATCAGCCACAGTCGAAAATTGGAATTTTCTACTCGCTGAGAGGAAGGAAGAGAGAGAGAGAGGAACACGTCTTAGGTGACAGAACTACTCTCGCGTATATAGCAGACGTGACGTAAACCATGTTCTCGCATAGACATATGTGAGTATGTATATACGAGACTATACGGGCTACATCTCGTGAGTATAATACGCTTGCGATGAATTATATTTCGAGTAGTATAAAGCCGTGTGTATAGCAGTATATACATACGAAGAGAAAAATAAAGAGAGAAAAAGAGAGAGAAAGAGAGAGACCGAGAAAGCGAGACGGAAAGATCGAGAGCATGCTGGCGAGTTGGCCGGCTCACTCGCACACTATATACTCCCTTTCTCCGCTCGCTATTCTTTTTTTCTCTCTCTTTTTCTCTTTTCTCGCCTTCACACCAGGATATATAGTTATGATGCGAGTGACACAGTTCACCACACACCGTACCTCGACGTCCTTGTCCTCGGTATTGTTCGTAGCCATATCTCTCTCTATTGCCAGGGTGTACACCGGGGACACACGATCGAAGCAAGAGAGAGAGAGAGAGAGAGAGAGAGAGAAAAGAACGACACGTTACTCTATACTCGCTCGCTCGTTCACTACGGATCTCTGCGCGTGAGCCTGTGTACCTATATGTGTATGATACACTCCCGCACGAGGCTTTTCCGTCACTGACGATTGTTCGGCACTCTACTGCAGAAACGGTGAGGCCGAGCGAGTGAGTTTGGTGCACGCGCGTGGGTCGCGGGGACATCTGCCACGAAGTCAGGAGCTTTTTCGAGGTGGAAAAACCGCCGGAAAATCCGTAGCTACGTTCGCGTTGGTGACCGTGTAATGCACATGCGTCAGATGGAGAGAAAGGAAAGAATGCCTGCGCCATGATTGCAAGAGCGCGAGTTTGAATAACGTGTATACGATTGTAACGTGTCAGATGATTCTGCGCCAAGATTGTGGCATGTTGGAAGAGGGAGAATTTTATTAAGACTTGGAGATGGTTGATTCGGAGGTATTAATGTTAATGATGATTATGTATACACTAAAAGATTTCCTTGGAAAATATTTTCTAAATATAATTAAATAGTATTGATAATAGTTAATCAAAATTAAATTGTAGTTGTATAGATTCTACAGAGCTTTATGCAAAAAAAAAAAAATCTTGTCTGCATTATGATTTAATCAAAGATTTTTCTTTTTTCTATTAATGAAAAATAATTTATAAACTTCTTGTGTTCATAGTAAACGAATAATATCCGCCATTTAGAATAAACCGTATTTAACTACTTAATAATCTAAAAAATTGTAACAAATTTATAAAAATTATAGAAAATTATAACTATATTCCATCAGTTCCTTGTCTTACAGTTATCACTATAGACATTTCGGCGAATACTAACTAAAATTAAAAATTCCAAACCAATGTTTGGAACTCTATATGCCTGACCTCGTGAAAAATTTCGATAATGTAATCCTTTTCAAGATACTAGCGAGGAAGCACCTATTTAACTCTAGTTAACTGCAATAAGACTGTATAATATAAGTTTGAAAAAGAAGGATATATATCTATATATATATATATATATATATATACCCTGTTCCTAAATTGTAGGCTTTACTCA